>VWZP01010965.1:317161-562009 GCA_013396995.1 Dicaeum eximium | reverse complement strand
TTTTTTTTTTTTTTTTTTTTTTTTTTTTGTTTGTTCAGTGTTGGTTGCCTGCCTGTTCATATTTTTAAGTTCAGAAATGTTGCTTTGAAGGAAGAAGCAATCTCTCATGATGAATTTCCCTTCCTTTTTTTCCCCTCTGCTGGATTGAGTGGTCCTAGAAAATATGCTTTCCCCTATAATGTTCTGACTGAAAAGAAGTGGCTACTGCAGCACTTCTGCTTCAGCTTTGGCATTAGTTATTGGTCTGTCCAGTTCTTAACTTTATGAAGTTAGATCTCAGGAGATGATAGCACTTGTTCTACCTATGGTAATTTGAAAAATATAATCTTATGCTATATACAATTTGTTTGCTCTCTCCTTTCTCAAGAGTATTAATCTTATTTTCAGTCTTTCTCTGGAAAGACCTTTCGAGGTACCTTGCTGCCTCTGGAACCTTTCATAGTAACTTCACGCTTCACAACATGCTATCTTAGGTTTGTCTTTAAAAAAAGAACAGAAGTTCTACCTCCTTTTTGCCGTTTTTAAAAGCAAACTTTCTTGGCATATGGGCTTCTAAAATTTAAACCTTCAGGTTTCAAGTTTGTTTCGAAGGAAAACTTAGTGCTTTTATGAGGCTGCTTTGCTTCCTTGCAAGTTTTGACTTTTTACAGATCAGAGACAGTGCCTTGGGGAATCAGTGTTCCCTTCGAAGTAACAGACACTCAGATTACAGTGATTTCTAATATCATGAAAGTTCATGGTATGGGATTTCTGTATGTTAGTAACATTAGAGCAGAATTTCCATTAAAGACTTAATAATTTTGGGTGGTTTTTGCTTCCTTTTGTTTTCAGCTGGGTAGCTTGTAAAACCAGATTGGATTACCAAGGAGTTTCAAACTGTTGAGAGCTGCACATCTGTAAATGTGAATTATTTAATGAATGTAGCTTAAAGTACATAAGAAATATCAAGCAACATGAAAATGAAAATATAAACTTAAGTAATGTGGTGCCTTTAGAGATCAGGAGCTAAATCTGCAAGACCAGAAAAACAGTGGAATATACACTCAGTATTCTTCATGCTTCTGATAACTCCTTCAATGGCCAGTTGTGTTCTGTTATCTTTGTGTTGCCATGGAGTTCACAATCTGTTTTTTACCTGGGAATTGTGCTCACTTGTATCACCCACGGGACACTGTAATAGCTATGCACCCTTCTGGTGCTGAAATTTCTGGTCAGAAAGGCTCTGGAAAGTTTTAGTATTGAGCTCTTGACTAACTTCTTCCTGTGTTGATAGATGACTGTCTTCCATTGTAGAATTGAAGTGTACCTGAGATCATGGAGCTTTTATAATTTATATTACACAGGTGTATTTTTTGTTGTTTGGTTTTTTGGGGTTTTTTTTTTTATCCCTGCGTGTTTCTTTCTCTACTACTGTTGTTGCAAGTGGGTCAGCTTGATGAGCTTATTTTGGAGCCAAAGTATAACAGGCTTTTCTTTAAAAAAGAGAACATAAAAGTCAGAACTTTAATCCTGTGTTTGTGTGGTCTTAAACCATATTCCTGGGTTATCATATGGATTTTTGTTTAAAAACCAAAACAAACCCCTGAGGTTATCTACAGATATTTTTAAGCAAGAGCTAGTTTTGTTTAGTATTTTTTCCTAAATTATCTTGATCATGAGGAAAAGCAATTTTGGGTTTAGGTTTAAAAACTCTTCCTGCTTGGTTTCTTTGGAGCCTTTTGTTGGCTTCTGTTTAGCTGGAACATGAACTTCAGCACAGATGCAGTTACTTAGAGAAGATTCTTACAAAGTGTGAACAAGAGTACTGTGGGCATAATGTAGCATTTGTATTGATTTCTCTTTTTGTTTACTGCCAATCTGTGTTCAAGTGTAACATCCTTCTAAGACCTGGCACTTGAGAATTCGTAAGAGCTCCTTCTCCCTTCCGTGTAGCTGCTTGTTTCTCAGGGGTAGAGATCCTTTCAGCAAGCTGCCTAGTAGTGTGCTCTGCAACCTCTTTGCTATCAGAGTTCACTTTGGTAGGGGATGAAAAGGATCAACTGTTTCAGAGGGATAAACAAAAGTATTGTTGAGATGTAATCTTTCAAATAATTACTTCTTTTAATGTAGTGGTCTACAGCGCTTCAGATGGTGTAGAAAGCTTGGCGGACGAAGAACTAAATATGTCTTGAAGACCAGGCTTGTATCAGACCTGAATGCCACTGGAAAAGCATATGATAAACTTTAGGAGGGGTTGCAGCTAAGAAGAGGACATGCAGACCTCTAGTTTCCTGGTTTTCCCAGTTTTCAGCTTCCAACTGTTCACCACCCTCTCACTCTCTTTCATCATTCATCAAATCACCTTCTATTTTACCATCTTTGCATATCTAGTGTGCAGTACCTAAAGGGTGCTTACAGGAAGGCTGGAGAGGGACTTTTTACAAGGGCATGTAGTGATAGTACAAGGGGGAGTGACCTTAAGCTGGAGGGTAGATTTGCATTAGACATTAGTAAGAAATTCTTCACTGTGAGGTGGATGAGGCACTTGAACACTGAGATTGCCCAGAGAAGTTTTGGACTTCCCATACCTGGAGGTGTTCAAGGACAGGTCAGTGGGAGCTTTGAGTAACCTGGTTTAGTGGAAAGTTCGCTGCCCATGGCGGGGAGGTCGGAGCTAGATGATCTTTAAGATCACTTCCAACCCAAACCATTCTATGTTTCTGTGATACCCTTAGCTGCATAGGGTGGTCTCATTGATCTGGGAGGAAACACACAGCGTGATGACACTGGCAAAGGCAATATGGCTGTTTGTAGTTTTCTTCTGTAACCTCTGTTTGCTTGTTAGCTGTGTCAGAGGGCAGGCCAGCACGTTGTGGTTTTGGCTGCAGAGGGAGGTTTTAGCTTCTAGAGGTTTTTCAGGGTACACAGCTGCAGAAGATTTCATTGACTAGACAGAAATTAGAGTTTTATAGCTCTGCTGAGTTGACCTTGGCCAGCTGCCAAACATACAGCCAGCTACTCTCTCATTCCCTTTCTTAATAGGACAAGAGAAAAAATAAGATGGAAAAGTTCATGTGTCGAGGTAGACAGGGACAGTTGCCATCACAGGCAAAACAGACTTGACATGGGGAGAATTAATTTAATTTATGGTCAATCACAAGAATTGGATGGTGAGCAACAGTGGTCAAAACTAAAATGTCTTCCACTCCCATCACACCTCGTCTTTTTCCCAAGGTCGTTATCACTTCTTTATTTCCAGCTCATCTACCTCTTCCCCCCAACCCTGAGTGGGAAGAGTAATGGGGACTGTGGTCAGTACAGGACAGCTTTTCCCTGCTGCTCTTTCCTGGGACAAGTGTCTTTTCCCAGAAGTGCTGTCACTGTGCCCGAGAGGTTTGGCCATGCTCTGTGGAGGATGGGTTGGAGCTGTCTGGAGCTGGCTGTGTCTGTCCCAGGGCAGCCCTGGCCTCCCTTCAGAGAGGCCACCCTGGTACCCTCTCATGGTCAATGCCTGGGCAATGACACCCTGTGCAGTAACTTGTCTAAAACAAGAGGTTGTTTTTACGTAGGTGGCAAAATACTTTTTCTGGACGCAGGGAACATTCTTTTGTATGCTTTTGAATCCTCAGCCTACGGAGGTATTTCCAGGACCTTTTTCAAGTTACACCCCTGTAGTGGTCACCGTGGTCATTGCCTGGGATAGTGGGGCAGTGGAGTGGGCTGTGCTGAAAGAGGAGATCACTGTGAGCACATTAAAACAAAGTTACAGCCTAAAACTGAAATTTGTGCTGTGTGATCCAATTAAGGGGTTTCCAGTTGAGTGCTGTCAATCTTGCTTACCCAAGCAATGCATCTGTCTAAGTATGTTAAATCATGCATAGGAAGAGCGAGATTTATTTAGAAGTGAACTGTGTGTTTGCACAATACAGTGATTGCTTATTTATTCGTGGGGTTTGTTCTTCTGTATGCATTTGGGATATTTTCTAGTAGAATAATAATCTTGATTACTTTCTTCTGGTAACATTTAAATCCATCTTCCATCCCACTTTATTTTAGAAAAAGATATAATTAACTTCTTGTTTCTGTTTTTTTAGGTCTCGGTGGACTGGATATTATGCTCTTTTTATTTATCTGCCAGAGCAGCCAGAGAAGGAATAGTCTTGAATCAAGAGCTGCACAGTCCATTGTCATAGTGTTCCTTTTTATTTAAAACAAAACAATTGGTTTCAGTAATGCAGGAGGAAAAAACATTCAACTTTACAAATATGTCATTTCTATTCTCTCTAGCGATAAAAGGACATGTGGGAGTCACTTAAACCCCCTTGTATTAAATGTTACTGCTTTATAGTGATTATTGCTGTTCCCTGCAATTTGTCTTCAAAAAGTGAGAGGGAAGGCAAATTAAAATTGGCCTTCCTGTGTGTGAGGGTGGACTCTCAGAGGTGCTAAGAAGCCTCTGCTCCCTTTGCACACCAGTGGCATTGGTGGGTTTTTTTTTAATGTTGCAGTATTTTTGCCACGTTTTCAGGCCCAAACTGGATGTAATTTTAAGGCTGGAACATGAAAGAGCTGTTTTAGTTGGAAGTGTCTTGGGAGACACTTATTTTCTCTTTCTGTCTCTCTCAGGTTTTATCTATTGCTTGAAGGAGACAAAGAAAACATGAATATAGAGATTTCTGTCCATTGTGGCTTTGATCTGTTCCAGGAAGGAAATAAGAGCTATGTTGATGCACCCTGTCTCTAAAGGTGACCCAGTACCAGTGTTGAAGATCAGAGATTGACTTTCATCCCTCCTAGCTTTTAATGTGCCAAGGAAGGAAGAACAGGGGACCAGACCTCTTTGCAAAAGCTTTTGCATTTTACTGCACAGCAGAAATGCTTGCTTTTACTGTTCTTTCCTCTCCCACCTGACACACCTGAAGGAATGTTTAGTTTTGAGCTGGCATTGAGAACTAATAGATAAGATGGTGTGAAGAAGGCTGGCTATTTGGACTGCAGCAGGTAGGGGAGAGCTCAGCACCTGAGATGTGTGGGAATCAGGGAAAGATGGAGAGCTAACCTTAGTGTTTCTTTTACAAGGTTGCAGGCAGCATGAAGTCCTACATCACGACTGTCATGGGGTATATTGGCAACTAGGCTGTATTTCTGGGTTTCAAGACACTTTTTTGTGGTTCAGAATAGCAGAGAAGGACATCTGGGTGTATCCTCCAATAGTTTGTTGTCCAAGCATACAGAAATATTTGCATGTGAGCGTAATTCTGTTCACATTTACACATATTCTTATCCTTTCCTGAACAAAAGAGGAATTAAATTCCTTAGACGAAAATCATGCTGAAACAATACAATACAAATCTTAAGAATTATTGTAACTTACTTCATGTTATTGAGTCCTAATGCTTTAGGTTTGGAGAATAAAACCACAGATCCTACAAATGCCAAAATCTTTTGGCAAGTTCAACTGTAGTTACTATATATAGGTATCTAGTAGAGGGGACCTAAGAATTCATGTGGTGTGGAAGCACAGGACTTAATACTTTCCATCAGTAACCCCTTCTAGTAACCCCTTACTACTACTCAGAAGCTCTTGGGCTTTAACTGTGGTAGTGAATGCATAGGTCCATGAACTGCATTTACATAGTTCTTCTTGCTGGAGAAGTCACATTGACTTTTCTAGTGTAGGTGATCACTTGAAATACAAAAAAAACTGGAAAAAATTATCTGTGAGAAGCCTCTGTAAGACAAGGTAAAACTTCTTCAGGAAGAATCAGGAAGACAAAGAAATGCAGTTGGAAACACAGCAGTACCCTACAGCTAAAAACTGAGTAGCATCCAGTTTCATGCAGTAATTCAACTTGACATTAAGTTAAAATTGTTGATGAATTTTAACCAAAAAACCCCCTTTAAATTTAGGTTTGTCTTTCTAAATCAGGAGTTGAATCATATTTCCATTGTTGCTTACAGAAATAAATGATATCAGATACCTTTTTTAAGTGTATGGGTAAAAGTGGTCTTTATAGTTTGGTTAAGACTTTATTTGATACTTACAGTACGGCCATTTTTAATGGCCTCTTTAAGCAAAATAGTTTTTAATATGTTTCTGATAGTTTGTGAGCAGGATGATTTTTTAATGTAGAAATTATGTTTCTTTCTGAAAGAATAGATTTATTTTATTTTCATTTTTAAGTTTTAGGAGTTATGGCAAGGATGAGTGAACTGGACCCTGTATGTCAGAACAAGTGGAATTCATCACAGAGCTATAGAATCACAGAATGGCTCAGGTTGGAAGGGACCACAATGGATCATCAGATCCACCCCCCCTGGTAAAGCAAGGCCATCCCAGAGCACACAGCACAGGATTGTGTCCAGACAGTTCTGGATTATCTCCAGTGAGGGAGACTCCACAGCCTCTCTGGGTAACCTGTTCCAGTGCTCAGTCACTGCACAGTAAAGAAGTTCTTCCTAATATCCAGTTGGAACTTCCTGTGCATCAGTTTCTGCCCATTGCCTCTTGTCCTGTTGCTTGGCACTCCTGAGAAGAGCCTGGCTAGTGGAAATGTCTGGCTGTGTCTTGCAGGTCACTGTCCATTGTCAGCAGGGCTAAGGCAGGCATTCCAGGGCTGCAGAGTCTCATCCCTAGGTATTTGCATTGGGATGAGCAGATTGTGCTATGCTTGATGGTCTGTGCTGTCTGGAAGGGGGCCTAAGCTGATGGTTCAGCTGCCAGCATAAATATATATTTTATATGTAATATGTATTCAAAGACATCTCATGTGAGGGTACAAAGAAGAAGGAGCCTGCCACTGTTCAATGCTGGCAGGACCAGAGTCTTTTGGACTTTCTGTTGTCGAAGCTTAGGCCACATTTACTGAAAAAAGTAGTACCTTGTTAATAATGATTCTTGTGTTCCTAGTTTAACTGTTTAAATTAGGAGCTGTTTTTGTCAGTGCATTTGCCCTGCTATAATTTTTTTCTACAATGCTTGTAAAAGTATACAAAATCTTTTTGCAATCTAAAAAAGACTAGTAACACATTTAAACATACCAATTTAAACACTTGTTACTGTCTCCTTTTCCTGTCAATGACCTGCCTTATTTTGCTTTACTTGAGTGGGTCAGAGGCTTTCTACTTGTGAATTTAACTGAGTTCATTTATTTGTCCAGTTCAAGATCAATATATTATTTTTTTTGTCCTTCCTTTCTGGTTCAAATTAAAAGGCTGAACCTAGAAACTTTGTACAATGTAGGATGTGTTTGAATCCCTGAAAGCTCTTTCAGAACTTCATAAAGTCAGAAATCTGTGTCTTGACAAAACATATGCTCTTGAATCTGTGGAGGGAAATTGTCACTGGAAATTGTCTTTAAGCTTTAAGATTTCTGTCACAGGGATTTTATTGCCAGACAAGTTGCTGTGTAATTAACTGATGACTTGAAATCACAAGTTCTTGTCAAAAAGTGGGATACTGAATTGAGATCTGTTTGTTTGAAAACAAACTTAATCATCCTATGCTTCTTAATACTTAAACTTCTTTTGTGGTTCTCTTTCTTTAGAAAATGGATTTTTTTAAAAATTCTGAGTATTTCGCTTATCTTCAGTAATTTGCATTTAAATTATGACTTTGGTCTTTTGTGCAGCTAGAATATAAAGACGTGCTGATAAAGACATAATTAGGTAGCACTTTCCTTTAAGGGTTTATAACTGCTTACTGCTGAGATATGTAAGGGGAAAGGAAAAGAAATTGATAGTGTTGTGCTGATTCTCTGATACACTTTTCTTCCATAATGCATCCATTGCATACCCTGAAGTTCAGAACAGGAATCTCTTCTACTGGCATGCAAGAGTTTTATGGGGTAATTAACCTTAGTCCTCTCTAGTCTGTAAAAATAGAGCAGAGGTCTGTGAGATTGTGAATATGTACATATAGAATGCATAGAGAATGTATTTTCAAGCAAGATAGCATTTAGCAGGGTGCTGGGTTTGCCCTTCCTCTATTTCCTTTGCTTTTCCATAACATTAACACTTAGATTAGAAGTAAGCTAGGTGGTCACCCCCTCAAGTGCATTTTGTAAGAAAGGAGGGGGAAAAAACTATTGTATTCACTTACATGCACTTGTGGAGTCAACTCAGCAGTGTAAATACGTTTGACACATGCAGTAAAAGCATATCTGTATAGGTATGAATGAAATGGCAAAGAGTGTAGCTCTGAATAGTTAAAACAGTGTACACTTTATAAAGCATGTTATTAATATACACTACAGGAACTCTGCTATGAAGCATATGGTTTTACAAGACATGTAAGGGGGAAAAAGAGGAGACAAAATAGAAGTGTAAGAAGAGAAGATAATCACACACTGGCCTCCATCTCTGGGGAATCATTGGTAAACTGGGAGATCATGAGTTTCTCATGTTGTTGATAGTCTTTCAATTCAGGAAATTGAGAAACATGAAAGATACAATAAATTGCTACCTTAGAATATCTTCTGATTCTCCCTGTCCCAAAGATTCTAACTTCAGTTTTAATTTTTGCTCATAGAAAATCATAGGCTTCCTTGGAAAACGTTGAATGTCTAGTCAAAGCAGAATACAGAAAAAAAAATCAAATGTAATTTTATCTGCTCAAAACAACACAGCTCATTCAAACACTGTAGCTGTACTTTTTGGGTTTTAGACGCTTTCAGAACTGTTAAAATTTTTTTGTGTTATTATCTTGTGGGATGCAGCTGTTAGTCACTGTTTTACAGTTGAAAGTTGTAGGTTTACACGTGGCTTCAAGCTGAGTTCTGAATAGAATTTATCTCTTTTTACAGTGATTATACCACATAGGAAGTGAGGTGACTTCTGCACACCTTTCTGCACATCGAAAGAAAACTGGTGGCAGACTCAAAATTTATGATTCACATTTGGATTTAATAGTCACCAGTGAGTCTTTACCTAGAGATGACAAACAGCTTTGGCTGTTGCAGTAGTTAATTTTTCTGCCTGCTGCCATTTTTTTGCTTTGTTTTTATTAATTAGTTCCTATCTGAACTAGGACAGACACTAACAGTGTTACCCTGTTTTCCTTTTCTTTTTTCTAAGGTTTTGAAGAATTTGTGAAAACTGAATTTTAATTTTTTTTTCTATTTTAAGGTTGTGCATATTTAAATGTGACCCAAGTAGGACTTATCACCTTTTAAGAGAAGAATAGAAGATTACTATAATTCCACTGACCTAAACAGTCAGTTTTCCCAAGCTCACTGGATCTTTCGTTGGCTGGTGGTTTTGAGCACTTTCTGTGCTAGTGGCTAAAAGTTTTCTGCTTTTTAGCCTTCTTGGAAAGGATGTGTATAAAGCTTAATGTTGTATATAGTAATACACAAATTCTGGCTAATCGGCTAATATTTTTTAAATGTGCCATGCCTTTTTTTAGTTATTATCTTTTTTAGTATATGTGATCTTTTTGACAGAAGTTGTTGTAGTGCATTGCCTCTGGACTGAATTTATGCTAGAAACCCTTGGCTGTATTAGGTGCCTGTGCATGGTAGCCCATTTCACCGTTTAATATTGCAGCAGATCATACCTGTTCTCTTCTCACAGATGACTCTAATGCGATATTTTATATTTGGATATACTGCCTGACATCTTTAGACTGCACTCTTGTTCTTGGAGCCATGTATAAACATCTCTTATCCTGAATATTCTGCTGCTGTCACAAAGTTAGTGGTTTCCTGGTGGAGCATATGTTGCCCACATGGGCTGCTCTACATGCTGCTTCCCCTCCAGTCCTTCCTATCAACTGTGTTGTGGATCTGAGAGTTTTAAGTTCCAACACTGGATGACCTCCATATGGCTGAAAAGTAGCCTTTATTTTTTAGCCACTATAATTATTTTGGTTCAACTGTTGAAAGCATTTAGAATAAGTTGTATTTAGAAGTAAATGTATCACACTCGGCACTGTGCAAAACATTAGCGTGGTGAGCTTAGGTTTGGTGGTGTTTGTTTTCCCAGACCAGGGAGGTTTGCTTTGTGCTCTTGGCAGCTGAGAGAGGGGCTGGAAGAGCTGTGGGTGTGCCAGGTGCCTCTGCGAGGAGCGAGGGATGGTCTCACACCAGCGCTCCCCTCCTGCCCTCGGTGTGCGCGCGAGCCCCGCGCTGCACCGCGAGCTGGAGTGGCACTGGAGCGTGTGCCAGGCTGGCACTGTCCCAGAGCCTGGTGCCTGGCAGGGAGTCTGTCACCAGTGCTGGATGGAGGGAGAGCCAGGGCACAGGCTGCAATGGGAGCTGAGCTGGATGCTGAATCCACCCAGAGCACCAAGAGGATAGGAAACAAGGAAAATGAACTGATGGCGAGGATGATACGTGTTGAAAACCATTGTTTGGGATGGATGCAAAGACAGTGATAGCAGTGGGGAATAACAAAGAGGCTTCTTCAGTAATAACAAAACATAAATTAAATTAATAATTGCCTAAGCAGTTTGTATTAGAAAACTCTGAGATAATTCAGCAACATAATAAAATCAATGACACGCTGGAGTTCTGTAGCCAAGTATTTCTTGGGCAAAACAAACTAGTAAAACACAGCACTGAAGGGCCATCTGCTAACATGAGACACTATATTAAAACCTTTCATATTACCATTAGCACACGTGCGTGCATGTAAAATGGGGTCCTGCAAATGTTTAAAAAGGAAAAAAAAAGAGTAATACTATTGGTATCTAGCGTAAATGCTATTAAAATACAATAATTCAAAAATATTTTGCAATTCTCCTTGTTGATACATATATTCCTGATTGTGTGGGGTATTTTGTAAGTGAGAGAATTAAATCCTTTTTTCCAAAAGGTAGAAATCATCAGTGTAAAGGATTCTTGAGAAAAGATTTAGCACTGGGCTCTGCTATTATTATAATGTTCAGTAATATGCTAACTCTTAGTCTGTGTTAGCAATGTAAGGGAAAAAAGCCTATTTCTGAGAGCCAGTTCTACATATCTTTGTGGAAACAAACAAACAAACAAACAAACAAACAAACAAACAAACAAACAAACAAACAACAAAACAAAACAAACAAAAAAAAAAACCACCAAGCCCAAACCAAACTTGCAAATGGAAAAGTATGACACTGATCAGGAAAATCATAATTTTTATGTACTGGACTGAACTGATGCAAATTGTGTAAGGTTCTTCCCAATTCTCTCTGAAGTGGCAAGATGATTATGCACTCTGTGTATTACCTCTGCTTCATTGTCTTGCTTTTTTCAGTTTCATTGTTTTTGTCATACTGATAGGAATTTATGATTAATCTAAAATCAAATTAATAATCATACAAGCCTTTTATTTTGGCTGTGGTTGTACTTTAACTTGCCAGCCTTTGTACTGTTAACAAAGAAATAAACCTGATATTTTTGACACTTGGTTGGTGGAATCTAGATTTTCACCAGTTCCTAACTGTGCTCTGTTCCTGCTGCATCCACGGAGCATGGAGCTGGATGATCACTTATTCAGTTCACTCTATTGCAGTGAAGAAAAAGCATATCACTTTTTGTTCTCTGTATGTTGCTTATACATCTTGCCTGGGAAATTATGCAGCTTCTCATCTGTGAGTTGCCTTCTAGAAGAAGGGTGCTTTTGGAAAGAAGCTCTTTCCACTACAACACATCTATTAAAACTGATTTCTCCATCTCAGGAAATGTCTCTTCAGTGACTAAGGAGTCTGAATTTTTCCCAGGAGCTGTAGTGTTTTGATCAGCATCCTAAATTGCTAGAGAAAGTCTCTCTTCACTGAGCACTTTTTAGGATCTTTCGTAGTAATACCATCCTGCTGTAGGAATAAAATGAAGCTGGAAAAGAGACTAGTCCTTCTAATCACTGTGTTAATAAGATAGGAGAAGATGGCAAATCTTAAATTTTGGGTTCGTTGGAACTTTCCTGTGCAAAGGTGAATAAAACTGTGAATTACTTGTGCTGATGATAACAGTAAGGCTTAAAAATGATGAAGCTATTTTTTTGTTTTTCCTCACTATGTTTCAAATTTTTCCTTTCTAGGCAAATCAAAAGAGCAAAAGAGCAGAAGCCCCAGCTGTCAATAAAGAAAAAATAATTAATTGAATCCTGGTCTGTGTCCGATGTGGAACAGGGAGAAGTGACCCATATTTATATCATTCATGTTTGTTACTTGTAGGATGCACTATGTGTTCTGTAGCTACATCTTCTGATTTTAAGTCTCAGTTTTGTCTTCTGTCAAGGCACGTCTGATTGTTTCACCTCTTTCATCTGCATGTACATCTTGTATGGTTTCTGTACCTTTCTTCCTGCCTTTTCCTTTACCATATCTCTGCCCTAAATGCTTTTGTGCAGTCTTGGAATGTATAAACTGAGATTTTTCCAAAAAAGCCTGGGGAAAATATTAAGGAACTTACATTTTGATTTCAGTTGCTGGTATATGTTGGATTTTTGGGGCTTTTGAAAGTTTATATTGACTCAATAGCTGAACTTCCAAATCTTACAGTTTCATTTGTTTTAATTGTAAGATTAAACTTTTTTTTTCCAACATTTTTTGGTTTGTTTTTTTTTTTCTTTTGGGGAGGCAAGGTTGGAAGAAATGGTGTAGGAAGAACTGTTTTCTTAAGCACTTTCCAATTTTAATTAATAAAACATGATCAGCTGATTTGTCACAATTTTTCAGTGTCTAAGGAAGAAGGGGAAGGTGAAGGGGACCAGCTTATATTAGTTTGTAAAACAGGCAATTCTGTGTTTGTTTACAGTAAGTAAATGTACAGTAAAGACTATGAAAGCACCAAGCTGCCAAATACCATTATTCCAGTGCATTTGACAAATTAGGACAGTGGAAATACAGCGTTTGAGACTCGTCTGTGATGGTAAATACTAGCTCAGTTTGATTATCTCAGGGGACTTCTAAATACCACAGAACAGGTAGAGTTTGAAGGGAGCACTGGAGACAGCCTCCTGCAGCCTCCCTGCTCAGGCAGGACCCTCTCCAGCACATCACTCAGAGCTGTGTCCAGAGGGCTCCCCCGTGTCTCCAGAGAAGGAGAATCCACAACCTCTCTGGGAAGTGCAGTCTGAGATTACTCACAAGGCAGACAAAGTTTCATTTCTTTTGATAACTTTGAAGTAATTTGTGGGGGTTTTTTTAAACTTTTCTCATACCAATTCATCAACATAGTAGTTAAAAATGGAGGATTTCTAAATTATCCTTGATAACTATATCCCTGTTAGTGATCTAGGCAGCTTGATTTATATGAAATTAGCTCTGTTCTGATTCTGGGTTTACACTAAATGGCTTCCAGGCATTCCTGCCAACCTCAAATTCTCTATGATTATATTGGAACCATGGATGGTTACATGATTAGATTCAACAGATATTTTAAATTTTCAGTTCCAGAATTGCAAACATCACTGATTGCACGTGTGATTGCAGATTAGGTAATTAGTTTGTTAAAATCTGTTTGGAATTCATGCTTCATATAGGTTTAGAAAAGACAATTTGACTACTTTAAAATAAAGGCAGTTTTTTCCAATTGTTAATAACGTCTGCTGCTGCTTTAAACCTGAACTCTAAACCAAGTTTTTAAGATTTAGAATTTGTCACCTGAGTTGATTTCTTGTTCCCTATGGACTGTTAGGATGTAGGGAGTCTGTTAACTTGTTGTTCTGCTTTTTTCAACACTAATATGTATTCTTTAGAGTCAATGTGCTTGACCAAATTTATTAGCCGTCATCCTTTCCATTCATTAATTAGAATACTAATTATCCTATTTCCCCCTTGAATTTCCTGCCAAGAAATCTGTGAAGCAGTCTTGCATAATAGATTTAATCGAAGTGTTTTGGTTAGTAAGACATCTGAACATACTTGGTTCAACTTCTTGGTTCAGTTCTTTTCCACGACTGCTTATTTTTTTAAACTTTTTCTTGAGATTCAGCTTCATCTGTGTAAGTGAGATCACCCTATAGCAGCAAGGAGTGAAGTTTGGGTTTCCATCAGTTATTTAACTGCCTGGTTTTACAGCAACAAGTGATCTACAATGAGCATTCTTAACCTCATCCTCACTGAGGTGATGGGATTTTGGGACTGTCTGCCCTCTGTCTCAATAAGTGCATAGAACTAGAGTTGTGTCTATTGATGGGATTTTCCCTGACCTAATTAAACTATCTGCTACTTCCATACAGATTTATTGAGCTTTTAATCAAACATTTTAATTGTCTACAGTCAACAGCTGAATTTGTCACTGGGGCAGTGGGGTACCTCAAGATGGAAACTGTCTTCTAGAAAGTTACCTGCCATGCAGGGAGGACAAATGTGTGCATCTGTGTCTATGCTGTTTATAAAGATGAATGTCATATGAGAAAAATACTTTGTGATCATTTTTGTGACATCAGACAGTCTGACACTAATGTGTATAGATATACTGGAGGCAAGTTAAGGTGGTAACTTTAATTCTGGTTTCTTTTGAGTTCTTGGTTTTTGAAAATTGAATGGGTAATTTAAACACAACTTTAGTATACAGTTCATGATCTTTTAACTAATAAATGCACATTCCATTGTCACTCCATTTTAAACCTCAGAACAAGAATTCCTGTTCTTGAAAACATTTTATGAACTTCCTGCAAATGTCTCTTACTACAGGAGAGATGGGCTACTGGTGGTATTAATATATTGACTGTACGTGTCAATACAGTCAAGCCTCCATACAGTAAAACCTCTTGATGCAGACACTTTTTTAGTTTTAACTGGGGAAACCAGGAGACTTTCAGCTAGATAGATAGATAGATCTGTGAGTCTAAAAAAAGCTTCAGGGACAGCACAAAGTAAGTCTAGGGTGTTAATTTAACCTCAAGGATTTACTGCAAATGAGGTCAAGATTTAGAGCTTCTATGGGATACTGCATGCATCTTATCTAGAAGGACTGAATTTTAGGCAGTGAAAATTATAGATCATTAGCAGCTTCTTTACTTATTTGTAGGAGTAGCAAAAATTTACTGAAATGAGACAAAGCTACATTGGATATGTTATTTTATGGAAAGAGCTAAATCCTGGAATCTTGACAGCTTAGAATCTAGCTAGTGGGCATCAGGTTTTTCATCCAAAGTAAGAGTGTTTAAAATAGGTGTAATTCAGCTTTATTGGAGAGAGTTTTTGCCAAAAATCATAAAAATACTCAATTTAGTGCAATGTGGTTTTTTTTCTTTCCTTTCCAGTGAAAAATATCAGATGCTGAGGAGAAAAACAGGAAAGGGGAGAAAAATAACACAAAAGCTCTTAACAAAACCAACACACCAAACTAAAACCCTGTGTATGCACTTCCAAATAATCATACCTTTTTGTCTAGCTTGTCTCTCTAAGTCAAAGTTAGGTAATCCCCTGAACTTTGAGATTTATTTTCCTCATTGGTATTCACATTGTTGCTTTTAGGGTTGATGTTGGTGTGGAAGTGGTAGGAACTGATAAACAGCTTTCAACTGGTAAGTGGCTGTAGTACCTTGCTGGTGCTTTTGCTGTTTGCCTTTCCTCCTTTCTGCACATTTGTTATGAATTGAGTGTTTTGTGCTCACGTGCATTGCTGAGCTCAGAGGGCCTTTCAGAGGCAGGTATTGCTGCCTCTGCCACTGTTTTCTCTCTGGCAAGGCAGCAGAAGCCAGTGCTGTCAGGTGGTCACCTTCTGGGCACACTGCTGTCACACTGATGGAGCATAAGTAGCTGAGACAGTGTTTTAAAACACAAAAACACACCATTTTGTATGAGAGCTATTTCTGCTCTCCATATCACTGCTGTAATAATGAAATTATTATCCATTGTGCTGGCACAGACCTGGCTGGACTTGTGTGAGGAAACACTTTCTTCTTTCTCCTCTTTCATGGATAAATTCTGCCAGTGTTGAAATACTTGGGATATACTCTTCTGTTATTTGTGGTTGCTGGAAAGCCTTGTTCACAATGGGTAGATGGATGTTTGACCTTTGAAGTCAGGGAGAAACTCAACAGGAGTGCAGTGGAACAGGATAAAGACAAATGTCATGAGGCAGAACTCTGATAGGGACTGGAAGGAGTGAGAAGGATCATTTTAGGGTGGAAAGTGATTTCGAGGGAACTAGAAGATTTTCATCAGTACTCTTTTAATATCTTTTTCAGCACAGCTGAAAGATCCAATTGCTTCATAAGAAGCTTGCCTGCTTTCCTGTTGTATTCAGCCTCTGAGCCTCACTTGGACAACAGCATTCAAGAACTCATAGTCCTCCTTCCTACACTTTCTTGCAGAATAAGTGGAGAAGGCAATAAGAAATTACATATTGATGAACCAGAAAAAAAAAATCAGTATACAGGGTCTTGGCAGACATTTCTTACCATAGTTGACATATGCTAACTGTGCAGCAGATGTATGACTGAAAGTAATTTGTGGTTGTGAACATACTCTGTTTCTGTGGTCAGGATGATAAATTTCAGTTGTGTATACATAGCATCAGCTAAACCATGCTCTGTTGTCAATGAAAGAGTCCATATGAAGATATTTAAGGAAACTGATGCTCAAAAATACTGGAAGAAAATATATCTACCTGTTTTTCTGGCAGGCAGAAGCAGAATACGAAACTTAAGTTCTTCAAAAATACATTAAAAATTTAACACTTAATGCCATCATGTCTAGTGATGGAGAGGTATTATGTAAGATTGTGTCTTTAGACCCGTCTTAATCATTAGGAAGTCTCCTTCAATTCCTTTGCAGTTTGCATGTAGTTAATTATGAATAAAAATAAGAAATTAATGAAATTATTAAAATAAATAGGAATATTTTAGAGTCACTGAAACCTGGAAACTCCATATTTATCAATCCAGGTAACTCACACTTCAGAATAACTGGGCTAAGCATGCAGCTCCTCTGTAACAGCATCCCCCCACCTCGTCCTCCAAGCAGAACAGCTCCTGCAAGAAATAATGAGTCCTCCACCCCTACCTTCCCATACATATGGTAAAGACTATAATTTTTCAGTCAGAACATTATTTCTAAAATATTCACAAAATATTGCTGGTTTTTTCCCTCTTGGAAAGAAGCCAAACCAGTGTATAAAGTTGAATTGGATTAGTAACTCTTAGAAACAGAGTTAAGTCATCTATAGAGCCATTGCCTTGTTCTGCTGGAGACCAGGCAATAACTGGTGTTTTCAGACATGCTTGGACATTTGCTCCCTGATTAATTTGTTCTGACTCTAGCAGATGTAGGAGATCCATCACGTTTTGTGGATTTTTTTTCTTCTCTAGGTTATTCTGGAGGAACAACTAGCTGTGTTTAAATACCTTGCATATATTTTTTGCTTTTAATCTTAAGTTTAGATTTCAGCATAATTAACTCTTAATTTTAGCTGTTTCTAAAGCACAGTTCTGGAGGGTGACTGCAGTCTGTAAGCTAAAACCTTTGTTCTGGCACATATAATTTCAATGCACTGTGACTCTTTCTAGTTTCAAAAATCTCGTTAAACCACTTTGCTTAGAGAAGCACAGTATCAGAATTCATTTTCTGGTACAGGCAGGAAAGATGAGATTGCAGAATCAATGTATGCTCTTTCAAGGACCTTAGCACAAGATCTTCTCACTGTGATGCCTTGAATGTGACTCCCACATTTTCTGCTATTAGCAGCATGGTCTGGAGATGAGGGAACCTTTAAAGGACGCAGAGATGTTTGCAAGGTGAGCTACCCAGAGAAATGTGAATGTGTACAATATCTCTCTCAGACATCTAAGTACTTAAGGGTGCTGCTTTTTTTTTTCTATTAGACAAGTGTTCATGTTTTACCAATCATACATGCAGAAGACACATCTAGCCATTGCTTTATGTGTCTTCCTCTTTTCTGACAGGTATCTTTCAGTAGTAATCTTTTTTTTATTAGTAACTTTGCTACTGATATGTACAGAAATGAAAAATGGTCTCAAAAGCGGTTTCCTGGCAGCTTTTGAAGATGTAGGGTCAGTGGAATAGAAGAAATGGAGATTCTTCTAAGAGATGGACAGCAAAAGGCTAAGATGCAGAAGTTGTGAATTGCAACAAAGGAAACTACAGCTGGATATGAGGAAGTTCAGTTCTGATGGTGAATGTGCTTAAGCACTGGAAGAAGTAGCTCAGAGATTTTGCAGAATCTGTATTACTGCAGGTGGGTAGGCCTGGACTGGCCAAGGCCCTGAGCACTGTAGTACTTGCAATACAGCAACTTTGATTGCTGACTTTGCTTTGAATAAGAGTTTGGACTATATGTTCTCTATGTATCCCAGCCATCCTACATTTTTCATTGATTTTTATGCACAAGAAGTACACAAATGATGTGTACTTGCGTAGCATGCTTGATTCTTCCAAGAAATTTTGGATTGATTTATTTGTCCATATGTGTACCAGCTGTATGGTATGTGTACCAGACATGGACAGGAAAACAGATATGTCTCAAAAGCATGGGACACACCAAGCTTTGGTGACATTGCCCAAAAATAAGAAACTGTTAGGAAAATCCTATAGGGAGGGCTGGGGAAGCTTACTTTGTGGCATGATTTAGAGCTGACTGTAGCAATGTGACACACCAGTGTGCTGGGACATACGGGCTCTTGGCACAGCTGGAATTGTAAATGTGCTGCTGGTACTGTAAATGGTGTCGGAAATAATCCTGTACTGTGAGACCTGCTCATCTCATGGTGGCAGAGTTGGCTTTTGGTAATGTCAGACTACCCTCCCTAGTTAATCCCTGCCTGTTTCCTTGTGTATTAATCCATGAAATGCACTGGGTGCAATTTAACCTAATTACTGTATATTTTCATTGAAATATACCCTATTTACTTCATGTGAAGTAATCATAACCATATGGGAAACTACATGGGTTTTGGGCATTCTTTTAGAAAATATTCTGAAAGAATAAAGAGCAAAAGCTATGCCTCTGGAAGAGCTGAGATAGATCATGGGTTGGTTTATTTGTGATCTTTAATAAGCCCTTCAAGGCTTAAATTTTTGCTTAATGGCTTAGTATTTTGGAGGTAAAAACAGTGTTTAGTTTAACCAGCAGTTTTAGGTGTTGATAGTCAACTGTGCAATGTCTGTGCTTGCTTGTTTTCATTGTCTCTCTGCTCTTTTAACTAGAGAAAAAACAGTTAACATTGTTATTTCATTCTTCCCCTTCCTACTCCCCTTTGTCAAGGGGAAAAGTACTCCTTGTGAGGGTGGCAAAATAGGAAGATTTGTAGA
This sequence comes from Dicaeum eximium, assembly GCA_013396995.1. Lineage (NCBI taxonomy): Eukaryota > Metazoa > Chordata > Aves > Passeriformes > Dicaeidae > Dicaeum > Dicaeum eximium. The sequence goes on along the minus strand of VWZP01010965.1, from coordinate 542,829 downwards.
AGATCAGGGCAATAAAATACGTATGGAATCCCCTTTTCTCTCTTTGTGATTGAACGTTTGCACTTCAGGAATGAAGAGGGATGATGGCTGTATGATATGTACTTTTATACTTATCTTGCTATATTACTTGGACACCAAATTTTTTGTATGTTAGGATAGCAGCAACTTGAGGGAGTGGAAGAACTCCTGGAACCTTAACTTGTGAAATGTTAATCAAACACATCATACTGCAGATACTTGTCAGTGCACAAGAAAGGATAAATTGAACAAGTTCACTGTTTTTTCTATACTTCATAATTTGGGGATTGATTTCAAGAGGACAAAATGAAAGTGCTCCCAGTAGATTTTTAATGTGCATTCAGTAATAAATAATAGGAAACCACATCTCCACTCACTTTTCTGCAGCCCATCTTACTCTGAGGTCCACTCTCTGGTTGCTGTTGCACTCAGGGATTTTCTTAAAGCTCTTTGCCCCCTCTTTTCTTCTTTACTGCACACATTTATTAAAGTCTGGCACAGGACATTGCCTCTTGGTGCTTGTGTCACACTGAGCTTTGTCCTTGAATTGCAGCTGGCCAGTTCCACTCCCAGAAACCCTGATGAGTCTGATACATCAGACTTGGGCTGTTCACTCGTGGCTAACCAATTCTATTTCTGCATGTCTCTTTTCCCATCTATTTCTTAATATTACAAAATAAATTGTTCTAGTGTAAGTAGAAACTAAGCACAATATCTGATAAAAAGTTATATTACCTTGTGTTAGGATGTCAGTAATGCAGGGATTTTATGAAGTGTAAAAACTGTTTGACAGACTCCATCCTCTCATTCATATCCTCAGACCAAGTTTTACACCAGTTGCTCCTTCAAAGTTGTTTGCTGTGTACATAAAATGCAAACAGTTTAATATTCAAGCAGTTACAAAACTCTGTTTATGATAGTCTTTTTCCTGACTCTGTTGCCTTGAATTCTGTTTTCTAAACAAATGTTTGTTGAATTCTAATAATGTTTCTCACAAGTAGATTCCCTGTAACTGTGTGGTATGTTTCCTTGTCTATTTTCTTTAGCCAAGTCCTAATCACAATTGTAAGACTTCTACAATATTTTTTTAATCTTGATCTTGCACTGAGTTTAACAAATGCATGTAATCCCAAAATACTGTGTCAATCCAGTTCCCTTTCAAACCTTAATGAACAGTCTGTGACAAGCTTATTAGGGATATTTATAACAATTCCAGACTTAATAATATACTTATCTGAAAAAGTTATTAGATGCAGCATTGTCCTCTGAACATAGAAATTATCTTGTTTGGGTTAAAATTTGGAGGTGGTAAAAATGGAATTTATCTATTGTGTGTCCTGCAAGTCAAGGAAAAACCCTGGCACTAGTTTAAGAGCTTCAATCTCTAGCAAACATTTGAAGAGAGGAAAGGAACACAATCACTTGCTGCCTGGTTTCCTGGGTTGAGCTGGGGGTCAGCAAAATATTGTTACTATACCATGATTTCCACTTTTGGGTTACTTTACCAAGTCAAAGGAGAATTGTTTCTTCTCTTGGAACGCTACAAACTACTGAACTTGGCTCAAACTTGGCTCCCTCACTGAGATCTCTGGCCATCTGTCCCTACTCCACCCAGGCTGCATCTGATGCTGCTGCCTTTTGCTTCTGATCTCTTGTGTTTTATCAAACCTGATTCCACAATGTGCCCTGGAAATTACTGCAGTCTAAATCAATAGTATAAAACTGTCAAGTTTTCTGCCACTCTTCTCTTTCCAGCCACGTTCCCACAGTGTACAGCACTTTTATTTCCTAGCAGGAAAGCATGGACTCTTAATTTAAGAAAGGAATAGTGAGGTTTCACTGGGCTGTTTTGGCCAAAAACCTGTGAACCTTTCCATGAGTATAAAAAGGAATGTCTCTGTAAAAAATTGATCATAGGTAAATCTTTAGATTCACATGTTTTGGTAATGAAAGAACTTCTTGCCTAACATGATTATTTGGATTGATTTATTGGAGAATGTCTTGAAGCCTTTGTTCTCCATTATTTGACATATAGAGGCTGTACAAAAAGAGAAATAATACATATGCTGTATGCTGTGCAGAGTAAGAATGAAGATCTTAGAAGTAACATTACCATTGGATTTTCTTTGTTATTTTGCAACTTAAAAAAACCCCAAAACTTTCCTGTAGAATGAGTTTTAGTAACAACCTTTATTTTTTGTTGAGTTGAATATGCATGTATAGAGTAAACAAATCTGTAGTATTATACTCTCCAACCTCATTGTTTGTTGTGATTAATTTGTTTTATTCATTGAAGAGGGAGCAAGTTATCAATACATCAGGCATGGTACAGAGTCACATTTCAACTGGCAGACACTCAGTTTTTGTTTTCAATATTCTGTCCTTGTTAGTATTCAGAGCATGGAGGAGAAAGTGATGCAAGGGAATTGGTTTGCTGTTTTACTGACTGACTCAGCCATTTAACTCTGCTCCCTCAAGGCATCAAAGACTACAATAAAAGAAATAAATTTTGCGAATAACTTCCTATGGAAATAAGTGCAGCTTAATAACTTTTTTAATTAGTACTAACATTATTGCAGAGTGGAAAACTCCTTAATTAACCTTGTCTTCTTTTTTTTTTTTGTTTCTTCTAAGACTGTATTACTGATACTGAAATCTTAAGTTAATCTAACCTCTGATTTATAATTGGAAATGAGATTTTTTTTTCTTTTAATTGAAATTTCAATTGGAAGGTGGTTTCTTCCAGTACTATTTCTTGTGGGAAGCAGAATTTTCTATGATTTTAGTCCTCCTTATTTCTAAGTAGGATAAGTGATAAGGTTAAGGCCAGACTTCTCTAGACTTTTATGCTCTATTTTCACAGAATTAAATTTATCTGCTGTATTGTGCATTGGAATGTGTCTGATGGTTCCTGATGCTTGCATTGAAGGGCTGATGAGAAATGAGGTACTGGGATACAACTCTAAAGGACATAAAGTCTTCAGCTAAACACTCTATTGAACACTTAATTAAAAAAAAAATCGAATACAAGAATATTAGGAACCTATACCCCAAAAATTTCACCATGAATTGATTTAGGAAAATGCATCTGGGTAAAACTGGTGATATGAATTATAGCTTAACTGTCTACCTACTTTTCATGGCAAAGAAAGGAGCAGATATTTGCAGTGGTGATGTCTTTGGAAGATAGTGGTACTGGGTTTAGGTAGAAATTGAGAAAATAGCTCAAGCATAAGCAGCTTCCGTTGAATGTAGGAAAATTTGGATCACAGAGATTATGTAGGGAGAAGCAAAAATTCTGCCTGGTAGGAAGCCTGAGCTGAAGATGATTTCCATTTCCAGTCCTGAGAATTGAGAATTGCAGTGTCTCTCTATCAGCAGTGAGAGAAGGAAGGAAAGGAGTCAAACATGGGCAGCTCTGTGAATATCTGGGGAAGGGTACTGGACCCAGGTTGACACCTGGGCACCAGGGGAGAGATACCACAATGACACCTGTCCCTTTTTCCAAGTTAAACCGAGATGAGGGAGGAAGCAAAGAGACCTGTGGGTCATCTGCTTAGGTAATCCTGTTCAATGACATCCACTTATGCATGTGACCTTGTGATGAATGCAAAGATGAAATCTTTAGGATTCTCTCTGAAGCATGTATGAGGAAAGAAGATACATAAAGAGAAATTTTATGAAACCTGAAAGACTTCTAAATTTTGAAAATGGTACAGAAATGGGGAAGATGAAGATACTACATGATTTATATTTGAAAATAAATAATTTGAATCTTGATGAAAGCTATTCTGATAACATCAAGGAATAGCTTATACAATTTATGCAGTGTGGATGTGGAGATGTCATGAATTATGTTGTTTCTGCTTCTATTTGAGTAATGTATTTTCAAATGTTAAAAGTACATTTTTATTCATGGGGGTGAGGATTGGTTGTTTTTAAGGGTGTTGTTCTGCCTTTCTGCTGGAGCATACCTGACAGGAGCAGGAGGAGAGGGAACATGGGAAGCAGCATTTTAGAAGCTCTGTGATCACTGAAGCTGGAGGAAGAAGTAAGGAAAAATGGGAGAGAAGATGTGAAAACCCCGGGCTATTGCTAGGAAAGGGATGATTTTGAGGGTGATAAATAGAAATGAAGGGGGCATCCGGAGGCAGTAGAGGCAGATTGACCCCTAAGGGGACCATGCTGGGATGCTGATGGGGGCCAGAGTCATGATCATGTCTGAAGCCACTGTTCAAGGTCAGCCTCCATCCAGTGGCCCCTGGGAAGGCTGTGGTGATGAGGCTGAAGACCAAGCCAAGGAAACGTGTTAGGGGGTGATGTTGAGGCTGAGGATCAGGGAGGCAGGAGATGGTTTGCTGATGCATGCCATGTAGCCACCACAGGGGCCAGAGGAAAGCAACTCCCAAGGTAAGAGGCTCAGGACCTGTCTGCTGCCCTTTACCACAACTGTGCAGTGAAGGGCTGATCTCTAACTCAGCCAGCACATTGTGCAGCAGAGGGGGCAAGCACAGTTATTTTACTCAGAACTGTTAAAATACTGATATTGTCCATTATTCAAGTTCTCCCTTTAGCAAGGACATATGTGTTGCAGACCAAATTAAAGCTCATCAGTTATGAAAATTGTGGTGGCCTGAATTGTGCATATCAGGTTGCAGAAAGACTTGGTGAGAACCAGGGAGCATTTTCAGAAGGGAAGACAGAAATAACACTAGGAATGAAATTTGTAGGTTATAATTAGTAGGTGGTGTGGTCGCAAATACTGCGAGTTCATTTCAAATGGTTAAGAAGAGGGAACTATTTAATTAAGTAGGAAAGGAAAATGAGTCCAGAATCTTGATTATGAAAGAAAAAAGGCAACAAATGGTTTCTATTTAAAGTATGAAACTGCTTGCATCCTCCAGAAAAACCCCACAGGAACAAGGATAAGATGGGAAAAATGTGCTGATAAACAGAAATAAATTCTAAAATGTTTGGATGATATGAATACATACCATGCAGGGGAAATCACCACAAAAAAAGGCAGCACTAGAAATAGGGTTAAAAGGCATCAACAAATGAGAAGGTTCTGAATCACTATTAGGAAAAGCCAGACAATAAAATCTGTTAGCTAACTGTTATAAGTTCCTATTTAACTATTATGAGGATCCTGGGGCTTGAAATCTCTGAAACAGAAGGTTTTTGTGATATTCAGGGTGGGTGGGTGTTTGAGTATTTCTCCTTTTAAGGGAATTTTAATAAAGTGTCTTCTTGAAGCTCTTAATTGCATAAAGATTACCCGGCAAAATATAGCTTTGGATAGCATTATTGTACCAGTCTCTTGTGTGAAGTCTGACAGATTTATTTTGAGTGTGAAAACTGTACATTTAGATTTACGTACTGTGTTTTCCTTCTATGCTTAAATGTTATAGCGTACAGTTCTGAGACAAGCTCATTTTTCCACAGAGGTGAGTGATTTTGCAAGAATTAATGAATTTACCCATTATTAAATCTGCTGTGGAAAAAAAGATATTTACAGATGTTTGAGTGATGCTTTAAACTTTTCACAGACTAAAGTAACAGTTTCACAAAAGGGGACAATGTAGTCATGTACGGTGTATCATATGTACAACCAAAATGAAATAGACTGTGGAATGCTCCATCTTGTGTTTCAAATACATGGTTCAATATGACTAAATATGTAAGTTGGATAGTATGTCTGTGTATTTCAGTATGGAAAGGATTAATTGAGTCCAGTGCATCTAGACAACTGAGAAAACATATTTGATTGTAATACTTAAGGATTGTATGTTACCTCTGCATCCCTTTTGGAAAGCTTTATGCTTTTCAGCCTGATAATTCAAAACTAGTTTTAGCTTGAGAATTCAAAACTAAGTGGAGTACTGCTTAAAGCTGCAATCAGGTGTCATTAAAAGATCTGTATTCCTCTCCCCAGTAGTTTCAGCCATGGAAATTAGGCCTTGAGAACTTTCTGCAAACTGACCAGAAGGACTTTGATGATCTAGTCTGACTTCCTAATTGTATGCATGTAAAAAAACCCTGTTGTTCCTTTTTTCAAATCCTTCCTCTCTGCTAGAATATTTGGTTCAGGGAGATGTTCCTTTATACTTAAATTTTCGAATAGTGGAGAGTCTCCTACATATCTTGATGAGCAAGCCTAGTGGTGTATTAAGAATTTCCATTTGAGTGTTTTAGATTGACTGCCAGTGTTGAATAATCCTGTAGCAATCATGGCTCTTTGATTTAAGAGCAAAATTTGTGGGGAAAAATAAATGCCTTCTATTACATTGGTCTGTATGACTGGGGGAGGTGGGGAAATGAAAGGGAGTTTTTGGTATGTGAGATATTAAAATCTGTGACAAAAGCAAAACGTTTCTTAGTTACTTATGTTAGAGAATAGGTAGTTGTTTGTGAAAGGTGTACATGGTATTGGCAGGAGATATGATAAAACTTTTACTTGCTTATTGGACATTTCTCTAGTAGAATCTTATTATGTAACACAAAACTAAACTTTCATGGGTTCATGGGTACTGCAATCCTCTAGGTTAATGAAAAGTAGTTTCCAGGGGGAGTTCTGGGAGATGGGGCTGAGAAGTCAGAAAGGGAGGAGCATTTTCATGAGAAGTTCTCTCCTTGTGGTTAAGGAACTGTTAAATGCAGATTGGTTACTGTGTGCAGTTGCATAGTTTCATCCCTGTAGTTTTCATGAGATTATCTGCTGTACTGGTTCTAATTTGTATTACATGCTGAGAAATAAACATGTTCGGGGACTTGGATGTGTCTCTCATGGAGGATATTTATTGTGATGGCTATGCAGATGTTTGTATTTATTGTTCAGAAAGTATCTAGATTTTGTTTGCTATAAATGTATTCCTGAGGCTCCTGGAAAAGTAGGAGATAAGAATGTTTGAAGGCTCATCTTGTGAGGCTGGGAAAGGTTTCAAAGTAGAAATTTTTCCCACTGCAGGTTTCCAAGATAGAAGAGTATATTACAAATAGAAATGTACGAGATGAGATGGTACATGAACAGCTCTTTCAGAGCTGAAGTCCTCTTTCACAAGCAGGGTGTCCTTGCATGACAAAACTGAAGGTCACTTGGGTCAGCACAGTATTTACTTTTTTTATGTGGTCTCTAATATTAAAGGTCCTTGAGCATCCTAGTTCTACCATACCATGGTTAAATTGGGTTGTGTGTTGACATGTGTGAAGTATGTATGTCCATATGATGTGCTTACTTAAGTGTTAATGACCTCACAGGCCAGACTTTCACTCTGTTTCTTTAATTTCTTCTGTTTGTTAATTGATCAGAAAACCAGTCCATCTAGCCAACCAGGGGTCTCGTGGAAGTTTTGCTTCCCACACTGCAGGGGCTGGAACTGAGTGATCCTGAAGGTCTCTTCCAGGCCTGAACTATATGAAAGGCACTGGTAGCTGAGCTTCCCACTCTGGCCATGTGTCACTGCATTCCTACTAGGCATGAGTTTCATGGTCACTGCATGAGTCAGCAGCAGTTTTCCTGGCTGGAAGCTTTGTTTGCGTAGCTTTCAGGCATGACTGTTCTCCTTGTAACTCTGGCAATCTCAAGGAAGTAAGGCTGCAGTGCCCTGTATGCTGTGCATGGGAGGTGGCCTCAAAGAGTGCTGTCACCAGGGACAGCAGAGCTGCCCTAGCTGTAGAGTTTTGGCAGCCACTCCAGACTCAGAGGAGATTGGTGAAGCACAGCACAGAGGAAACAAATACAGTACTATAAATCTAGCTGATGATTGTCAGGTAAATTCTACAGCAACTCTCAGGTAGTAGGAGTAGGTACAAAGAAAATGATTGCAGCTGTACTGACAATCTCATCTCAGTGGAGAAAGCTTTTATTGGGGTGTGGTATTTACTGCCTTTAGGAAAAACACGTAGCAGATTGTTTCTTTTCTAGCATGACACAGTCTGTAAAAGTTTGATTTTTTTTGCTCAACAAGAAAGAAAGCTATCATTGCTATGAGTGTGTTCTAAGCAGTTAAATTATCCTGTATTTATTTATATATTTTCCCTCTTCTGCTAAAAAAATTAGGAAAGTCTGATTTTTATTTCTTCTTTTCGCCCACAAAATGGGTTTGTTCCTCTCCATTCTCAAAATACCTATTTTTCTTTTCCTCTCAGGAGCCAATCTGACCTTGCTGGAATCTGTATCCAGTTCCATATTTTGGTGGTCAGTGAGATACACTTGAATGCCTTCACATAAATCAGGCTTTGCTTTGCTCACTGCCTGGGAGTTTTGTGCCACCACCTCTACTCCCTGAAGAAAATCAACTCCCAAACCCTTTGGTCCTTGTGAGATATTTTACAATTCTGCCAAAGAATCTTGAATATGCTCCTCTGGACAATGAAAGTATTTAAAATTGCCGACTTAATGATGCATTAAATATTTATAACTTAAACACTCTGTAAGTGGAATTGAATGGCCATTATGGTACTGGTAATGTTTCCAGTTTTTAAACAAGCCAGTGAAAGGTAAATGGGATGTTGTGCTTGTCAGATTATAAAGAATGATAAATGTGTTTGGTAAATGAATTGGCCAGTTTTGGTAATCTAATATTGGTGCTACAAGGCACTGAACTGTTGTACTAGGATTAGGTACTCAGTGTAGTGTGCTTGGAGTGACAGCAAACAGAATCCTTACAGACACTGTTTTACTTGGAATAACTTCAACTTTAAGAAAATCAAAGAACAGCCGAGGTTGCTAAGTGACAGCAAAATATTTATCCTTTTTTTAGAAAATCAAACTGGTTTATGCAATGAGTAGTAGGGGACAGCATATATTGTGTGCCACCCACATGCTGTATAGGACCATTATTGCACGTAATTAAGACCTGCATAATTCAGCACAGTAACCACAGCTATCACCTCTGTCTTAGTGCTGATATTTTCTAGTACTGTTTATTTAGTCTTCTTTGTCAGAAGAAAATCTGTCAAGTAATCCATTATAAATGAATACTCTCTATCTCTGCTGTGAAATACAAGTAATATCCTTTTGTAGGCAGATACTGGAAGAGAAGGCAAGATGGGAGAGAGAGAGAGGAAACAGAGCAAGAATCACTGTTTATAACTGGCTATTTGCTTTGCAGGCTTATTCTCATCCCCTATGTGAGATGAAGTGCATTAAGAGGCAATGATGTGGCACAAGTGTAGTGTTTCTCTGGAAAGAGAGGATAATGATGGGTTCAGCCTAAGGCTTCAGCCTTGTTCTTGGCTCTCACAGAGGAGCTGTGTGGGGCTTTCTAGTCTGACCCTGTAGATGAAGCCCTCCCCAGCACCACGGAGGGTGGTGGGAAGCTCTAATCACAGTAGAGTGGTGAAGGCTTGGGGGGCTCTTGAGTCTCACTCAGCAGCAGTGAGAGTTCTTTCAAGTGTTGCTAGATGCAGTCCTGCCATTCGAATGCTAAGGCTGATGTGGGAAGAGGAAAGCTGCTGTGATGGGCTGATCAGTCTCCTGCAGAGGAGACACAGGGTGGGGGTCACTGAGCTCAACATCTTTGAGCATGCTACTGTGGCAATGGGATGAATTAGTCCTTGACAGAATTTCTACTTATTTTTTGGTTTTGTTTGGTTTTTCCATTGACAAAGAGGTTGTCAGGACAAGAAACAAAGTTATGTTCAAAGATATGTGTGAGAAGTTGACTGGAAAAAGGTTTATTTGTACCTTCAGTTCTCTTAATTCAGGAAATGAGAATTTATCTCCTGACTGAATTGGAAGAGAGGGACAGCTGTTAGAGGGAACTCTCATCAGGCTTTTTTCCACTCTGCTCTCAAAAATTATAGCTTTCACTAAAGTTTTTCAAAACCAACTGCTGCTGTCAAAGACATTATACAAAAAGGCATAATTTTGAAATAAAAATTCTTCTTATTTTTTGGAAGTGTTGAGGGACTTAGGTTTGGTGCTGCAGACAATACTAATTGCAGAATTGAGGATTCAGAAAGTGGCTCTTTGGTTGCCTCCTCCCTACCCGTGTTTTTGCAGTCTGTGTAAGAAATATTTTAACTTTCTCTGTCTATAGTTGCAGTCATCACCTGCTGCTATTTCCCTAAAATGCCCATACGGTCTGAAAAGGAAAGTTGCACGCTACGGGCTTGCTGATGCTCGCGGAGATCCCATCTCGGAGCGGGGAGACCTGCGGTGTTCCTGGGATTGCCGCGAGGTGGCAATGGCTCAGAGTGTCACTGCTGCTCCCCCGGGATGCGGGAATGTGGCAGTGAATGGCTCAAGAGTGTCACTGCTCCGCTGCCAGCGCCCGGCTCGCTGCTCCGCCGGGATGCGGGAATGTGGCAATGGCTCAGTGTCACTGCTCCGCTGCCAGCGCCCGGCTCGCTGCTCCGCCGGGATGCGGGAATGCTGCCAGCCCGGTTGTGGCCCACGCACAGGTCACATGCTAAACTTGCTCATTTTTAAGGCCAAGCTTTTCTAGGCGCAGTAGTCCTGTGAGTTATGTCCTTGCCAGCTGCTGTTGGCTGCATGTGACCAGGGCAGTAGCGAGTGCTCTGTGTGCTAAGGCAGGGAGAAGCAGATGAAGATGCTCTTAATGCAGCATCAAGTGCAGTGAAGCTATGGGTTTATTTTTTCCTTCTGTCTTTCAAAGAGAAATGAGCAGTATTTCTCTTGAAAATCCATACATACTTCATTTTTCCTTCATTGGAGTTTATTATTTAAGGAAGCAAAACTTGTGACATTGGAATAACTCCCTAAACTTTGAGATCTATTTGAAATGTGACTTCTTACAAAAATAGGAGTTTAAATTCTGTGAAAAAACCATTTATTGAAATTGTTTAAAGGTGAAGGTGTAGCTAAACAAGAAGTGCCTCTAGGTTTTCATACCCAAATTTCATATTAGAAGAGAAAAAGCAAATCTTTAAATTAATGCTCAAAGAGGAATATATCTGGATATATTACTTCTTTGAAATGTTAAATGCAAGGTGAGAAAGTTTTTTAATAGTTAAATGCTTGAGGCTCTTTCATGCTTGTATATTACTCTGGTTAAATTGCTACTGCAACTTGAAAAAGTTATTCTTAATTTAATTAAATAGCTCTTTGAGAAGTTTACTCTGTCTTAAATATCTTCATTGTTTGATAGCTTATTAAGGTTATCAAATATAAAGTGAAAAAAAAGTTACTTTTTTTGAAAGACTCAGGGATGGAAGGGAAGAAAAGTTTTTATCTGTTGAATGACTGCAATAAAGAAGAAAACAAATCTGAGGGCAGTTAATCTTGTATTCCCTTAGATTTGCCTTTGCTTATCTTCAGCCATTTTGCAGACTGCAATCAAATCTGAGTCACTGGAATTTAGTTACAGAATACATTCTCCCATGAAGGAGCTGTAGTTGTTTATGAAGTATCACACAGAGTTATGGCAACAGATTCTATACCACTGGGAATGAGAAATCCAAACAAGCAATACAAAACTGAAGCAGGTTAATGGAAAGCAACAGAATCAATGAGGCTTGGCTGTACACTTTTGATGGTATTCTGAGTTTAGTTTACACTTGGGGGTACATATAGTAATGTTTTTTGTTTTTTTTTTTAAATTTCCTGTTTGTGGCTCTTCCTACTGCAATTAAAATGTAGAAACAGAGGCACTGATAGTGAAGACAAGAGTGGACTGAAAGTGAAGGTCGGATGTACATGGATCTTGCACAGGGCAGAGGAGGAAAGGGCTTTTGGGATTGAAAGGAAGTGCTCCTGCAAAGGAAGGACTTTGAGCTCCATTATGGGAGCTCCCAAGAGAGAAAATCTGCCCAGACTTACTGCCCTTAAGTTTAGGCATTTCTGCTGGGATTCTGGTTATACATGATGTCTTCTCTCCTTCCATGTTGACCAGCTTCAAAGGTAGCTCAGACTTTGACAGGTTGAGCTGCTTGGCAATATCTGGGAGCTAATGTCCTGTACAAACACCTGTTTCTCTGCTTTTGCTACTACAGCATTCCAATGCAATTAGTCTTTCTTTTTCTCTCCACATTTCCAACCTCTTACTTTTACTGTTAGCTTTGTTTCACTTTTAAATGCTTCAAATTGAAGAGTGTTAATGAATTAATTAAAAATCACCAACATAAAAAAAGATATGAGTGACAATTCACTGTACACTCAATATTCTGACAAGTAAAAAAACCCAGAGGAGCTGTATGTGGCAGTAGACTACTATAAATTATTCTGTATCTTGACAGTTAATTGCGTCTCTGTATATGACAGTACTTGGGACTTGGAAAATAGACTTCAGATCATCCTTAGGGCAAGTTGTAGCTTTTAATATTTTCCACTGGAAATACTATTATTTTTTAGCTTTGCAGAACTTTATTCTAGACATCCAGATTTTGCACTGAAATAAAAATAGTTCAAGAAATATACAGTAATCCTAAAATGCTACTCAACTCTTCGAAATTCTTACTAGCTAAAGTAGTGAATATGAAAGCCATATATAAATATTTTAAGGTTATTTCAGTTTGCTGAACTATGATGGTTAGAAATGAGAAAGTCAGAATTAAATTTATATTTCATTGCCTTATTCATAATATTTTTGTTTGGTATGTGGGTAATAGAGAAGCAAATCACCTAAAGAATGAAATCTGCAAGCATGAAAACACATTTTCATAATTGCCTTGGCAGGAAGCCTGCATGTTCTTGTAGCAGAGCTGTGAATATTCCATGGGAGGAAGGAGCTCAGCAGAGGGGCACTGTCTGTGTGAGTGCTGGTCTCTTTTCTAAGTCCCCCAAAAGGACATGTGTGTGCTGGAAAGAAACTCCTCAAACCATCCATAATGATTTGCATTTTCTGGTATCTCAACTTCTCCAAAATATTTAGAAAATCAGAGAAGAGGAATTGAATCAGTGGAATGAGGTTTTATTTCTGTTAGAAACAGCCATCAAGTGTTGTGAAGATTCTGTGCAAGGAGTGGATGTTTGGCAGGCAGGTGGATGGGTGCCATTTTGGGTGGATGGGCAGACACAATGTGAACACTTCTCCCATTGATTTTTAAATAGCAGTGGGACAGGATGGGTGTCAGTGTCAGGCTGCTGCTCTCAGGAGTTCATCCAGGAAATTTATCCAAGTCACAGCAACCTCTGTTGAAGTTTGCTTGCCTCTACAGGAGGCCTTTTTTTCCATAGGGATCTCCTGGGGCTTGTTCTGTATCGTTAATTGTTCTGCTGAGATGAGGAACAGAATTATCATGTGTTTTTAACTAGCTTGGATTTTTTTTTCAGAGGCATAGGTTTTTGGCTTTGCATCACTACTGCCTACGTTTTATTATTATTTTTTAGAGGACTTCTGATGCCCAGTATATAGATGGCATCTATACTATTGTTTCCTGTCAAAATAAAACAGCTTTCGGGTTTGCAATCAATTTGGAGAGTTTTGCAGCAAATTGTTACATTTTTCAAAGAAGCACATGAGTTTGCAAATTTAGCAAACTTTGTGTGGGATGAAAAATCTTCCTGTGTTATATAAGAAAATAGAAGTTGTCCATGGTAGGCCCATTGTCAGAATGATAATAGGAGAGTTTTTGCTAATTTGATAACAGTGTTGTAGCTTAAATGACTTCAAAGTGTTGATATAAGAGACCTGAAAGCCTAAAGCCACCATATTTACTGTAGATGCCAAAAAATCTTCAATAAGAAATTACTATGCCATTGGAGGCAGTGTTATTTGCTGCAGGTTAGCCATAACAAATATCACTTTCCTCTCTCTGGAAAAATGTTTACATTTTCTGTCTATACATTTATTTGTTTGTTTCTTTTACATAAACAAAACACAGGAGGGATGAAAAAACCTTTCTGTGAGTTGTGTTTGAAATTTTTTTTAGTGTTAAATTTAAAGTTCAAGAATATGATGTGATATTCAAACTTCTCACAGATTTGATAAGGTGAAATGTCCTACTAAATAATTCAAGAGTTGATAGAGACCTTGGCAAAAGACCTGTGTCTGGATCCCTGGAGAGTTTCCAAACTTGCTTTTTCCCTTAAAATTAAACTTTGATAAAAGTGGGTTGATTGCAAGGTTTAATTGTGTAGCATGCTCTTCAAGAAGTTTGTTTTCAAAATGTACTCAACTTTGATATGAAGTCCACCAAATGTTATTGGGTGTCATTCTTGGAGCCATTGTCTGCTCTTCCCTAAGATGTTGTTGTTTCATGTCATTCATGGTGCTGTAGCATCAGTGGCTAGAGCTCCATTTTCTTCACAGTGCACGTGCTTGTTGAAACACTCCAATGGTAGTGCCTAGTTTACTCCAAAAAATGGAGGCATCCCAGTTCTTTATGTTCAGTTATTTGAAGGCTGAAAAGAAAATTATATATTTGAAGACAAGCTAAGAGCTAAGTTTTATTAGCGGCTGCTGCTGCCATGGAGAAGATCAACCATTACATTCAGCATATGCATATAAAATTTTGCACAGAAGTATCCATGCAGACCTACCTCTGGCATCCCAAGGACACCAGGGAAAGATCAGAAGTTCCCCTGCGTGCACATCTGGCTGCCACAGCATGGCTTGTCCAGCTGGGACTCCGAAGAGCTGCCCCTCTCCAGGGAGCCGGTGGCCAGGGAGCCTCTGTCTTTTTTTTCCTGCTCACAGGTTCCAAGCGTGTGCAGTGCTGTGTAGTTTTACATGGAGACTAACTGCATTTATCTTTGTTCTCTCCCCTCTCCTGGTTTTTGTCTTGCACAGCTCAACAAGCAGCAGCTGCAGGTACTGAAGGAACGTTTCCAGGCCTTCTTGAACGGGGAGACGCAAATCGTGGCGGATGAAGCATTTTGCAATGCTGTGAGAAGTTACTATGAGGTGAGCTGTGTGCTTTGTTCTCTCTATTATGTTCATAGTATGCCTTTTAATGCTGGTACAAGGAAAGTAATTTTAAGTTTCAAAAGCTGTGAACTTCCAAACCTCCTAGAAACTATTTCCTCCTAAACCAGCTTTGCTGTTTTAGAAGTTGAAATCTACTGCCTGAGCACAAGAGAGAGACTGAACTGCAGAATATCCACCCTTTTTTAAGAAGGGAAAAAAAAATTTAAAAGAGAAGATAAAATGAAAAACCCCTGGTGCTAAAAATCTTTCTGGCAGCACTTGATACAACTAGGCACTGCTATCTTTATCTCCATATGTCCAAGGTAGCTCTTTTAATCAGCACTTTGTGAGTTACCATCCTGAGAAATATGTCTTCAGATCTTTAGTTAGCATGCAGAAGGTTTTGGTGAAGACCTTCCTGTTTCCTTCTGAAAGAACAGAGCTTTCCATGCAGACGGGCCAGCTCTCACAATCTGCTGTGACCTCCCAGGCATGTTCAGTGCCTGCAGCCCCAGTGCAGATCTGTAGGTGAAGTTTTAGTTGCCTAAGGGACAGGTCCAGTTCCAAACTAGAGGACAGTTCCCTGTCCATCAGCAGCACAGGGCTAATGAATTAAATTGGTACTCTTAGTAGATGTTACTGTGTTTTCATTTTGGTTCATCTAACTTCTGACCTGCTCAGTGAATCAAAAAGGCTGGATGTTAGCCTTCTATGCCTTTTGAGATGCCTTCCTTCATAGTTCAGCCTACTACATCTTTGGGGTTTTTTTTTCAAAATTAGCTTTATTTTTGGTATATTATTTGCTCATTTTTCCTGTCGGCTATTCTTTGCTAGTGAATAACTTTTTCCTCAAACAGAAAAATATGTGATTTATGTCCTAGCTTGGTTTTATCTACAATAAATTATATTGCACAAGAAAAAAGAGAGGGATGGGCAAATTATGTTCCTTTTGTGCTGAAATCTTGGACTCAGTGTGTAGAAATAGAAATTTGTATAGAAACCATAAAACTCAGTTTTCCTATATTATGGTCTGATCGGCGCTGTGGCATTTGAAATTAAGGAATTCTCACAAAAACACTTGTGAAAAGATGGGTATAGGCCTGCAGGTGAAACTAGAATATGTTCATTCTCAAGGTACTGTTTCAGGTGTGTGAGAACACAACAGAATTGGTTAGAAAGTAATCCATTTTTCTGTGTAGGCAATGAAGAAGTTAAAGCTGGAAGGAAGGACAGTTTGGAAGATGGTGCAGGGCAAGGCTGAGCTGGTTAGTGGGCCAGCAATAGGTTTCAGAGCAGGGGGATGTCTCAAGATACTGAGCTTGGGGCAGAACTGAAAAGGATTTAAACGTTCATTCTTTAGCACACTGTGTAAAAAGTTTAATGTGTTAATTGAAGTAGTCTGCTCTTTGGGAAGGATGCAATAGTGAATAAAAATTATGTTAAAATAAATGCCTAAACAGTAACTGTTCTGTTAAGATTTACTTCATGCCTTTTTTAAATGAATTTTTTTAGACACGTTGAGAACTGTTTTTTTAGCATATCTGCTCTTGCAATGAAAGGCTGTGCATAATAATCTAAGATAGCCTTATAAAATGAAAGGTTCAAATTTTCCAGCTATTTTCAGACAGTCACCATTTTGAATTAAATGTACAAGTGTTCTGGGTGTCCAGTTTCACAGAGAATTCCAAAACTCTCAGCATTACTGTCAAAGATATAATGACACCAAAGGCTTCATCCTGTGTTAATATACTATGAGCTGATATACCAGCTGTAATTCCAGAGGTTTTTTTATGTTTATTCCAGCCTCCCAATTCCATTTTGCATTCTTTCCACAGATTTCCTTCCAGACTTGCACAGCCCTTTCCAGTTGTGCAGTTTGAGTCAGCATTTGCTAGTGATTTTTAATTTCTTTTCAGGGCTGCAGCCTTTTCAGGCTGTACAGGTAACTGTAATAGTTACCAGTAGATTTAATGACCAGTGCAGTGGTGGAATCCAGCTGGAGACTTAGTTCAAGCTACTGCTCCTCTTTAATGCATTTCAATCAAATTTTATGCATCTGATCACATATTCTCATCTTTACTTGTATGTCTGTCTTGTGTCTTTTTCCTTTTCTTTGCTACCCATTGGTTGAAAATATTAGTCTGTATTACTTCTTTGTGTGTTCTGTTGATGCTTGGCTTTGATGCTTTCTCCTGTCTATGTCTACCACATATGGTCCATCATATGTGGTGATGTTTGTTAGTACTTTGAATTATGGGCATCTTCCTTGTTTCTGTCATACAGCATCTTATAAACTTTTGTGTTGATTTCCTTATACTTTAGTTGCTCACCTACAGTTCAATTTTACCTGACAGGGCAGGAAAAAAATATGTGGTCTGCTCAGTAATTATTTTATTCTGAAAATTTTTAACTTACCTTTAATCCTATGCAGTGGTCATGGTTTAAGAGTTGTTATATTGTTTACAAATCCAGAGTATATTAATTACTGTAGTTGATTTTCTACTTTAATTTTTAATGTGAAAGAGAAGGTCTGTTTTGGGGATATGACATAAATTCTGTATCACTAGTTGCAGGTGTTTTCATTGTAATCTGTAATTAATGAGTTTGTTCAGACTGTATCCTTTTAAGAATCTTAAGAGAATGCTCCAAGGATTTAGGAACTTATTATTATTGCTCAGTCTTTGATTTACTTTTTTATAAATATTTGCAGAAAGAGCAATTTATTTGCTAAATAAATAAATATGAATTTCAGCCTTCATTTCACTAGGCTGTAAGTCATTCTCCTGTGTCAGAACCACTTGGGAAGTTTACACTTCAAGTTAAACTTCAAGTTTTTTGCCTTATTTCCTCCACTATGTCTTTTCCAATGCTGCTGTAGTTTTTAAGACTGTGTATGAATAATCTGGCATCAGTTTTCATGTATCTTAAAAATGTAGTAGAAAAAAAATTCATATTCATAGGAAAAGTTACATAAACTCTTCTCTAACTCTTCAGAAAAGGTTATTTTCATGTTCAGTGTAATCTCCCCCTAGAATCCTACCACATTTTCTGAAAGTCTCACTGAAATTTAGCATGTTTCATTTTTGTATACATGAAAGTATGATTGTCTTGTTTTCAATCTTAGTCTAGAGAAGGTATGGAAATGTTTACTCTTTCTGAAATCATTCTCTCAGAATTAACATAGGATTTTTTTGTGTGTGTGTGTATGTGGAAAATTCCATTACAGACATTGAGGCAGATTCTAATCAGTAGAACATCAGATGCTGGTGCTGCTTTTCAGATAAAGAGAAAAATTCAATCATATGGCAATTTTTTATGAGTAATTATATTGGACACACTGCTAAGTATAAAATTAAGTGAGAAAGTGACTTATGAAATAAAGTATTTTTTTGCTTAATTCAACCCTGTGTTTTAAAAACTTGTTTGTGAAATAGTAGATAATCTTTCATTCATCAGTTCTTGCATGCTCCTTCCCTGAGGTTGGAAAATGCTGTTGTGCAGAGCCCTGAGAGGTTTTTCTACTTTTAATATACTTACCTCTAACAGGTATGCATATACTTTGGGCTGAACTCACAGTGCTAATCCTTTAGTCTTGAATGTATGCAGTCTTAGGTATCTGTAAAATGGGTGCAAAGAACTGTAATGAATGTTTGAAATACTGTGAAAACTTTTTCAATATTGTATTGATTGCAAGTTTTCAGGTTTTCGACTCTGCTTAAATCAATGTGAAGCTGCAAGAAGTGCTCCATACTGGTGTTTTTCCTGTTTTTCTTGCTGCTCCATTTAAAATATGTGGTTCTAAGCCATGATTACTTCATGCTGCTCAAATCTGAATGTTAAATGCAGGATCTGTAACGCTTAGTACTGCGAGGTGTTTTGAAAATTTAAAATCAGACTTTGTTCAACTGTACCAGTTTGCCTGTGATACAAAAATCATATTTAACATACTTTCTGTTTTAATTGAGGGGATTTGTGTACACAAACCTAGGTGTTCGTTTGGCACTGCCAAGCTGCCAAAAATGAACTAAAAGTATAAGACAAAGAAAATAAAAAATAAGAAAGAGAAGAGGACCCATATCACAGAATCATAGAATGATTTGAGTGGGAAGGGACTCTAAAGATCATGTAGTCCAATCTGCCTGCCACAGGCAGGGACATCTTTCATTAGATGAGTTGCTCAAAGTCCCATCCAGCCTGACTTTGAGGCCTTCCAGCAATGGGACATGTACAAATTCTCTGGACAATCTGTTCCTGTATTTTACCACCCTTATTATAAAATTTCTTCCTTACATCCAACCCAAATCTACCCTTAACAGCTTTCTAAATGGTAAAAGAAAGTGTTTTCCTTCCTTCATACCAGTGTGCATAGGTGGCACCTTTCAGCTTCTGCATTAAGTAGGCCAAGTGTCCTACAATTACCAAGCTCCTTTGGTACCAAATCCTGAACTGCTAATGCAAGCCCTTGCACTTATCCTTAGAAAAGAATGAATTGTGTTCATGGGAGCTTTTTTATATGAGGACCTTAAATGATTTGTTACCCTGTAAAAAATGTTGAGGTATTTCTGTAAAGAAAGGAGTGAAACGATGCTATTTCTACCTGTGATTATGGAAAACTTGGTCTGAAAATTTTTTGCATTGGTGTAAGGGCAGAAGGGTCTCACTGATGAAATGAGAAAAAGGAACTAGTTTTATGGACTAAATGGTGCTTTGGTTACTTTTACAACTTTATTTTTACTATCAGCTATTTTAGGCACACCATTTTTATTCAAGGCAACAAAAGGCATAGTTGATCCTGATGAATGTTTCAGAGATGAAGATGACACTAAAGGAGCCAAAAATCATTCATTAGAATAAAAGCATAGTACACACAGAAAATAGTAATTCAATGTTGGAACATTTGATTGTATATTTTTGAGATAAAATAATGGAATCAGTAGATTAACTATTTATTTAAATGCATTAGGCTAATAAATGTAGAAGCCAACAGTTTCAGAGCATAAATTCACTGCTGTCTGTTTCCATTTGTTTTAAAATCATAATTGGCATATACATGTATTTAAGGATATGGGCTTTTTACTCTGTTCAGGTTCTCTTCAAAACCCTGAGTATTACACCAGCATGGGATTTATGGTTGGTACAGTCTCATTAGAAAAAGCTGTTTCAAAAGGATGGTTTTTTAATATTAACTGTGGGATAATCTTGTGGTTTGCCTTGTGAGGATGCCTTTCAACACCAGGTACATTTGTAGTTGCAACTTATTAGCATTTCCACAGTTTTCTTACAGTTGCTTGAAAGCATTGGCAGACTGGAGGTCAGTGTAATATTCTGTGTTATTTTAGATGTCTGGTGTAGGCCAGTTCTTTGAAAAGTTTCATGAAAGTTTTAGGGCACCCCCAGGAAAGATGCATAACACAGGTTTATTTAGGTCATCTGTTTTGTTGAAGAAGCTCTAATGCCTTCAGTGTTTTTGATCACCAACCACAATTTGGCATGTAATGGAGATTGTCTCACTGTTAGAAGTCTAATTATTTTCCTGAAAGAATTAAGAGGGAGATAAGATACAACAAATTAAAAGGTATTTTACTTCATCTTGACCTTTTCCACGCTAAGGAAAGACCTGATAGAGTGGAACTGCAGGGTTTGTGATGTGCAGCTTTCTCTTGAGAGTGCTGTTGTGTTGCTGTTGCATGGAAAGTGCATCGGTGCTGAAATCCACACAGTCTCTTGCTTTACACATAGCCATGGGTAACTACTCTTTGTGTTTTCAGACTGGAACTCCCCTTTTCACTCTCACCTGTATGGTGTCAGAGAGGCTGTACATCTGCACAGAAACATACAGCTACCACTGAAACTGTGTTTGTCCAGTCTCTCTGGACACTGATATTTGTGGGTGATCACAATCCATTTGAGGATGCCATAAGGTTTCTATATTAGCATGGTTGTAAAAACCCTATGTTTCAAACTTTTAAATTAGGTAGGTGGTTGATGGATAGAGTTTAGTGCAGTACTTACACCAATTCTTTGATTTGGATGTGCTGATAGGAAGACAGAAGGAAATGGCTCATTGCATGTAAATTGAAAAATTTTCCAGTAATGGTATCCTTTTTTGTTCTTTTGGTGACTGTTGTTGTCCCAGGCAAAGAAGGATGCCTTGCAGGTCTGACACCACATTGCAGAGGTAATTAGTGTTGGGCAGTGAGGTATATCTCTACTGTAGTAAGCATTATGTGATGTTAGCTACTTGTTTATTAGATAAATTCTGGATGTCTATTAATCTGAACAAACCAATTAGAAAACCAGCAATGGCCCACACTGTTACACAACAGTGAATTTGGTCTGCTTTGCTTAATTGTTTTTCTCCCTAATCTCAGTTCTGTTTTACTCAGTCTCAGAGGAAACAAAACTTATCTGGACCTTGGTTTTGCAATTAGCAGTATGTTGCACTGAGACATAGACTGTACATGGTTTTTTTTTGATGCTGTCTTCTGGGCAACTAAAGGCAGTGGGGGTTTTTTCAGCTAGCCTGATATTAGGAAAAAATGTGACAGTTTAACATCCCATCTACCAAAATCTTGCAGGAGATACCAACATTTTATTGTGCATTTTTAAAATTTGAAAATCATTATGTGGAAGGATTTTTCTTTCACTTCATGATGAAAGGATGGTAGCTCTTGATCTTTTGAAGTTATGCTTCCTGCTACCTTTTCCAGGTCTCAGCACAGAGCCCTTAAAGTCCTCTGGATGTGGAAATAATATCACAAAATATTTCAGTAGGGTTATGTTAATGCAAATGAATTTTCTTTTGTGCCTTTATATCGTGACATCTGTGTGTCATGATTCCATTCAACAATATCTCGGGGAATCTCCGAATCATTGTGGAACAACAAGACACATTTCCCTCCTTTTAGCAGTGAAACAGGTTTTCAGCCATGACTGAATTGTTATCTCTGTGACCAGAGAGAGATGTGTAGTTTCACCTTAATAGTACACTTGAAGTATCTCAATATGAGACAAGTGAAAATTCTTATAAAACACTTATGGACTCCATTTGAGCCAAAGTTAGTCCAATCAGAGTCTCTCTGTCTCACAGCTGTTTAGGTTCTAGAATTTTCTCATGTAATTTCTTTAGGCTTCAAGTTCTAAATAGCAATCCACTGTACAAAGTTGCTATATTCATCTAATTAATCATTTCACTGAATTGAAAAAAACTACTATCTTATTGATTTCTTGATCTTAAACACACAAAAAAAACCCCCCGAAAACCCTCACAAAAAGCCCCAAACCAATCAACCAACCAAACACCCCAAACCCAACCCATTCAACAAACAAGCAGTAAAGGAGAAAACCTCTCATTTTCATGCACCATCAGATGGGATTTTTAGGACTGGTATTTATTTGGTATATTGTTTTGCTTAGTCTTGGATTTCTAGATGGTGGGATAGATAACTTTTGTTTGCATGTTTTAATTGAACCACTCTGTCACTATTTTACTTTGTGTTAGAAAGCTTTACCTGTCAAATCCTTAGAGATGTGTGACTTCTCAAAATCTTTTAAACTTAAAAGTAATACCTTGAAAAAGTGCTGCTAATGGTGAATTCTTAATCTCTAAGTAAACCAAGCTAGATAAGGCATGACAGTAAGGGCATAAAAAAGTCAGGAAATGCATGTCTGAAATCCAGAAATCAGTAAATGAAAAGTGAGGATTTAAATTCTGACTGATCTCTCTCAACCCCATTTCAAATACATTCTGATACTAATTTCAAAAGCCAACAACAAATTCTTATTTCCTGAGTAAAGACAGATCACAGACAGTGATGATGTAATTATTTTCCGAGTGATTTTTTCTCAAGTTTTGCTTGATTTACAGTTCCCACCATGGGGTATTTCTGAAAAGCTACATTGGAAAGCAAGATTCTTCTCAAGCTTTTATTTCCTTAAGTACTGTAGAGATGGCTTTTTCTACTTCATGTTGCTTTAAAAAAGCTGTACTCCTCACCAAGCAAGCAAGAGGTTTCTTCTAAGTTAAATGTAGGCATAAAGTTTCTATCCACCCAAGATTCCCAAGATTGTCAACAACAACATTATCTTAAACAGAGCATACTGAGAGAAACAGATTACCAAGTCTGTTCCATTTGCTGAATGCCTTCTTCAAGCATTGCTAGTGAACAGTAACTACCTCATTAAGGAAACTTTCTTTCCACTTGGCCTTGCCATTAAACCGTTTCTCCTAATTTCCTCATTCAGATTTTCCTACTAACTTAAAGTCATTGCATTAATTTAGGGTCATTGCTTAGCTTGCTTTGTTTTAAATGTGAAATGTGCAATCCCTTCTTTTATTGAATTATCATTTTATATAAATGTGTCTGTCCTATGCCTCCTTAGCAAAACAAAAATACTGAGCAAATTACATATTCTTAATCTGTAGTATATCATTTTATATCAAGCGTTTATTATGGTCCCTCTTTGGACCTTTCACTTTCTTATTTCTTAGGGTTGCAAACAGCCCCAAATACTGGTGAGGTTCTGATACTTTGTACTGTTTTATATTTTACTCTTTAATTCCTGTCACCCAGGTAGTGATGGTCCTTACAGAAGTGAGTGATCAGATGGGATTAGAATTTTAAGAATGATGTAAAGGAAGAAGACTATGTCTGCAGGTGTTTTGAGCACATGTTTAGAGCAGCTGTTCCCTGAGCTACCCTGTCCATACCCCAGTTAGCTTGTCCAGAATTGGCTTTTGTCTGTGTGCTTGCCAGCGTGTGGTCACAGAGATGTGCTCCAGCATTCAGAGCTCAGTCCCACACACCCTGCCTGCTTGCACAGTTGCCAGTGTCTGGCAAGATGATTAAAGACCATGCTGCTGGTTGGTTGGATTTTTTCCTTATGAAATAGTCAAAAGATGCAGTTCTGCATCTGTACTTAGAGATCCATGTGGTCCTAGATGTGCATATGATTTGATTTCTCTGGACATCTTTGTACTTCCTGATATCTGAAGAGCTAATGCCAAAGTAACTGTTCAGATGCTCATTGTGCTGGTAGTGCAGCACTGCCCAGCTGGAAAGCTGCAGCTGGGTGCTTGGAACTTGTGAGCATCATTACTTTCAGCATTTCCCCTCAGCTTGAATGTCAGCATGCTGGTTTACAGCCCAGCATGAGAAAATGAATAATCTCCTGGGGATGAGACCTTGATATTTTTGTTACATTTAAGTTTTCTGTTCTTGGTGTACTTTTCGTAAACTAGGAAAGGTTTTCCTTTGAGAGAAGCAGACATCCTTTGTTTCCATGTGTTTGTGTCTCTGCAGTTTTCACTGTGATAAATATGCTTCATAAATAATATGTTATTCTACTCCTTGCATGCAGGTACTTCTGCAGCAGAGCCCTCCAAATCTAAGAATAAGAAGTATATTAATCAGAGATGAAGTTTCAGTTTCAAGGAGATCCAAGCTTTTCTCAAACCTTTATTCCTGATCAGCATAAGATTAGTCACAAATAAACACTTATCTCCGTTTTTTGAGTCTATTCACTTGCAAGTCTTCTGTAATCTTTATTTGAACATGAACAATAAAAGAAGTACACCTTTGTCAGTTTTTATATTAAATTACAGTTTGTTTATTTGGTCTTTCTCTTTTGATTTATTAGTTTTTTGGTTTGTTTATGTCCAAACAATCTGGAATGCTGTGGTAGAAATCTGTGGACAAATCACAAGGGTCAGTATCCTATAGTACCCCTTGGATGTTTTACTGGCTGTCTCTGAATGCAATTCAGTTTTTAATGCCTTCAAGAGTGTTTCCTTTATAAGTAGTTAAATTACATGGAAGCAAAAGGAATCAAAGCAAATCTAAGTGTCTAGTTCTGTACTGGTTTTTGCAGTGTTGTAATGAGCCGTGACACATGCAATGTAATCAGTAGTGCTGAAATGCCCACTGAAACCTCTTCGGCTTTACTCTCTTGTCATCTCTTACACCTTCCTCCAGGGCAGTAGTGCAGAAGTCTTTTATTTGAGATACATCTTCAAATTAGAAAATACCCTTGATTTTTGCTTTCAGTTAAGTAATTTTGTAATTTTAAAGTTTAATCTTTCATAATGGAAAGCAAGTTACCTTCTTTGCTTGGATTTTGAGCATTTGTAGCTCAATAAAACTTAGCAGAAGGCTATGAAAAGAGACCAAAATAAAACAGCCAAATAATTTTAAAAACTTGACTTTAAAAAAGGCAATGAGCAAGTTTTCCAAACTTAGTAACACTCAAGCAGCAATATTGTGTCAGATCAAAATCCAAGATACTCAGTATCCTTTGTCAGATAGTGCCTAACCAAAGGAGATTTCTGATGAAAAAATACCAGGGCAAATTTCCAGGAGTGTCTTCTTCAATTCTAGTCATCAGGGCTCAGGGAGATCCTCTACCTGTCCACGTTTCCATCACTGGTAACAGCATAAGGCAATTAACCAGTTCTTCAGTTTTGTCTTTCAGCAGCAGGAAGAGCTTGTGGTTACTGTATTTGTATTCCATGCGTGCACTCACTTCTGTGTCTGGAAAATGAGCCTTACATCAATTGTTAAAATGTTACCTTTTCTCATTTCTCAGAAGTTTGTTTTTGAGAAGGCATATGGGTGACATTTTAGGAGCCCTGTTGTCTTATCTACCTCCACAACAAATTCCTCCAATGTAGTAAAGGTGGTTTTAGTTGCTGTCTGACCATTCTTTAACTGCTTGTGTTAGGAGGGAATAATAGAGAAGTAGTCTCAAAATACAGACATTTCTTGTGGCATACTGTCCTAAAAATTTTACAGATGTTCAGTTGTGGAAAGACCAAGTATCCTTGGGACTCCAGTAATTGATGTAAGTTGTGTAACTGGAGAAGAAAGTTCTTTTGAAATACCAATTCTGATCTGAGACTTACAGCAGTAATCAGTGATTAATTGTAAATGATCCCTGTTGCCTTATTCCAACTCTCAGCCTTCTGAATGCACTTCAGATATGCTGCAAATACAATTGAGAAAATGAAGCTAGGGAACAAAAAGAAGTGATGCATTCCATTAATCTGCCTCTGTTTCAGTGCATGCTTTGAGCTGATGAGTCTTCTGTGCCTTAATTCTAGCAAGGGGCTCAGAGAGGAAGAAGAAGGAATGTGTCTCAGAGTGTGCTGGGAATCCACAGCCCCACTATGGCAGTGCAGCTCACTCTGATGCTTTTAGTTCTTTTTCCCTCTCGGACTACTGAGCACAATGATCAAGGCTCACTGGGAAGTCAGCTAAAGCTTTCATCCTTCCACATGAAAGAGATTTACCACTTTTCTAATCCAACTAGCAGTGAGTACTGCTTCAGAAAGTCAATTTCTGCTGATGATGAACTGATCAGAAAGGAAAAGGTAAAATGTCCTTCTTCCTTACTTGAGTTCTCCTGATGCTGCCATTATGCTACTCTAAACTGTAGTTATAGTTCAATGTGTTCAACACTGGTGTTGAACTTCAAAGCTAAGACTGAAAGGAAGGATAGATCCAAGTCCACACCAATCACAGGCCCAGAAGAGAAGATGAATAAAAGACCAAGAGGAATAAAAGACCATTACCCTCATCACCTTCCTCTGGAAATTGAGAGGAAGGATCATCTGTATGTCCCATCAGCAATTTCCAGAAAAGTATCCAGGGAGATGTGTCCAAACTTTGTGGGAGAAGCCTTGCACATTTCCAGGGAGTGCATAGGGTGCTTCTGTCTCTGTGATAATTTGTGTAGCTTTTGTAGTGTAAAGCAGTGATTGTCAGTCAATGATATTTAAATTTTCTCTCTCTCTACATCTGCTCTCCAGACCAAGATGTTTATTCTCAGCTGGGAGTCTCAGCCCTCTTGGTGCCAGAGAAAACTCCCTGTCAGGTTATCTCATCTATATACAACAGCTGATGTGCTGGTAGAGAAGGGAAAGGGGGAGCAATGTCCTGCCACAGTGCATCACTTCAGAATCAGAGAATCACATTGATCACTGTGGATGTCTTCAGGCTTAGCATTATTTTATGGCTCTTGATCTGAGTATGCATCGTAATTTCTCCTGACTTAAGTATGAAGACTTGCAGGGGCTGGAGGCTTCACAGTAATTATTTCTTTAAACCTGATTTCCTCTACTGAAAGGGAAGGTGTGTCTGTCTTTTCCTAAAGTGAGACAGGAGGCAAATGCTGCTTCCAAAATGTTCATATTTAACTATAATGAAATTGAATAAGTTATCCTGAAGGACTGAAAAAATGTGTAGGTAAATAACATGTGGTACAGGGACTAGAGTAACTGAAGTAGTCAAGGAACGAGACATTTCTTTTAGAAGTAGATAAGACCTGTGTTTGGCTGTGAATCCTTTGAAAAAGTAATAGTGAATACAGGTGGCAGGGGAGTCTGCAAAGCACGAGCAGGCATAGACTGAAAGCTATGTGCAGTGTAAGCAGTAATAAAATGTCCTTATTACTGTTTAGAAAGGGAGAAAAACATTTTTTACTGAAAGCTCTTAAAATGTACTGAGATTAACAATGTAGAAAACATTACTTATTAAAGTCTGCAAGTTTGATTTTTGGTGATGGTCTTAATTTGCTTGTTAGCCTAAGTTAGAAGAGATGTTAATCAATGTTAAGTTCGTGCTGTTGAACTATCAGAAAAGGTTATGGTTAAGTGTGGACATGTTATCAGCTTTTGTTAAAGGCAATGTTCCCTTTCCACTCGACAGGCTCTGACACAGGAGTTGGTGATTTGAAAAGGAAGTCTACTTTTCCTGTCAAAGTATTGTTACAGCTATTACTGCCTAATGAAAGTCTCTCAGTTGGAGTTTGTTACCTTCAGCACCAAAAGCACCAAAAGACCCTTGATGCTCATACTAAAGCAGCCTTGCTACATCTTTATCTCCTTGTTCTCTGTGTAGAGAGGGTAGCAGAAAGGTCTCCTGCACTTGCTGCATGTTCAAGTCCATTGCTTTGTTTGAAAAAATGCCCAGGACTTCAGTGTCCAGCATTCTTTTGCTGGATACCAGTGTAACAACTTAATAATATTTACTAGACTATTTGAACTAATGGAAGCATTTAGCTCAGTCTTTTTTGAGTCTTTAAAACATTTATTTGTTTACCTTTAAATCGCATTTCTAAATTTTGCAAATCTGTGATCATGAAACAGTTGCTGTTCTGGTTGAAGTCAACTGGAGACATAAGCCTGCTGAAATTCAGAGATTCATTCTGAGTACAAAGTACCTAATCTACCATGGTAGGGGGTGAGAGTGTGCGTGTGTGGGGTGTGATGGATTTTTGGGGGGGTTTTCTCTTTACTTTGTTAATTATGGGTCTGGAATATACAGAAGCTTAAAATGGAAGTCAGAAAAAGTCACAAAATGCCACTTCTGAGGGTGATTTCTGTAAAATGTTCTTGGTGCTTGTAATTCACATGTTGCTGCATGATGAGATCCAGCTGCTACCTGTCAGCCTGATCATGGGTCAGACAGATGGTCTAAGCATGGCCCATTAGTGAAATAAAATGCATCATGAAAAACAACTACAAGGAAGGCTGTTTACATTTAAAATTCAGCACACATTTAGCTAATTAATAGAGCTTCAGCAAGGGACTCATCACATTACAGCCTTCAGAAATTTATTTCATCTGGACTAGAGCAGCATATCAGGCTACATTTTGTAGAAATGATAAGGTTCCAGTGCTCACATTTGGATTGACAGGCCCAAATTAGAAATCCCCCTCAATTTGCTACATCTGTGCCAAGTTTCAACACATCCAGTCCAAGCCCAGAAACCATCTTTCTGCCTTACAGTGAAGTTGGTTGAAATTTGTTTGGGAGTTCCTGATAAGTAAGGAGACAGGGTGTTTTAAAAAGCAGGATTTAAAACAGGATTTTTCCAGTGATTATCTGTTCAGATGCAGGGTGAATAATGGACCAAAACTTGGTGGGAACTCTGTGTGCATAGAATATGCTGAGTTGGAAGGGAACCACACAGACCATGGAGTCCAACTCCTGGCCCTGCACAGCACCATCCCCAAGGGTCACACCCTGTGCCCGAGAGCATTGTCCAAACACTTCTTCAATCCTGTCAGGCTGGTGCTGTGACCACTGCCCTGGGGAGCCTGCTCAGTGCCCAAACACTCTCTGGGTGAAGAACCTTTTTCTATTATCCAACCTAAACCTCCCTGACACAACTTCAGGCCATTTCTTCAAGTGTCACTGGTCACTACAGAGAAGAAATCAGTGTCTGCCCTTCCTCCTCCCCCCATGGGGAAGTTGTAAACTGCAACGAGGTGTCCCCTCAGTCAGACTGCTCCTCACACGGCTTCCCCTCAAGGCCCTTCACCATCTTCATTGCTGTCCTTTGGATGCTCTCCAATAGCTTATATCTTTCTAATATCACCCAAAACTGCACACAGTTATTTACAGTTCTAGCATGTAAGTCTGTGTTTTAAAAAGAAACTGCTGGTGCTGCCTTGCTTTCTGTGGGGGCTGGGCTTGATAATCAAATTAATCATCTGCAATACAGACCCAGTGAACTTGGATGGCAACAAGCAAGAGGTTGCCATAAGCAGAGCTGAATGTTTGTTTTTCAAATTTGCATAATTAATTGACAGCTTATTAGGAAAGCTGAAAGCTAAAGGCAGGAAAACAAATTGGTTACAGCAGAGGAAAATTATTGTTACAGCATCTGGGTAACAGGGACACTTAAGCCACATTAAAAAATTATCTTTCAGGAGGGCGGATGGAGCAGTCTGTCAGGAGGCCTCAGAAATAAGTTTCAGCTGAGTGTGTTTGTATTGCCACTCATTTAATTCCATGGCTGTGCTTCTTTAACACACTGTCTGACTGTTACAGCCATGGCCAGAACAACAATAAGTCGTGTTATTCATTCTGGTTTTCTTCTCTGAGAGCTCCATTTGTCCTGTTTCTACATCTCCATGGATGCTGGATGGCTGCAGTGTTCACCTACATCGGGGCTGATGGGCAAGAGTGCTGACCAAATGGGATGCTGCTGGATGGGCTGTGAGTTCCATAGCTGGTCTGAGACTGCTGCCACGTGCAAGGCAGCCAGTGCTGCTTCCCAGGGCTCCTCTGTCTGCCAACAGCATCCTGAGCCACACTTCTGGAGGAGAAACTTTGGTGAGGGCAGTGTTGACTGTATCACACTGATTGACAAACAGGATAACCAAGTGTAGAGAAGGACAGGATGTATCCAGCCTCAACAAAAACATGCAAAAAGCAAACAGCCTTGCCTGCCAAAACATCTACCTCAAACACCATCAAATAAAAGAAGTGTTAATTATGTTAAAATAATTCTAATCATGTGTCTTGTGGCTGTGATGAAAGCAACAGTCTTAAAGATAAAAAATACAGAAAAATTAGGTGGAGAGGAGAGGAGAGGAGAGGAGAGGAGAGGAGAGGAGAGGAGAGGAGATGAGAGGAGGCTCTTCTGCTACCGTCTGCTGATTTATGTTTGAGAGTGGGAGAAACTTGTTTGTTAATTTCTGTTATAAGGAGGGGAAAGTTAAGGAAAAATTATTTTTAGGTGGCTTTGACTGGAGATTTCATGTAGCTGGTTGTAAAATACCATCAGATCTTTTTAGGGCTTCTTGCAATGGTTTTTCATATAGGACTTCTAAGGAATATCTTTTGGGTCATGTAAAAATAGGACTTAAAGAGTAGAATTTCCATGGCAGCGTTCTGAAGCTCATCCTGCCTGTTTAGCTGGCCCTGTGCCTTGTGCTGGGAGCATTTCAGTATGTTCTTGAGGAAAATGTTGTGAGGAGGAGGAGGTTTGTTAAGAACTAGCTAAAGTTTAGACAGCCAGAGGGCTGTATGAAAAAGATGGGCATTATCTAAGCCAGAAAAGAACTAGGTTGATGAAAATTGGAAAAAGATTGTACCAGATTTTTAAAAACAAACTATAGGAGAAAGCAATAACTTCAAGATAATGCATTGTTTGTAAATGAAATCATAACATCCTATCTTAGACAAAATAGGAAAAAGTCTGTAAAAACCCCCAATAAATAGGAAAAAGCAATTTAAAGAAATGTCAGTTAAGCAGAGCATGTATATTAAAAGCCGAAAATAATTTCCAGTAATCCAATCAAGTAATCCAAGTGAGTAGTTGTACAAATGGTTCACATTTGAAGGGGACAGATATTTTCAGGTGCAGCATATTTTCAGATGGCAGGAACCACAGCTATGATCTGTAGAGATCTTCCCCTGCAGAAGGAAGACTACTCAAGAAAGAAAACAAACCCATCATTATTCTGCATGAATCACAGAACAGTTAGGGTTGGAAGGGACCTCTAGAGATCATCTAGTCCAAACCTCCTGCCAAGGTAGAGTTCCTTATAGGAGGTGACAGAGGAACCTGTACAGGTGGATTTTGGATGTCTCCAGACAGGGAGAGTCCATGACCTTCCTGAGCAGTTCCAGTGCTCTTCTGTCTGCAGTGTGAAGTCTTATGTTGAGGTGGAACTTGTGTTTTAGTTTATGGCCCTTGTTCCTCGTGTCACTGGGCACTGATGAAAAGAGTCTGGCATCGTCTTGGCCCCTGCCTTTGAGGTGTGTATATGCATTGATGAGATCCCCTTCAGTCTTCTTCCCTAGACTAAACAAGCCCTGCTCCCACAGGTCTTTCCTCGTAAGAGAGATGCTCCAGTCCCCAAATCCTCTTTGTGGTCTCTGCAGGACCCACTCTGGTAGATCCTTGTCTTTCCTGTACTGAGGAGCCCAGAACTGGACACAGCCCTGCAGGTGTGGCCTCACTGGGCTGAGTAGAGGGGCAGGATCACCTCCTTCAGCCTGCTGGCCACACTCTTCCCAATGCACTCCTGGATATCAGACAGTAATGATTTTAATGTCTTTAATTGCTGTCTATTGCTACATTTGTTCCATCTCCAGAAAAGGATATAGCAGAAGTAAAAGAGCCATAGCAAAGAACATCATATGTGTGTATATATATACATACATACATATATATATATTTTTGTATATTTATATGTATATATTTTATATTTATTTGTAAACCAGAGTGCAGAATATAAAGACTCTTCAGCAAGGCTGCCGGAGTGAATGCAACTACTCTCACAGTTTCTGAAGTATAGAAGAATTACCAAAGTTCTTGAAGCTTAGAAAACTGTTAAGATTCACTGGATGGGAGGTGGAAAATGGATGTGGAAAATTAGAAGCAGTTTAATAAAAGTTGATTGCCCACAAACTGTAGTTGCAAATATGTTGGATAAAAGCAGCCATATCCATGAGGAAGGAGAGCCTGCAATTAAACTGAGTGTAAAACATCTGTAACTGCTAACAATCAGTATAACTGAGAATATATTAAATGTAGGAGATTGATAAGAGAAATATTCGTAGGGGGCAGTGGAGAAGAGAAATTCTGTAGTTACCAAGACAAAGCTGCATGTTCTCTGCCTCTGATTCAGCACTTCCTGTAATTCATGGAGGAAAAAAAAGAGTGCTATAAATTAAAATATCAGTGGTATTACACAGCATCTTTTCCAACTGACACCTATAACTTCTATTAAACTAGTTTTAGTCTGGCAAAATGAGACACAATTTTAGCTATATGTCTTTTTAACACAAGATAAAAATACTATCACTGTAATTAATATGACGGTCATTAACTCTTTGGGTAGACCTTCATATGAGATGGTTGCTTGGAACCTTTAAGATCAGAATAGCTACAGCCCTGATATATTAGTTAAATATAAGCTAGGTTTCCCTTATCAGACTTCACATATGGTAACTGAGTCAAATTCCTTGCTCAGAAGGTTAAATATTTGTTTTCTAAAGATGTAAACAAGGTAATGATAAGCTTATGAGCAGTTTCTGACTTTAGGAACTACAATAGCAATAGCTTCTCCAGAGCTTTTATCTATTTTTCTGTGTACTCTATTGGCATTTTATCTTCTTTGAGGCTTCTCTCCAGTGATTTATTCATGCTCGTGTTTATGTATTTTAAATTAATTTGTTGCTGGTTAAAACAGATTACCATGCCTAAGAGGAGGAACTAAGAATAAAGACTGCTTCCTCCCAGGTGAATGTTGTGATATCATTAATCCAGAGAGCCAACTTCCCATGTCTCAGCTGTATTAGGAAGAGAGAGAAGGCTCCTTGACTGAGGAAAGTCACTCTCCTCGTTAATGAAGAATTCATTCCATAGAAAACAGGAGATATAGTTTTCATTCTCCCAACATCCATCACCTCACACTGTGAAGGAAGTGATGTTGGAGTTCAGAGCACAGAGAATACTTCTCTGCCTGCTTTGAACTCCAACAAATTGCCTTCTTGCCTGTGTCTCAGTTAAATTATTTGACCATTTCTGTCCAGGACTGTGAGGCAAGTTAGGTCAGCCAGCTGGATGCTAGGCAGTGGAGCTCTGAAAAGAAATAAGACCTTTAGATATCATCCCTTTTGTCTGTGTTGAGACATCTGTGAACCCTGTAATGTAATGCCAAACCTCCTGGTACAACACTTTTAGCATGTGGAGGGACCTAGGCCTGGAATTTCTGCTGCATGGTAAATTCCTACCTTGAGAGCTTCAGGGTCCTTCTGAGGTCTGTCCCTGAGTTTTCCCAGCTCCTTGCATCATAAAGGGCTTCTGATGTCTGTATGCCACAACTACTTAAATAATGGATGGTTTAAATAAATGGAAAGAGTGAAATGGTTTTTAGGATGTGTATGTAAATGCTTTCAAATATAGTGTTTTGAGAATTAATTTAAGGCAACCTTAGTGAAAACTGTGGCAGGGTTTCTCTCCCCACATCTCACTGTCCCCACTGCATAGCCAAGGTGTGAGCCAGATTTGGCAACTCATAGAGAGATAGAGCAGGTTGTTTCAATTATCCATTTTTTGTTGTTTTCCAGCTGGACCAGCTCCTTGATTTATATGACTGAGTCATGGAATTGAGATAATCAGCAGATTTGAGTCAGCTGCCAGATAGCCTCTGAACACTTAATGAAGAATTTGGGCAAGAGGTATTGGCTGCCTTTTGGTGGCTGCCAGTCTCAGATTGTCATAACCATTTTGCTCAAGACTACTTCTTTTTCCTAGCATTTTAATAATTTGCAGGAGAAATTGAATGATAATATTATTGGCCTTGTTACCTATTATTTAGGTAATAGAGGCGGTGTTAATGCACACATACACACAATAATTCAAATTTCATTAATGAAGGAACTTTAATGATATGGAAAATAATTGGACAATGCTTCTTCACTTTTTTTCCAGCATTCTGTAGCAGATTAAAACTTTGTCCACAGGTAGCAATTTTCTTTTTAGTAAAAGATGATGCCTCCCTCCAAGCCCTCTCCGTACTTCTTCAGTTTTAGATATGGATAATCATGATTCTGTTGTGACATGTGAAGAAGCTTTAATAGTATTTTCTTCATGTAGAGTGTGGCTCATAATAGTTACATAAAAACACAAAGTGAAGTGCACGCAATTAAACACCTGCAGGAGTAAAATAGGATAAGTCAGGAGAGAAGCCACCTCTGTGTGGTTGGGGTACACATCTGTGGTACATTTCTTTGCTACTCCTATTTGCACATGTTAGAAAATGTAACTTTTTTCTGCCACTGTTCTCAGCGTTCTCAACAAGATAAAATGAGAGAACCTGAATTATTGTCTTCTGATCCCACCTGAAATATCAGAAGATGTTACCTGAAAAGATGAGGAAGTCAATAATAGTTCCAGTGGGTTTTAGATTGATAACACTGATCTCTATGGCTGTGTTGAAGTCAGAAGTTTATATTGCTTACATAGCATTTATGTAAAGTCTCTATGGTATTATGGATTATTGTGAAGCTGTCTCCAATCCTTCAGTTTTTTCTTCTCTAAATAAAGCTGCACAATGAAAGCCCAGCCTCAAGTTTACTCTAAAACTAAAAGCAGCCAACCAAAAACCACTAAATGAAGCATAGCATAATATCCAGAAATTGGCTGACAAATCAGGGTTCCTAAGTTATTTTGGGCTGGAACCATGCCATATATGACAATATGTAACAAAACTGCCTTTTATTCCTCACATTATGACTTCCTTACCCATTAACTCAATGGGCATAATGTTTGAAAATGGGCACTGTTCATAAACAGTATTTTTGATGAGGAAAACAGTGTGTGGAGGGTTCTCTTGATGAAGAAAACAGTGCATCCAGTTTAATGCCTTTGCTCAGTTTAATGTTAGTTCTGAGCATGTCCAGGTAGCCATGAGAAACGGGCCTGGACCATGTTCCAGTGGCTGCTGCACATGGAGTCAGGGGAGACCTTGGATGAGTGGAAGATGTATCTTCTTGGATATTTCCTAGGAATATTCCAGCAGGGAGCATTCCCAGTCTTACAGGCTATAGAGAGGAAAATCAAGGGTTAAAAAGTTAGGATCTTGCTTTTAATTAGGTACTGAGAAATATTGATAGCTAGCATGAACCTTTATTTGAAGTAAAGCTAAAATATGGTCAAATTTCAGTCTAAACCTGTTTCTGTTGCTGGCATTGAGACATAACTGCCCTTTTTTAAGTTTTAATTTAGGCTTTTTCAAATCTAGAAGTGGCTGCTTAGCTTGGTGGTTTTTCATTCTTGATGTCAGTTGCTCTTTGCATCCCAAAAGATCAAAGCTTGTACATGACAGTGAAGTTTTCCTACCTTTTGACAATGTGTTTATGAACTGCCTCTATGATGGTTCCACTGCCAGTTTCTTACTTGGTGACGTTGCCCCTGTAATTGCTCCCAGATTGCACGGCTGAAGCTGAATCTTGCTCTGTGCTTGGAAGCTCCAAAGTTTTTGGTATCATTTAATGCAAACAGATTACAAATGGAACCTGCCAAAACATACAATAACTTGAGATGTTGAGCTTGGCTCTGTCAGCATGTGAAGAAGTGCCTGCCAAAACCAACTGGTTGTGCTGGGTGAGAACGAGGGCAGCTCCAGGTAATGCCAAGGCTGCATTCTTGTATTTGCTGTAGCCTCCGTGTGTCTCGTAGATGTGTGCATCTTCCCAGCTGTGGCTGCTCCATGAGATCCACTCTGGGATGTGGCTGGGAGAGCTGCTGCACAGCTTTGCTCGAGTGTGCCAGGCTTTGTAGTTTAAATCTGACAGTCTTGTAAAAACTCTTTTCTCCTTGACTGGAAAATAGAGTTTGCTTTTTTGGTCTTGTTGGGCAGATGCGTACTGACTTTGTGACTGCAGCAAGTATTAGACTTACCTTCCACTACTGTTTCTTGTTATAGTTTTTTTTTTCCTTTTCTTAATCTTTACCCCTTACATGTTCAAATTCTCTAGCCTTTTGCCTGTTTCATGTTTTATGGGCTCAGTTCCTAGTGTGAGGGTGAGATAATCTGAGTTATTTCACTGAATGAAGCCATGAATTCTGAAATGACACCACAATACAAATTCTAAGTACACACTTACTGCTTGTATTGTAACAGATTATTTTTTCAGTGTTTAAATAGTGATCATGATAAATATGCAAATTCTACAGTAAATTAACCTGTCAGTAATAATAAGTGTGTTGAAAGGTACCATCATTTGTAGAAGTGGCCACGATAAGGAAGTTGTTTCTGGCTGTCATAAAATTTATGATTAAAATAAAAAACCTTTAGGGATTATTCTGGGCTCTTCGGACCATCGAATTAGAAAGTCTGTGTTAGAAGATGACAGAAGGCTCTTGGTATGAGTAATGTGTTTCAGAAGTTGGCAGATGAATAGTGCAAATGTTTCCAAATAGCCTGACGCAAAATTGAGTTACTTTTTTATAAAAACTACTTAGATCAGTGTAAGTCTGCTTCTTAGATAAGTAAGTGGGAAATATGTTTTGAGAATAGCCTAAAAGAAGCTGTAATAAAAATGAAAAATCCTATGCATTAGTGAAATTATGACTAGAAATTGAGTGGAATAACAGTACAAAGACTAAAATGAGAAGAATTTGCGATCAGACTTTGGCTTTGCAGTGTTCAGGATTTAGCCTTATGGGTGGCAAGAGATGTGTGGTCTTCTCTCTGGGCATTAAAAATGCATTATGATGTTGACTAATAGGCTAGTCACAATAACCAAATAACTTAAGCTTTATCTTGATGTAAGTAGAACTGTTTTTACAGCAGGAGGGTAATGTTTGTTTACTTATTACATTTGACTTGCAAAACCATTTGCATTTCTTGCCAAAGCTGCTGACTGGCTTAGCTTGAAAACATTTTGGAATATAAGTGCTACTGTCATTTAAGAGCTAAAAAATAAGCATACTTTCCTGTACCTTTCTAGTTTATTGAAACTGGAGCCCATCATTGGCGAAAAGAGAAAGAGGTGAAGTCTTGTTAGGGTGAATTTGAAACCAGACTAGGCACACACTGGAGAAGGAGAACTTTTCAACATCATGGTGGTATTGGTTTTTTTATTTCTTTTTCCATCCTCAGTTCTCCACACTGTACTTGTTGCTCGGAGCTGTGAAGCAACAAAGTTCAAGACTTTGGGGGATTTTTTGCAAGGAGCCCTCAATTATAAGAGCTCTGTGAAGAATTTTTTTACCTGCTTCAATGTGTAACTGTGCAACAGAACTCTGTAGGATCCTGAATTATACTGGATAGATATGTAGGGTTTGTCCCTTGGTACACAACCATAGTTATCTCTAAGCAAGAAATTCCTCTGACTGTAATAGTTTCAGACTGCCCCATTAATTGCAAACAAAGTTTCATGGGTTGTTCTACTGTTATCAGCACCTCCCTCTGGAAGCCCAGGAAAGAAAGGCATGGTTGTGGAAATGCTGAGGGAAGAGGATAAAGCCATGTGGGCAGTGTCTTCCCCATTGTCCCAGGCTGGGTGCAAATTTTCTTGCCCCACCTTACCATTCTTTTGGACTTCAGGCATGACCTGAGCAGTATGGACACCGTGGAAGTCAGGGGCAGTGGGAGCTTCACAGGCAGCAGTTGTTCCTCTAAGAGGTAGAGGCAATAGCTGGCTGGTGTGGCTGCAGAGAGGAACTTACTTTTTGTGTCTTAAGTTAAGTTTAAGGCAAAAAAGAAAATAAAGTTGAATCTTTGCCATAGAATACTACTAGCAAGGCAAAATACTTGGTGATTGTGTAAAATGAACAAACAAACAAACAAACAAACAAATAAGAAATTGAAGGTGTTTCTGATGTGAGATAGTATCTTGAAAGATAATCTTTAAAATGGTCTGGAGAATATTGAAGTGTAGTAAATTAATATTTTCTAAACTTAAGTACTCTAAAGAGAGAGAGCAAATTATGACTAAGAAGCCTCAAAGTTGCCATTAAAGCTATTTGGACCTTGACATATAATTGGAATGCATAAAAATAGTCCAACTTGTAAAAGTTTGCATTCTGCATGCTAAAATCTACAGGGATTAAACTGCAAACCAACTGTTCATTAATCTTCCCATTGAAGCATTGCTGTCTGAAGTGCAGCCAGCTGGGTGATTATTTAATCTAAGGAAGGATTTAAGATTTAGAATGCATTTTTAAGCTTTTGTTTGTGTATTATAACTTTTCTGCCAACACCAGGAATTGATCACCGTTTGTGAAAAATTAATCAAGGAAAATGTATTATTGTTTTTTGACACACAGAGATTACACTTAATAAAAAGGGAGAAAGGAAATGTATTTATAATAAAGGCTGGGTTTTTTAAACAAAATTGTATTGGAATAAAAATATTTATAAGACAACAGTTAGCAGCTAAACATGTCAATGGCTTAGTGTCTGCCAGGCCTGAATATCCTTTATGACCTTCTGGAATAGAAATGCATTCTAATGAGTGACGGGATGGAATTGCTGTTGAGAAATGGCTACACAAATAATAATGCATTCTAAGTGCAAAGACATAAAAAACGATTCCCCAAACACTCCCATTTTTGTGATGCATTTTCCCTGCCTGCATTTGCACTTATATTCCATGGTTCTTATCTTCCTCTTAGAACAGAAACACTTTGAAGTACAGATTGTCTTTTGGGAGAAGCAAGGAAGCAGTTTTTGTAACACCAAATACATTCTCATCACAAAACTAGTGTTATCTATCACATCAGCTTGCAATTGAACTCAGCTGTGCTGTTCCATCCTGTTTCTCCCCAAATGATTCTAAGTCTTCTGTTGTGACTATTCAGAACTTCTGGAAGGAATTGGCGCCACTTGCCTTGGGTTGTTTTGTAGAACAGTCTGGACAATGAATCTTTGCCAACTTCTCTGTCCTCATTGTGGCAAGAGAGGTTCCTCCAGGGAGTGCTTCAAAGCAGAGCCTGCGTTAGGAGCTCTGGGTTGTCCTCTGGAGCAGTGTACCCTTGCCCAGCATTTGGAAAGGGGTCTAAAACAGGTGAATCGTGTAGCTAAACATGGGTTGTAGGACCATTTGTATTCCTTTAATCTTCTAGTTTGCATCTCTTTATTTACTTGACTCTAGTCAAGCAGTTCTAGATACCACCTGTGGCAGTTGTTGCCTTCTTTTCTCCTCTTCAGCCTTTGTTCTTACTTCCCATATTTTAGTAATGATGGACTTATTTTTTAAGCAGTTGTAGTGGACTATCCTAGCAGCTGTTGGGTCATAAAAGTGCAAGCAGCTTTTTCTGTTTGGCTTTGGGATTCGAAGTACACAGCTGTGGTTCTCACAGATCTTTTGCTCTGCCACTTCTGCACACTACATCTAATTCTCAAGAGAACTGTTAAAACCATGTCACCCTTCATAGGATGCAAAAGAAGTTTTTTCTTAGATGGAAAGTGGCTGCATTTTCCCATGTGTCTGTTGTTGCCCTAAATCCTGGGGACCACAGTAGGAGAAAGGTGCCATATTGATAGATAGGGCATTATCAATAAGCCTTCAAAGGCTTGAGAGGGTGTACTCTTGTCTTTGTTTTCCAGTGACTACCCAAGTTTGGCAGCATTTGCAATGTGTCAGTCCTTTTCCAGTTTCCTTAGGCCATAGAATGAAGTCAGTGCTTTAACCTTTCTCCCCACCCAAAAGTGCCCTTTCTACTCCACCAAAAAAGCCAATAAAGCTAATTAGTACAGGGAAAGAAAGTGGCCGGTTATTTGCTTAAGTTGTCAGTTTGCTGGCACTTTTTCAGTTACTAAAACAAACAAACAAAAAAAAATAGTTATGAGACAACAATTCAGGTGGCTTCGGCCCAATTTCTATTTGCTTATGTCATTTTTGAGCATTCAGCTGCAGAATATAAACTGGAAATTAAAAAGTAGCATTGATCAGTAAAAATATATGTTCTGAAATGGTGTCCTCACTTTGCATGAAAGTATTTAGGGTGGTGGTGGGTGATAGGGACTGAAAGGATCTCAGCAGACCTGGTCTGACTACAGAGTGCCTGGCATTATGTTCAAAAATAGAGATAGAGCAGTATGCTCATTTGAACTAAAAGCTATTAATCTATACTCAGGTGAAAATGGTTAATGCAGAAGCACATTAATGGTAATAGAGAAGTGAAATAACCAATTCTTTTCATCTCTGACAAAATGAACCCAGTGCAATACCAATGATGAAAACTGTCACTTACATAACTTCCACTTTCAGTCAAGTGGAATAAAAACTAGAACCACAAGTGACTCCAGAGGAATATTTAGAGAAGTGAAGGACTATTTTCCCTTCTTTATTGTACTTGCCCATTTACTGCAATTTTTCTCACAGTTAATGCAAGAAATTGGATTTTATATTTAGTAACATTGTATCCTAAGAGGTAGCACTATCATAAGAGATAAAGTGCTGGGGCTTCTTGTGTTTTGTACAGTGCTAACACCAAAAAGTCAAAGAATTGAGGAGTTTCTTAGCAAGGCAAATGAAAATATGAGTTACTGATTTTAAGCAGGTGTGTGTTTTTCTCAAGTTTGCAGATACCAGACATAGTTTTGTATAAAGTAGTCATCATATGTTGATTATGAAATAGATTAATATGCTAAGTAAATGGTTTTTACCTAATCCTTTTTAGCAAGACTCTGTTTGCTACTCATTATTTCTGTGTAAATATGTCTCCTATTTGAAGGTTTTTTTTTTTTTCAATCTTTGGTTTCTTCTTTCTGCTTTATTATTTCATCAACTTTTGTTGTCCTTCATCTTCTTCCCTTATAGTCAGGGTTGGACACCTTCCTTATGGAAGGGAAAATAGGGACCAATTGTGAGGTGAGTAAGCCTTTTTACAGTGACAGCACCAAGGCATGCTGTGTTACACATTCAGTTGAACAGCCCTTTTCAGTCTTACTCTATCTAAAATAGAGCCTTTGAAATTCTCATAACCTGGAACTTTTCAGTGGTCACCAAAGGCAGGAGTTCTGGTCAGGCAGAATCAGCATACTGGAGAGCAAACTTTTAGCTCTCTTATAAAGAGGAAAGAAATTCTGGAAGCAATGTGCTTATCAGCTCCTAATGCTTTCATAAAATTTCCTTTACTAGCCAAGAAAATGCACTTTGGCAAAAAGAGGCTTTGCAAATTACTGCTTTGTCAGGTAGATGGTGATGGATATAACCAAGGACAGTGAGCATGTTGACACCCTACACAGTGGAAGAAGAAATTCCTCATATGGTCAAGGAAAACTTCTGCTTTGTATTTCCCTGCTGAAGCAGTTTCATGTCTGCTTTAATTGCCAATTCTTGAATAAATTGGGAAATTAACAGAATAATAGGTTGTTGGTGACTTATCTGGCCTAGTGACAAGCCAAGCCCTGCATTTAACTTGCAAGCAAACAAATGTGTTCATCAAAGCATAGAACTCTTCTTCCTCCTATTGGAATTGTGTGTTGCTCAATATGAAACATACTTCTCCTTGTACTTATGGTCTGTATCAGTCAACATATTAAAAAGATATTGAAAACATCACATGTCTAGCATGGAGTAGGGTTTTTCTTGCTGTGATGCTAATTAACATCTTCCCCTGGCAGCTGAAGTACCATTTCTGCTGTGGAACTATTGAACTTAATGATTTATTCTAGATCCACTGTGTGTGGTCTGTTCTTTCTCCTGTATCTAAAGGTCTTGAGAAACATCTACAGGGATAATACAGCTTTTTTATCAGGAGAGAGTTAATGTATAGAAAAGCCTAGGCCTGTACAGAAGCTGCTCAGTCTCCAGTGACATATGCATTATTTCCACAATTAAATAGGAATGATGAGTTCACCATATAGGTGTGATTTCAGACCTCATGGCATTGCCTACAGCATTCATACAGTATCCTAGCCAGGAGAAAAGCAATATGCAGAAGGAATAGTGTTTTCTTGCAAGCAGCACATTAGATTTCCCATGCCATTACTGGACAAAGAATTATAAAGATTTATTTTAACAGCTGGCTGCTTCTTATGTTTCAAGAAACCAAGCATCACAACATTTTTAAATATGGAGATCTATTTCTGCTGGTTTTTTACCTATTTATCAGCTAATTTCTCCCTGGCATAGACAACTGGAAGATGAGAAGTCATTTTGGTAATTGCTTGTTTGTAATTACCCTCATGCAGGGTCTAGCATGAGCATTCTCAGGCATTATCTTTGGGGAAGATTTGCATCTTTGTGGCTGTTAGAGTTGAATATGTGGCTGTGGATCAGCCTGCAGAGATCTGAAATTATGGGAACATTCATTGCCTGTGTGAGCAAAGCCACTCAGGAGGGAATACATCCAGGTGATATTTAGAAAATAACTTCTACAGAATCCTGGTACCACCTGAGGGCCAGTACCATGATGCACAAAGTCCCTCAACATGCTTCAGCCTGAGCCCTGGGGCTTGGTCAAAGGGGAGATTGTACTGTTAAAGTGAAGATCACAGTGCCTGTTCCAAGTGGAGGCATGGCAAAAGTAATCCACACCCATGCTCATGTAGGCAACAATCAATATACTGTGTCTCACTAGGGTACAAAAACACTTGCAGCTGTTGTCAGCTGTGAAAGGAGGATAAATATGCTTGTTTCAAAAGGGTACCTGGTTAACTTTAATAAATTAATCCAGGAGAAAGCACTGCTTCTGGGTGAAACAGTTTTGTGGATTTTTATGGTGATT
This sequence comes from Dicaeum eximium, assembly GCA_013396995.1. NCBI lineage: Eukaryota > Metazoa > Chordata > Aves > Passeriformes > Dicaeidae > Dicaeum > Dicaeum eximium. The sequence continues at coordinate 500,011 of VWZP01010965.1, read as the reverse complement.
GTCACTATACCTCTGTTTCTTCTTATGCCCAAGGCACGAACTTGCAGTACATGACTCTGTGAAATGAGTTGCCATCAGGAACAGAAATTTGGGTAGACATTGGCAATTGCTTGTGCATTTTGAAAAAGCTGGCAAAGAACAAATCCCAGTGCAGTGTTGTGTAGTATGCTTACAAGCATGTACCCCTGGAGCAGTAGCACACATTTTAATTTTCAAGAGTTTGAGTTTTTTTACAAAGAGCTGGTTGCTAAGCTGTGGTAAATGTCCAGTGTGCAGCTGCTGTGCTCAAAAGAGCTGAAGAAACCGAAGTAAATCACCTGAAGATTTCAGCTTGTGATAGTTTCTGAGCTATTAATCTAAATAAGAAGAAATCATTGCTTAATGTGCTCAGGAAGGGTAGGAGATATATTTAAAAAAAAAAAGAAAAGAAAAATATGATGATGCTTCTTTGGATGATGATGGTTTATTACTTTAAATTTTGTTTCCTTTTTTCACCTTAATGTAATGTGCTGCTTTAAAGAGGTTTTAAAAGTGAACAAAAAACCACAACCTCACTGTTAGCCATAATTAAAGACTTTTTTTAATTTCAGATTTACCATCCCCCTAAAAATTAGGGGTAACTGTACGATACAGTATACTTCTAAGAGAAGTAACCTTTCATTAACAAAATAACAATGGAAATTCTGAAGTAGAGTAATCAGAGTTTATAAGTGTGATTTCTTAAAATATCGATATCTTTTGCTTTTACCTGAAGGTGAGGCTCTGTTCTGAAGACTTACATAGGTTTAAAAATAGGATCTTTCAACTCTGATCATTTCATTGTAAAAAAATAAAAATAGTGCCTGGAGGATATTTCTAGGGTATGAAAGAGGACAAGGTAGGAAGAAGGCCTGCAAGCAATGCCTAATTTATTTTTTTTCTAAAAATCTGAAAAGTTCTTCTGGTTTCAAAATAGGGAGCAAATTTCATTAGGTACCTCAATTTCCACTCAAGTTCAGCAGCCAAAAATTATTAGAAGTAGCTTTTAAAATGCACTGATAACTGTTGATGTCTTCTTCTTTGATATAAATGCTATTTCAGTAGTCGATGCAGTAATTTTATTCAAGGAGCATAAAAAAAATTAATATTACTCTTGGATGTATGATGCTACTACATTAACTATTTATTTTTGACCCAAAATGATCTTGTTCTAGTTGAACTAATTTAAACATCAACTTAACAATTTTTGCTGTGTTTTTTTATTTTCTTTCATGACGGTTATAAGTGCTGTGAGAACATCATGTCTGAAACAATGTTTTTTTCTGCAGCTCCAAGGTGTAGCAGCAGACAGTGCTGGTCATGATATATGTTAATTGCTACTAGGAATAAGCCTTTGTTCTCAAAATGCATGGTTGTGGAAACTGTTCTCCACACTGTCAGAAGTTTTTGCACCTTCACCAAACTAGCCCCAGCTCTTGGTGTGATGCATTGTGTGGTTTCAGTCTAGAGCAGAAACACCTAGGGGTGTGAGAGCTGGTCCCAGAGAACATTGCTCACATGAATGACTGAAATGGGAATATTTTTTATTTCTGTGAAAAAGGAAGGACTTTAAGTTGTGAGATCTCTTGACAGTGACTTTGAAGAGCTGCTGCAGTAGCTACATAGGGGCTATTTAATATTACACAGTAAATGTCTCACATTTTGTTTTGCCTCAAGTAATGCTTCTAGCAGAACATGATGATGCATGTCACATCAAATTTTTAAATAAGAAACTTATTTCACTTCCATTTAGTTTGCAGGATGAGAATTATTGTCTTCTGCAGAATTTTTAGCGCTCAGTTTAGCCCTGAAAATTGCTGTCTTTTTCAAAAAATTATTCTGTATGTCATGAACTCAAGAATTCTGGTAATTGTACAAAGCACAGCAGGAGGCTGAGTACAGAAAAGTGTATCAGAAACCTGAAAAGCTTTCATAGACTTGAGTATTCCTTGGACTTCCATCAAAGTCCTTTTTGCCCTTTTTCAGTCTTTATCAAAGAGGTACTTCTGTTCATTTTTATTTTTTAATTGACAATTTCTGATATGACACAGTTGCCATTAATCTTAATATAGTTCCAGCTTTGCTTCTGGTAAGCTTAAAAGAGAAGAAAATTCCTTTAAAAAAGAACACATCCGTAAGAACAAACTCTTGCTCTCTGTAGCTGTGTATCTGTGTCTGGGCGATAGGGTACTTCTGAAAAAAATCTCCACTGAGAAATATCTTTAGGCCTTACATGATAGTCTTTTTTCTAGGTTATATGAAAAGGTTCTGTTTTAACATTAGTGTGCTTTAAGGATGCCCCAAACATCAGTTGCAGTGCATTGTTCTGAATAAACACACTGGAGGTCCAGGTAGTTGCCTCTCTGGTTCATCAGTCATTGTGCTGCTGTAGGAGAGCAATGCTTGGCCCTCGTGCAGCAGTACATTTGCAATTGTGTCAGCCTCTGGTGGAGTATTTTTGGAAGAATGTCACCACTGAAGAGTGTGTTTGGATTGCTGGTGCTGGCCCAGTGGCCACACTGTAGTTCTTGCAGTTCCTCAGCAAGCTTCTGGAGGCCAACAGAGATCGGCATAGTCCTAATTAGAAAGCCATCATGTAATTTCACAGGTAAAATAATGTGCAGCATCAGTTGGAACAGTTGATACAATCACTTATGAATGCTCAAGTGTAGGTAATGAAGCATTTCCTATGGTTTGCATCAGTGCAGAGATTCCTGTTACAGCTTTGGTTGGTAGCCTGGAAGAAAGGATTGTTTTATGCTTAATTCAGAATGGTGTACAAGTAATCATAGTAATAGGAGGAGGAAGGTATCAGAACTCCTGGGTAATCTATTATTTAGAGGCCCTCTGTGCAAGGCAGTGTTTTTTATCCCACCTTGTCATGAATGGGTGATTTAGATTTCTTAAAGAAGCCTCGTGAAAGGTATTAGCAAAGGCGTTTTTATATGGTGTTGTGGAAGTGCAATTTAACAAGGATCAATGTCAATACTCACTCTGTTATGCTGTGGCACAGTTGTTTGAACAGTGATTCAAAACTAAAAGGCATAAGTAAAGCTACCAAGGTACAAGTAAAAGTTATCATACTAAAAGGTTACACACAATATCAATCGCTTACCAAAGATCTGCCATTGTAAATGGTCTCAGCCTTGAGAGGCTCAAGGGAAGATCACTGAAATGCAGCCAGGCTGTTTGGCTGGGAGAGCTCAGAGAAAGCTCACTTCATCTGTCATGCATATGGAACACAGTGGTTGGCTTTCAGTGACATTACATGCAGTGGGAGAGGTATGTGTGAGAGTTCATGTACCCACAGCCTTCTTTGTTCTTGATAAATGGGTCTTGTTTGTGTTGCCTAATTATATAATTAGTTAAATCTGGTATTATGCCCAATAAATTGAAAAGTTATGTAAGGGGTATGTTCTAGAAGTGAAAATCAGTTCTTTTCATAATATTTCAAACTTTTTCTTAAGTTGTAGGCACTACATACTGATAAATAATGGTTTTTCATCTTCAAACAAAAATATACTTTTAATGTAATTATCTAGTGCTAAAGACTATTTTGAATTAAACTTTATTACTAGCATTTGCAGTAGATGAAATTGCATGTGTGTAATGATTGGAAAAAAGTGAATTTAAACAGTGCTTCAGTAGATTACAATTGTTATTGGAGTTCTTTTAAAACATGTTATCTCACCTTTGAATGAGTTTAACTTTATCCATCAGAAACTGGAGGTGTGGTTTCAGTCCAGAAGTATTTAGGCCAACTCTAAATAACATGAATTGAAAAAGTTCCTCGAAGTGGATATATATGGCCCATTGAAACCTGTATTTGAATGATCTGTTTTCTCCAGAATGCATTTTTTTTTGTTAATACAGCATTCCATTTTTAGTGTTTGATAATTTGTTTGCAGTGAGTAACATGGACAGTTAATGTTGATTTGTGGATTCAATAAACTAGTAATGATACTAGAAGTTCAAATGCTGTCTGACAATAGTGTTAATCCAGGATGTCTTCGAGAAAGTCTGGAAAACGTTGGTAGTAACAGGAAATGCTTCACTAAAAACTTTGAGTCTTGCACATTATTTATGAATAATATTGTGGCTGATCTGCCAAATCTAGTTCGTGCAGAATTATATTTCTTTGTGTCCGCAATAACTTTTTCTGGTATTTTATATTTTACACTCAAACCTCTTAATATTTCTCCCCTCCAGTTCCCCGCTAGTGTTGAGAGACTTGAGATAACAATTTAACATTGTAAGTTTTTGAATGATTATTTAATTAGAACTAAGCCTAATGATCAGTTGAAGTACAGGAATGAAGACAGTAAGAACCAGAGATTTAGTCAATGTACTTAATTATTATTTTGCTTTAAAGATAAATATAAATAAAAATATTTTCCTTCATGGGGATTATTTTGGTGCTCATATGATCTTTGAAAGCTCTGAAACCAAGCAGATGAATTTCAAGAAGTCTAACTGAAGCGCAGGATTTTAAATTCAACATGGAGTGTACCATATGTCTTTCAGAAACAGGATTAACAGGACACTTAATAGCTTTTTAATGCATCTTAGTGTTTTAAATTTGTGACACATTTGATACATTCCTAATAGAATCTCTATTCTCTTATGGTTTGCTGTTGCAAATAAACTCTTGCATATGAAATAGATTCATTAAAATGTTGTTATTGCTTTTTAATTATCTTATATGCAAGCAGTTCATTTTAAAGATGATGTTACATTATTTTTTTCCCTCAGGAAAAACAATGGTTAATTTCCACTCACACAGGAGTAGTACAGTAAAATCTTCAGGTCCAGTGGATTCCTTTGCAGAACAAACCATGTTTTTCATACTCTGTTATTCACACCTTGGCTTTATATCTTGACTCATTTCCTTCTATATCCACCATATCTTGAAAAAGAATTATTGGAGTAATTTTTGAAAATTTAATAAAAATGCAGTTTGTGACCCAAAACACATCAGAAGGGAACATTTTAGAGTCAAGGGCACATGCAGATTTTATTTTCTTTTTTGCACATACCTGTTGCTTTGTCCAACATAAATATGCCATTATTTTGTGAATATTACGTGCACCTAGTGTTGCAATAGCGCTTCCCTTCCATGGTTAAGTGGTTTAAAAAATGGAATGGGTTTTTCCTGGAAAAAAGTCCTTTGGAAAATCAACTTCAGAATCACAAATAAATTTTGAATTAGTAAGGCTCATAAATCAAGGAAAGCACTAGCAGCTTTACAACCCTTTCATTCAGGATTAATAATTTGGAATAATAAGACGACTGGTCCTGTTATATTAGCAATATATTGGGTTGTGTAATCTTGCATGAATATGAGATTTTGGGTGGGAAGTGTCTATAAATATTCTTAATTTCTCACTGTCTTCTACATCTGCTTTCTCTCATTGGTATGCAGGCTAATGTGATGGAAGATTAAATATTGTTAATGAACAGTACAAAGTAGCTGAAATAAGTTTGAAGTAATCTTTTTTACCAGTGAAGCTGTTAGAGGAATGAATCATTTGTAATTGCAGACTGTTGAAACAAGGAAAGACTTAATATCCTTGTACCTGTTTGTGTGGATAAATTTTATTGCTGAATGGAATTTCTGACTATTAGTTGTTTTGAAATGAAACTCCATATTTGTGTAGCCTTTTGAGGAAATTAATATAAGGATTAATTGACAGTAACTATGTCAGGTCCCATTATGGGTAAGAATTTAACCTTAGATGCTCATGTTTATATAAAAGGAAATGTGACATGGTACAGATAGAGCATAACGTGATTAGCATATATTGATGATGCAGTTTTTTAAAATAATCTCTTTGGGCAAATACTTTTAGGTTTAATCTGCTGCATTTCTGAACAATATCAATTAGGATATCTGTTGAAAAATACATTTTACAAGTAACTACATTTTAAAATATGCTACAAGAGAATGTGTATTGACTAGCACTAAAAATTTTAGAATTAATTTTTCTTGATTTGCTTGCATCTGTGTACTCCTCTGCTCAGCTTTTCAGCTCCTCTCCTACTCCACTTTTCTGTATTTTGAAAGTGAAGCACAGCAGGTTGGTTTAGGTTGGTTGTTAGGTACACCATTTTCTAACATGAGATAGTACCTGGAGTCAGAGCTCTACTGTGCTACCGTCTCCATTCACAAAATCATAGATGATTTCATAGCGTTTGGTGACTGTAATGACTATCTGAAAATGCATGCATAATTCCCAGTTCATGCATCTGAGTGAAGAGAGCAGACAGTCAGAAAGGTGATAGTTTTGTTTCAGCTTTGTGGTTTCTCATCTGTTGTTTGCATTTCAGCTGTGCTTGGGATGTTGGTGTGGCACCCAAGCAGCCAAACCATGCAGAACCATGCAGAGTGGAGGAACTTGATTCATCTCCCTCTGCTGCAGGAACCAGGTGTTCTCCCTGAGTTATCCTTTCAGTGGCATGATCTAGTCTGATCCCTGCCCAAGGCACACTTCCATTGTTTACACAGATGATTGTGCTGCACCCTCAGTTTTTGTTGGTTGCATCTTGTAGAGAAACAGTTTCATAAGACTTGGTACTGTAAATGAGCCACATGCAGGCCACATGCAGTGTCTGGAAAGATCGACCATGCCAAGGCCCTTCTAGAAGAAGAGATGAAAACAACCATTCTTGAACATGGGAAAGTTTTTACAGAATGCTGGAGAGGATTTAATTGGCTTGTTGTTGTAATTTGACTTTTCATATCTTCGAGTATGAGTAGTTGGGAGGGGCTTTTTTATGTTGGTCTTTGGTGATTTTACACAAACAATCTCATACTGTGTCTCCAGTATCGTACCTATACTAGTAGGAAGAGCTCTGTGTCTTTAAGTCTATCTTCTCAATTGTTAATAGTGATTGTGATGTTTCTTTTGTTTTTGGGGGTTTTATTTTTTGGTTTTTTGTTTGTTTGTTTTCTTTTTTTTGCTTCTGGATTTCTGTCTCATTGTAGGTAAATTTTAAATTAGCTGCTGTTAATTCAACGTTCATCTAGTCTAGCTATTATAAATTTATGCATAAGTACTTGCAAAACTACTCAGTTTAAGTACTTATTCAGTGTGGAAACTTGGTTTCAACATGGTCACTTGTTTCTTTATGAAAAACATAACAAACTTGGCCTGTACAACTCCCTCATATAAAGCCGTCTTGTGTAGGAGCAAAGTACTAGCTTGTGTTCACTTATACAGGGATTGTTTTGTATTTGTGTCCACACCTAACTGTTTTTGTTTCTTTTTTTTTTCTTTCTCTTCTTTTACTTTAAAAGGTATTTCTCAAGAGTGACCGGGTTGCAAGAATGGTCCACAGTGGAGGATGTTCTGCAAGTGACTTTAGAGATGTTTTTAAGAAAAACATCGAAAAGAGAGTCCGAAGTTTGCCGGAAATTGATGGATTAAGCAAAGAGACAGTGTTAAGTTCTTGGCTAGCCAAATACGATGCCATTTACAGGGGAGAAGAGGACTTTTGCAAACAGCCCAACAGAATGGCCTTAAGTGCTGTATCAGAGCTGATTCTGAGCAAGGAGCAGCTTTATGAAATGTTTCAGCAGATTCTAGGGATCAAAAAATTGGAACACCAGCTGATTTATAATGCCTGCCAAGTAAGTATTGGTGTCATTCGGTTTTGTTGTGTCCAGAACGTCTCCCCTCTGCCAGCAGGTCCAGTGCATCCTCCCTGGGTGTAGAATCCTTCAATTTTAGGTACATTTCCACAGTCCAAGGAGATGAGACTACTAAGCAAGGAATCTTTGCATGATCTGATTGCTACTGAGCCCTTGGATAAAGGGTATGCAGAGTATGTGGTACTTATGCTGCAGGGGTCTCCTTTTATAGTGTCACAGCTCACACAATTTGAGTGATTCTGAGGAATGTGCCATGGTCTGTACATCTGTATACCCTCTGATAAATTATATATGCATGCACATACATTTTTGAGCCTGTGTGTTAATCTTTAAAAGAAATTTGCTGCCATAAATAGATGACAGGTGATTCAGGCTCCTGTTGGACTTCCAGTGTCTAGAAAGTTCACATGTTAGAACTAAACATGCTTCAATTCAAGCATCCTCTAAAAAGCTAATTTTCTCATTTCTGCATGGTTTTTTTGTGGATAATTTTTTTCCTGTAAATTACTGAGGCCAAGACAGTCCATTAAATAGTTACATTTAGATTTATGTGTATAATCTATTGCTAATCAGTAATATAGTTGGTATGTAGAAGTATTTTATTAACCAGTGTTCATAGTGATGGAAGTGTAAATTAACAGTTACTTAAGGAGGAAAAATCTGAAGAAAAAGAAGGTATTTTTGCTAGTCTCACAACCAAGCAGCATAGATGAAGCATTTAAACTAAGATCAGACAGCTTCTTATACTGTCTATAAAATAGTCAACCAGATTACAGCTAAAATGTTTTTCATATATTATGCTGAAGGCTGGTTTGTAGTTATAGGCCATCTTAATATAGGAACAAATTATATGTGTTAATGTAGCATGAAATAATGTATCTGTTGTATGATCGAAACATCTGCAGTGTGTAACACTTCTATTGCATCAAATTATGAGCAGTTTTGAATTAAAAGAAAGTATTCCTTCTTTTTTTTTTTTCCTATTTGTCCCCTCTTTCTTCCTTTTGCCTCTAAATTCTCAGGTAAATCACTAAGCCTCTGGGATGTGTGGGTTGTTAATAAGATGAAGAACCATTGAAATCTGGGGGAATAATTCTGCTTAATTTTGGGAGGGTTTTATATACAATAGAACATAGAGGCATGGGAGGAAGTTTGGATAAGTCCTCTGGAGGTCATTCAGTCCAGCTTCCAGCTCAAAGCAGGGTCAGCTGCTCTGGTGTCTGGTGATTGCCAGGTCTTGCTTTGTACATTGCTATGGGTGGTCAAAATCTGCTGTTAGTCTGCATTGGGCAGGAGGAACACAAAAAAGTGGGACCTGTAGAACTTTGAACAATTTAACAAGAAAATTGTTCCCTTCGTCTAGAAGTGGTTTTGATGATACATCCATTAGGTTATTGTATCTGTATACTTGAAGACCTCTTTATTTTGGTTCATATCTGTTTAAAATTTGATGGACCAAAACTTTTTGGCAAATATCAACAATTTTCTGTCTTAAATTTTTGGCCCATAACCCATAGAGAGGATGAAACATCCAAGTGGCTAATTTTTGTCTTTTTACATGGTAGAATTGTGAGCATGGAATGGTTGTCTTTTCTTATTTTCACTTGCAAATTAAAGAGAAAATAACCTTGTTGTGGGTAAGAAGGGAGAAAGGTTGACCATCCTGATGTTTGCAAAGATGACTCAATGGGATTAAGAGATGGTGCTTCTTTTGCTTTTCCTGCTTTTAAGCACTGAAGGCTGTAAAATCTCCTGTGCAGGTCTCTGAAGTACACAGTGTTTACCCTGGATTCGTGTAAGTCTTAGAGGATGGGAAGTAATGAAAGTCCACATCTTCAGGAGCAGATACCTGAGCATCTATGTACTTCAAGCTGGCAAGAATGGAGAGGGAAAGGCTTCAAGGCTATACCCTTGATTGGGGTTCTAGCTTTCTGCAGATTTTAGTTTTCTGAGGCAAGGATGAGTTTACTTTGCTAAAGCAAAAACTTTCATTATGTACTCCAACAGAATTGCTACCAACAATTTTCATATCCTGTTCCTGTGGTCCAGTCAAGCACATAATAGACCAAAGTTATGAAGAGAAATCTGTTGCAAAGTAAAATACAACAATGATAACTAACCTTGCCAAGAAGTGCAGTGTAGACCAGTCTCTGATAATGTAATACCTTTTCTCCTTTGGTGAAATCCCTTATTTCTCATTATAGTTTTAATAATATTTTAGTTTAGGCTGTATCTTATTCATTTCTATTGACAGTGTATTTGTAGAAGATGAGATGAAGTTAGACTCAAATTTCAGTCAGCACCAGCAATTTTCATTCTGCCCTAGAAGCTTCTATCTGTCTTTGTATGGAAATGCTCACTTTCATTTCCCTTTCCTGCTGTTTAGAATACTAGAGACATGCAGATAATGATAATCAATAGTGTCTGGGAGCAGTGAGATAAGTCCAAGTCCAAATAGATGTCAAAATTGTATTTTTGATAGAGGTTTTGATTAGTTTGGCTTCTAGCCTGTGCTTCTAGCAGAGAATCAGATATATGAAATTCTGTATGTTTTCCAGCTCTGAGAAACAGCTGCCCTTAAAAGCAAATCTGTACAGTTATAATTTGTGCAGAAAACTCTTTTTTCTTTCTCCCATTTTTTTTATACCTTCCAGTCCTTTGGAAATAGGAAACAGAAAAATGTCTTACAGTGTTGATGATAGCAGTAAATTATCCTGCTCCTACAGGGCCGCTAAGCAGACAGGGGTGCCCTGTATAACCGTAGGAGGTATTGTCTGCCAGCCTCCTCCTCGTGACTTCCTCAGCATTTAGAAACTTTTTACTGGATTTCAGCGGCTTCTGCTCCCCAGCCTGTTCTAAATGGAGCATTCCCTTCAACTCTTAAACCACTGGTATCTTGATATCTCAGCCCAGCAGACAGTTCTGTAGGGCTTGTCATTCTCCATCCTTTGTGTGATAGCAGTGAGAACCAGCATTCATTCAACCAGCAGAAAAAACTAATCAGAAATAAAGTGAATAATAATAGATCAACTCTCTGACACTGTCAAACAGAGTCCACATAGCTATGAGAATTTTATGTATTTTCTTTGAAATAGAATTTTTTTCACAACCATTTAACATACACTAAATGCCTAAGCTTCTACTTAGGTAGTGAACATTAACAAGATGTTCATGTTAGGATGTTGAAGACCTGTGATCTTGTTTTCAACTTCACAATTAGAGAAAGGCCAGCAACTGCTGTCAACCACCCACATCTCTTTGCGATTAAAAGGTTCAATTTTGTGAATGTTAAGACTTTTACCTGATTGTTATTTACATTGTGTTGCCTCAAGATGTGTTATATGGTAAAGAAATGATTGCCAGTTAGCTGGGACTTAATGAGCTCCTTGATTTGTGTTTGAGACACTTGGCCAAACTGTTTCAATTTCTTTGATTTACAGAGATCAAACACTATACTTTTTACCTTTCTTTAAAATTTTTTAAAATTATTCACTGATGTAGAAGATAACTTTGAAATAAGTCAAACTGAAAGTCAAACTCAAACTGGTTTGTGGTCATACATTATTATTGCACCACTTCATCAGTGCAGAATTTCTTTGTCAGGTAAATTTTAATTCCACACAAGGGTTTATTTTATTTTGAAAGTGCCTTTATAGGGTCGGCTTTTTTGGCTGATCGAAATCCCCTTCTTGGGTGCCCAGAGGAGAGAACAATATAAGTTATGATGACAAGTATGAGTTTATGAAGCACAAAGAATAATGGTATCTTTCTACAGAAAGTTTCAGTGTAGTGTTGATAATCTTCTTGAAGTAGTTAAACAATTACTAAGATTCAGTTTCGTTTTTAGACCAAAATTTAAACAGATTCATTAATTCTTTAAGTTGAGGCCTGGCATAGGAAAAAAAAAATTGTTTGGGCTGTATATTCTAGAACACATAAATACGTATATCTGCAGGTATTTTAGTCACAAGAAAAGACACTGACATCTGTGAGATGCTATAATGTGATCAGGGCTTCTGTTAAGCCAGTTCTGATGGTCACCAATGACTGCCATTCCTTACTGCATGCACAGTTATACCTTGCAAAACAAAGTAACCTGTGAAGAATATTGGCAAGGTCCATTGCTGTATTTTCAAGGTAACATCAGGTGTTAGCTAAGACATCTACTGATGTCACTGATGTCTTAGACATCCCATAGAGCTCAAAATGTCCTTTCACCTGGCCCAAGATACTACCTATTGCCCTTTAAAAAAAAAAAATCCCACACCACAGTCTTCTCATCACCTGCTTTATACAGGAGATCTGCTCCTTTGAGGGCTTAGCTGCTAAGAGTTTACTGCTGGGTAGCTGATGCACAGCCCCAGCATGGGGCAGGGCTCTTGCTCTCAGGATAAAAGACAGCTTTGCAGACACTGCAGAGTGGATGCAGACAGGGCAGGAGTGAGGGTAGAAGCTGTCAGGCCTCTCAGTGGGCAGAAAGAGCTGCAGTGGTATGAGAGATGTCTGGGGAGAAGAAAAGCAGTGATTTTGTAGGACTGTGGGAGGCTGTAGAATTGTAGTTAGTATTCAAGTGTTGACTGGATTTTTATATGCTAAATGAGAGTCTAAAAAGTTTCTGCACATTGTCCTGACATAATAGCGATGTCCTTCCTTACAGAACAGGTCAGTCCGTTAAAATTGTCCTGTGTGGCTGTCAACCTGAAAAGTGTTTCAAGCCTTTTATTGCAGAAAAATTCAAATAACCACACTTCAGGCTTATTCACACATCTGTTTTTAGTTTTTAGTACCTGTAAATACCAGAATATATCTTCCTCCATGCTGTCCTCCCCCCCTCCAAAAAAAAAGGTTTGCTTTCTGATTGATTTTATCCTCTCCAAGGAGAAGAAAACTCTGCCACTGTCTGTTCTTGAGCAGAATAATTCAAACCAAATATTTCAATGAAGAAATAAGTTGTCATTTCCTACAGGATTTTGGATGTTGCCTTTTATTCATGAGATGTCTGTCTTAATTACATGCATATAGGATTTTGATGTGAAGTTATTTCAGTAGTTATATTTTCTTAATTTTTTTTCTGAGGTGCGGTGAGGTGAGGTGGAGGTAAAATTGGTATTTTACCTCCGTTCGAGAGATTTGGAAAGGTCTTGCTCAAGACAAATAATTTCAGTGCTTTGGAGAATAGTGCTGCAACCTCAACTATTCCTCCCAAGATTACTTCTGTAATCTTCTTGTGAGAAATTCAGAGCAAAAATGAATGGTGTTTGTCAGGCCAGTCTGGATTTTCAGCTTAATAACATGAGTTCTGATGAAAAAGGAAGTCTTGTAACCCCAGGTGCTTCAGTTCTGTTAGCATGCTGTGATGGTATTTAAATAGGCTGGAGGGAGAGTGTTTTAGCTCCTGTAAACAAATGGTTTTTGCTATAATGGCAGAGTTTACTATGGAAAAAAAGTCTCTGATTGGCCCAAAGGTTGTTGATTTGTTCTCATTTACTCTAATGATAGAAGAATAATAGAAAGAATATTAAAACATCTCCAGAAAAGCAAGTTACCTTTTTACCTGCTTAAGTATCTGACTCTGAACAATGTTTTGAAGCCATGCAAGCTACATCATGAAATACTTTGAATTATTTTTGTTTGTAGCTAAAGCAATACTGAGAAAATACCAGGGAGAAATGGTGTGTTGGCAGCATTAATAGATTTTCAGTACTTGAGGTATTGCAGTATCCTTATTCAGCTACTGGATGAGGAAAATTGGCCTTGTCATGCACATTTAAAAGAAAAAGAAGTGGATCTTCTAAAAACTGTGAAACTATTCCAAGCTTTATTTGTCCAGTGTAAGCATTAAGAAAAAACTCTGAGGGATAGTTTTGCACTTTTAATTTTAAGATGAAATTTACATGTGGATTTTTCTGTCACAGAGCTCAGTGCATATGTGGCTTCTGCTTTGCCATCTGCATGAGGGAATTGGACATTTAGGGTCTCTAGCAGACTGAGAGAGTTCCAGCACTCACAGACCAGTGGATTCACTTGTGTTGGCTGAGTTGGCATCCTCACAGGCCTGTTCTGTGCATCACCTCTCTTGCCATGAGAGGCCTGACTGGGAATCAGCAGAGAGAAGCTGAGGATCAATCACCCATCCACCCTGCTCTGTCTTATGCCCCCTCTGAGGATGGAAATCGTAGACACTGATTCTGGCTGCAGAGCTTTCTTTCGAGCTGCTTTGTTTTCTGAGACTGTCTTTGGCATTCTGTGAGTGAAGGAACAGCAGTAGAATGGCTGTGTTAGTGCAAAGAAATAAGGAAGTTGTTTTGGGCTTTGTTAAAGGAGATCTTTTTAAGCTTTTAATTTTACTTTGCCTGTGTTTCTTCCCCTAATTACTCTTTTGGAGCTTTAATGAAGTAATTAATGGTGTTTTGACATTTGCTTGAGTTCTAGATCCAAGGGAGTTAAGCTTGCCTGAATACTCAAAGCCAAATATATCCAGAATTTAACTTGCACTTTTATTAAAATCACCAGTGCATTTGACTCATCATGTTTTATATTACCAGATGAGAATAAATTTGTCTACTTTAGTAATAAGGAATAAAGGTAAATCTTTTCTACCAAAGGCTGTTGTATTATTAATTTTTTTAATCTTTTTTAAGGATTCTATGTCTTCAAGTAGGTGAGTACAAAACAAATCATTTTTACAGCCACATTTCCAGACTGATGATTAAGTTTATTAATGTGTCTGACTGCTGGATTATATGTGCATTTGAATAAATCTCTGTGAGCAAGCTGAATAAGTTAATGACCCTTAGTATGAATTTGTCACCTGTTCTTCTTATGGCCTGATAGTATTCTATATTTCCTCTTTATCAATTTGAAGTAAAGAAGTTTTACTTAGACAATCCCTTGTTTCTCTGCAGCATTTTGGATCCTGAGTTGTCTTAAGCAGCCAGTGTGAGGTTACTCCTGTGGAAAAGGCACAGGAAAAGAATGACTCTGTTTCTGTATCTCTCTGGCTCACTGGTAGTGAATTTTTTGTTCTGAAGCTTAGCTGCTTTTTTCCCTCATTTTTGGAATTTTTGAGGGAGAACCCTCTTAGCCCTTCCTTCTTCAGAAGAAGTTTCTTTGCAACTAGCTGCCAGGACAAGGTCCTTAGGGGTTCCTGCACCTCAGTCACTCCAGAGGCAAAGATGCAGGTGAATGTGGAAATGAGTTGTCTCTTTCTCTTTCTCTCTCTCTCTCTGTCTCTGTCTCTCTCTCTTTCTCTCTCTCTCTACAGCTCTCTTTGAATGAGCTATCATTTGTGTGTTTATGTTTTTTATCCTCCAGGAAGGTATTTTTTATGCCTGTCCTAAAAGTGAGAGAACTCTTGGGACACCTTTTCTGCTGTGTCCTCTGCTGAGGCTGTCCTGATCTCTAGGATCTAATCTCTCAGTCTCTAAGCTTCCAGGCTGTCCATCTCAGATACCTTCTCACCTTGAGAGCAGATTGATTCTCATGCAGGGAGGTGCTTGTCCTTTCATTTATCCCCTTACTTTGTATTACAAACCTCAAGGACACTTGCTCAGATTCAGTCTGGTGTCTGTGCCAAAGCTGCCTGATTTGTGATTAGATGTTCATAATTTCCTACTTCTGAAATATTTACAAGGAAGTGCCTGTTTCTCTCTCCAAGTCTTCTACAGGTAGGTGAATTATCTTCATTTTAGTGCTATAGGCATTATATAAAAATTCTCAGGCCAACTAAAATAACCTTGGTCAGTTACATGAGTAAATATTAAAAAAAAAAATTAACCCTCAGAGTAAAAGTTTACAGCCTACTGGGAAAAAGTAAAAAAAGTAAAAATAGAATTCATCTGAACTTTTGCCTTATAGGAATCTGTTTCTAGAGATAATGAATAAATAAATTGATTTCCAGACATTTTAGCTATAAACAGGAAAATTCTGAAATAAAATTGAGGCTACATATTTAGTAGAAATGTCAACCTCTAGCTGATGTTGAAAGGAGGTGTTGTATGGTAAGCACTCTGGAGCTATGGCAGGAGAAATATCCCTTTGCAAACAATGTAAGGGAGGAGTCACTGCTGGTATCACCTCTGAATAAGCTGTCTTCCTAAGTGGTCATGCAGTGCCAAGGTTCTTTTTAATATGGGAACACTAAACTTCCTGTAAAGGAGGGAAAATGGTAATGAACCATGCCTGAGAGAGCCTCCAAGGCTGGAGGCTCTCACAGTTTCTGGAGAAGCTTTGTTTTATTCCTAGGAGCACTATAAACTCATGTTCCAGTTAATCTGGCACAGTTCTCTCACTGTGCTGTGTCTTTTCTCAGGAGGCTGAAGACAGCAGAATCTTGCCTGAAACACCTATGCCTCCTTTGGGAAACTTTTCTGAATGATATTAGGTTTTTACCATAGTGGAGCAACCACTTTGCCTTAAAGATGGACAGCAGACTTTGTGTAACTGGTGTTTTCACACGTTTGATGTTAGCAATTTCCATGTTTCCAGGAGAATAGAGCCTGGAAGTTTATAACTTCTAGCAGCAGGAGAAAGTCTCCTTGTCTCTCTGCAGTTGTTCTAGAAAACTGGTTCAGGACCCTGGAGCAGAAGTGGATCAGTGGGTTCTGTTGTGGGAGGAGAACACATTGGGCCCTTCAGGTCCTGGGGGTGGGACCAGGAGAGAGACAAAGCAAAGTGTTACTTCTTGACTCACCCTGTCTTGGACAAAGGCACCAGCACCTGCCCCTTAATCCAGCAGCTGCCCCTTAATCTGTGCAAGCACCAGTGAGATGACCTTGACATCAAAGGTGACTGTAAGCCTCTCACAACAAAGATGACACATCCAGCGTGACAAGAAAGCAAAGATGTGATTGTGGATAGGATTGCTAACCTGACATTGAGGATTTTAAACTAGATTTTTAGACTGAAGAGCCCTAAACCGTTGTCTTTTGGGCCTCACTCCACAGAGCAGAATCTTCATAAATAGTGAAGTCAAATTCTCATGGTGCAACACAAATCTGAAATTTGCCTTCTTATTCATTAACCTCTGGATTAAATCTATTCTTCAATCCTTACTCAACTATTTGGGATTTTTTATTTTGTGGATAAGTATCTCTATACATCACACCACCTCTGAACACTAGAAACAGGTGGAAATACAGAACATTCTCCAGCTTATGCTGTAGAATGGAACAGAAAGGGGGGAAGTTGGATTCCTTTCTTCTAGCTTCTCCACATGATATTTACAGAAAGTTGTCAGCCTGAAGTCTGTCTAATTAAGTCAACAACATTTAATTATTTGGAAAAAATATTGACATGACATTCAAGGTGCTTTTGCTTGCTTAATGCAATTCTCATTAACATATATTGCCCTAATTGCATATATTCCGTTTGGTTTCAACATCCCAAAGAAATTCTTACCAGTGATTAGTAAGGCAAGAAAACATTTTGCATGATATTTTTGGAGAGTGGGTAGGGTAAGCAGAAGGAGAGGGGATTTCCTTATGAAGCAAGGATGACTTCAGGAAAATAGAAAACACTGTGAGCCACTTTGGGACATAAATATGCATATACCAGCAAGGTTTGCATGCTAATCTTTTGGTTGTCTTGGATATGGTAATCTCTGTGCAGGTGGTGGGAGAGGAGGAGGGTGGAAGACTTTTTCTAAGGAGGATCAGGACATGAGTCATAACTCATTTAAGGCTCATCACTTCCTGCCTAGGGTGGGTGTAGGAGGGTATTCCCTAGGCAGAACCTGAAACTAAGTTGTATTTAAGGTGACAGCCAGTATCTATTTCAGCAGGGTCTGGGGGAAGGTGAGATAGAGAATAAAAACGCCATTTCTTTGATCCTCTTACTCACCAGAGATTAGCAGTGCAGCTGGGACTTCCACAGTAGTCATGGTAGGCGTGCAGATAAATGCTTAAGCACTTTAAATAGCTCTGGAGGCTTTTCCAACTCTCCATTGATTACCTAGAGACCCTACATTTCTGACTTAAAAAATTTGCCCTGCCTAGGTGTAGGAAGAACACTCATACAAATAAGAAGACAAAGACTTGAATGAAAAAAAAATAAGTAAAACTCAAGCTATTTAGTGTGTTGATCTTCATAATTTTGGCAAAGTTGGGGTGGAAGGCATTTTCATAGTTAGCAACAACTGAAGAGTTTGACCTTTACAGTGTGGAAGACAGCGCTGTGATGAGTGTGAAAAGTCTGACTTAATGGTATCCCTGAACTCCAATATGCAGATGTGAAAACCAATATATAGTTAGATTAAAAATGTTTACAGTATGTCATGTTACAGACTTATTTTTTAATTTTTATTAATAAAAAAATGGTGCTTTGAATCCATGTCTTGGATTTATCTGAAGGATGTATTCTTAGTATTTATTGTGACTAAATCTGTAAATAGTAAGAGCTTGTCATTATTATCCTTCATTCTTTTACAGCACAATGTGCTTTCTTTGTGTTTTCATCCTGTCTAGTAGTGGTGGCCAAACATTGGCCAGTAAGAAGGGCAAACCTGAGTTTTGTCAACTGATCTGTTGCATTGCAAATGCCAAGAGAAAGAGAGGCAGAAAATTCAATTGTTTGCAGTGGCACTTCTGACCTGTGCTAACATCTTTTTTCTCCTCTATAATCCCCTACTGATCCACTAATTTGAATCCTAATGTGATTCTAATCACATCTAATTGTGCAGTTTAATATTTATATTTGTTATTTAAAAACAGTGCTGCTCTAGATACCCAGTGGTCTGACTCCTCATCACCCCATGACACCTTTTTCTGAATGACAAACTGTGTTGTAAATATCTATCTAAGTAGCAGTGTTCTTATGGTACAGTCTTGATGTTTTCAAAGGAGGTTTTGGATAAAGATGTCTTATGTTTTCCTTTTGATTGGTTCCCAGGGAGTTTAAGTGTTTTTTCTATCTTGTTCATTCTGTTTAGGAAAATTGTTGCATGTTTATTCAAAATATTGTGTCCTGGAAAAAGCAGTGTAAGGGAAATCTCTAACTTTAGGCTGCAGCTGAGAAGGTTGACAGGGAGGAGTATGGTTGAAGTTTACAAAGTTATGAAGGTAGTGGGTAAGGTGAATGTGTACCTTTACTTGATAAATGCCACACCACCAGAAACTGGGACACTCAAGGGAATTTGTAGGAGATTGAAAATGGAAGCAATGCTTCTGTATATAACTTTTGGAGAAGTTCCCAAAGTTTTGTCATGGGGAGTGATGAGGGCAGAGGTTCAAAAAGGTTTGGGCAAGTTGCTGGAGAGCAGGTCCATAATTTGACATTAGTAGGATTTTGCCTAGGTGTACTTTATAACATGGCACACATTTCCTCAGGCTCCACAAATATCTTTAGAGATGTTTCTTTTGTAGAGCAGCCAGGCCTCAGAATTTTACCCAAATAATCTCTTCTGCTGTCCCTTTCACACCCACAATTCTGGTCTATATGGACCAAATTCCAGGGGAGTTTAATGTTGTCATTTTCAAATTTGTTTTTATTTGGGCTCTTTTCCCCCTTTCAGAATCTGCTAGTAGTAATGTTCGAGTATGATAATGATTCCAAGGCTAAGTAAAAGGTCTGTAATACTTACAGAAATGTTAGCTAAAGACCATTAGGTGTCTAAGTACATGCTGTCTCATTTTTCTCTCCTTGTTGCCTAAACAAACTGCTGTGAATAAATAAATATTTAAAATATCTGTATCTAGGTCAGAGTATCTTTATCACTGAATGCTCACACTGCATAATTAACAGCTTCTCTGAACCAAATAAAGCATCAACTTTTATCTTTGGATCAAGTCAGAGTTAAAACTAGTAGCAAATTCAGTATGGAGGTAGTGATTTTCTTTGTAAATATGAGTTCTTAGCAGACTTTCTTCAAATGGTGTTATCCCAATACCTAGGCAAAACAGAGATATGTGTGCATTATTGGATGCTCTTTATTTGTTTACATACTACTTGCCATAATTTTTTCAAGAGAACAAACAGATCTCAACTCTTGGAATTTAGATTATCAGAACACCAACAGTCCTATAAAATAAAATATGTTTTATTTGGGCAATCGATGCAGAGCAATTATATGACTGTGTTGTGGAAAGGCCCATGCCTATAAATTAGTGAAACTCCTGGTTGGAAAGCTCTAGATTCTTTTCAGCTCACATAGACAAAAATGGTGCTGGGGTTCTGTTCAAATCCAAATAGACCAACAAAAACCTCACTCTTAACTGTACAAAGACATTTGCATTACTTTTCCAAGTGTCCTGTTCACAAAATATCAGTTCAACTCTGTAGATCAAAATATGCAATGAAATATTGAAGACTACATTTTAATTTGTTCTAGAATAAATTTGGAACTGTTAATTTCTTTTTTAGTTTTCTTCAGTAATGCTAGTATTAAGTAGAAGATGCATGTTACATGACATTTGGGACATACAAAAAAGGCTAAGGTTGTCTGGCAAGGTTAATCAAGTTCACTGTTAATAAAAGGTTTTTCACTACTTATAGTTTCTCTAAAAGGTTAATAGCAGTCAAGTAGGAATGATAGGAAAGCAGTCACTGACTGAAGTTGCACTGTACAGCTGCATATCATGGTATTAAATAAACTCTTTATTGATAGAGATTTCCTCATTAACACGTGGTGTGTATTTAATTCTTCAAATGTCTTACCATTTTCAGTAGTGGCAATGTACAGTGGAAGTTTGATCTATCCACCTGTACTGAATGGAGTGGATTTGTGTTAGCTCTTCCCATTGTGTACATTGTGACCAGCTTGAATATTGTATATACTTCCTTTCCTCTTTATATTCATGTCTTATGGTAGGTTTTACTTGGGATTTTAGTATTGGAACTCCCTGAATAAAGTGAATCATGAGAGACATTTTAAGCATTGCTGAAAACTCAAAACTGCATATACTTTATTTTCCAACCTTGAATGTAAGGAAAGGCTGTATTAAATTCTCAGCTTTCATTCTTTTGGAAACTGCCTAAAGGTCCATCCAGTGATTGATTTAAAAAAAGTCTGTATTTTAAAATGTTATAATTTTCAGTGTTGTTTTTGGCAAGTTTGAAATTTTTTAAAATTCATTTAATTAATTAATTAATATAATCATTACTCTAGATTTTGGGTTGGTTTTAATATTTTATGATAACCATATTTTATAAATCAGTATGTAGTGAGTTTAATTAATGAGTACAAGCAATTAGTATAAGTGATATCTTACCAAATCAATATTGGAATCAAATAAACAGGTTCAGGACTTTATAAAAACATTTCAGAGAACAAAATATCACACTATCTGAATTTGTACATAATTTTTTGAGTTTTTTAGGTAGTACCAAGCTTGTAAAAAAATTTTTAGTGAGGTCCTATATCTCATGTGCACATTGAAGGTACTCAGACATGGTTTTTGAAAACATTTATTTGATTGGATTTTGGTTTTTTATTCAGCTGAAGCCAGTGTAGAGTATTTGACTGTTGGCCTTGCTCTTTACCTGCATTATTACTTGTTTTTAACAGTATTGACACACTACAGAGAGTGATATGCTAATTGCTTTCTCTGCTCATCTAAACACCTTCCATCCTAATTTCAATATTTATATGATCATGAAACTGCTGCTTACCCTCCCCCCAAAAAAACTGTTAAAAAAATTAGCAGTCAGAAAGACTTTTGACTAAAATTAATTTTAGCAGGTGTTTCAGCTTTTTGTGGGCACTGTGTTGCCAGAAAACTGAGTGATCAGCCTGGCCAGTGGTCTGAGAGGCAATCTTATGCCCTACCAGAGCAAAATCAATACAAAAAGCCTGTGAGGCCTGATGGTGCATTGGAAGAAGCTGTTTGAACACCTAATATGAGTTTTGGACCTGTGCAGCTTTTATAAGTCTACTTACTGCAGACAAATTGAAAGCAAAATTATTTCAGCGGTTGCTGAGTTTTGTCATAAAATTTTTTGAAAAGGTGTACTGCATTCTACAAGAGAAATAATTTCCAAAGTAGATGCCTTTTCTGTCTCTTTATTTTAACTGTTCAGATTTTCTCTCTCTTGACACCCTTTGATATTTTGATTTTTGACAATATTTCACTTGATTTTTTTGTTGCACATATTCTAAAACTAAATTCTCAGTATATTTGCCAAAACTAGTGATTTTTGAGGGATTTGTGTATGTTGACTGGGAAAAGGAGTGAGTTGGGAAGAGCAGGATCTAGGAAATGAGTTTTTAAAATTTGTGGTTTGCAGAGTTCTGTGAGAAATCCAAAGGATTTCACTGCCACAGTCTGTGTCATCTGTCAGCATAGTCATTTGCATGATACATAATACGAATTTTACAGCATGCAGAGAATATGAGAGTTTTAAAATGTCATTTTATTGATCTCTTTTATGGATCTTAATTAATTCTCTGTATAATCTATGGACTAGGAAGAGAAAATATCTTAAAACTAAATCTTAATGGCACAGCCTCCACTGAAATAGAGTGATGACATTTTCTTTACTTTTACAGCTGTGTCTTTCTTGCTGTGAAACAGGAGGCAGGAGGTTTATCAAAAGGTCCAGCAGTAGCTTAAGAAAGCTCTACACATCCTGCCCTTTAATTAAATCTGGTTTTTACCTCCTGCATGATGTGCAAGCAATTTACTTCCATCATAGTCTCATCCTTCAGAAGTTAAGTCCTGTTGAATTCGTATCCAAAAGTGATTGCAGTCATGAACTGGGTATGGCTTTGATCTGGCTTGGAATTTGTTGATTCTTCCACTTTCCCATATTTAGTTACTAATCTTGGTTCACAAACTTGGGAAACTTTGGGAATCTCCACAGGGTGTTTGTGTTCAGTGCACAATGGCTCCTTAGCACTGCAGACACCTTTATTCTTTTCCCAGTCTGCTCCTTTCAAGCAACTCTGCCTGTGTAAAGATGGGAACAACAAATCCTGCAGGCCTGAGAGGCATCAGGTCTGTCTGAAGCAAAACTCCTTCTTTTGGAGTCAGAGATAAGAGTAGCAAGGACAGTGGTCTGAAAACTGCCAGTATTTGCATCTACTACACCCATTACCTGCCTGCTGCTTTCTTGATTGACGACCAAAGCCAAGCACTAGTACTTCCCTGTCCTCTTCCAGCCTTGCTCCTGGATGCCATTAGTTGCTTCCAGAAAACCATTTTTGTCATTACTGTATTATCTCGACAATTGGGATCCAAGTCCTTTATTCCATTTGGTTTAAGTTGAAAGTTTTTACCTTGGCTGTCTGGCAGTCGTCAGGATGGACCCTGCAGGTTTCCTCACAGGGGCATCTGCAAACAACCTTTCAGCTCAGCAGGGCCCAGACTTGGTTATGTGTGACAAAAGGTATAAAGCTATAAAGGAAAAACAAGCATTGCTGTCACACAGAATGAAAAAATACTTTGGATTTCATGTTGCAGAAAGAAGAGCAAGTACTTAGATATGTGCACCATCATTTTAGTCATTAAATGTAGAGAAATTTATAATGCTATGGGCATATATATGTGGTTTCATGTTGATGTTACTGTGAATTAGAAAGCTGCAGGGAAGCTAACACAGCAGTAATAAAATAGTCACATGGAGGAACTATCAATTTGAGTATTGTGAAGGTAAAGAACAGAAACTTGCAGCAGTTCTGTATTCATCTATACACAAGTTGGTCTCCTTTCTTGGGCATAGGGTATCTGACTTCGTTTCTGCATGGAGTAATGTAGGTGTGTGCTGGGGGCTTTAGCACAGCACCTCATGGCAGCATTAGTACCTTTTTTTACCTTAAGTTGCAAATTAACCAATTTCTTTTCTAGTGTACAGTTTTTCTTTTCGACCAAAATACACTGCTACATTACAGCCTTGTAAGTAATTTAAGACCAGAAAAAAATATTTGAATAGGAATCAGTAAGTATGCTGTCATTTTCCGACCTGTTAAAATATAGAAACGTTTATTTAGATGTATTTCTGTTCTGTGCTGTTCAGGCATACAAATTAAGTGAGTTTGTCAAGGAAGACAGCATGATGTTTCTGAATAGTTATTTTTAACTCGGATAAGTTTACAGTTTTAAATGACCAGATGAACTGAGGAGCATTGACTTCATGCAGGTTCAAGACAGAGGGCAGCACAACCTGAAGATGTGTCTGAATGCAGTTTGATTTGGCCTCTGGTAGTGGCTATTTGTACCTTGACTACTGCAAAAGTGATTTTTCAAAGGTCCATAATGTGATCAGAGTTGAGCTGATTTTCACAGTTGGGATCCTGTTAAATGTCAGATCTTTACTTCAAAGCAAGGTACTGCTTGAACTCTTTGACAAGATGGTCACCACTTTTCTTATTACAGATAAAGCAGTGTATTGTCTATTGCCTAGCATGGTCTCTTCAAAACCAAGGGAGTGTTTTGGCTGAAATCTTTAAAGTAGAACTTTGGAGTAGAAAACTTCAGTCTGTATTTCAGAAGTGGACACTTCTACAAGCAACTGAAATCCTCCTAATAAGAATTGTTGGGCAGCTTGCATTTTGAGGATGCTCCCACTCCATTTCCAAAGATGATTGCCCTTTTCAGAGTGAGAAAAAATAAAGGCAACTTCAAGCATTAAGGAATAAAAATATTTTTGAATTAATAGCTTGATGTCTGATGGTGGTAACCTTATTTTAGAAAGCTGTTTTAATGTAACACCATTGAGGAAAAATGAGATGATGATCTGTCACTTTTTTTCAAAGTAACTTTTTATTCACCCAATTTTAGTCACTCATAAGTACTGATTTTTCTGATGAAGCTCTAAAAATCACAGTCACCTTTGCAAAAAGAAAACCTGTCTTACTCATATTTTTGGTCAGTTGGGAATGTTCCTACCTAATTAACTAGCCTTTAAAAGGGGAGTCAATGTCTTTGCCTAAGTTTTACAAGTGTTCGACACTGTATGTGTGGCGTTTAGGGGAAACATTGGTTTGTTTGGTCAGGACTTCTGATGTATCTGATTTACTGAAAACAGGTCTCTGATGTCTGTAGAGAGTTCTGTAGTGAGATCCCCTGCTGCTAAAATACAACCTGGTTATGTGAGGTTTAAGTGACATGGGAAGCATCTCTAGTGTTGATGCAATCAGTGAATAACTATGGTATGGTACAATTACTGTTGCAGCAAGCTGAAAAGTTTTTTGTTAAATGAAATTTCTATATACCCTCTTTTTCAATAATCTCCAATGCTGTAATTTTTAGAAAACATGACTTTTCTATTTAAGAGTGGGCAGCATTATGTGTGATGCCTATGTAAATGTGAATTATTCTTAAAAAAAACCAAACAAAACCTTTTTTGCAAAGCCTCTGTTATAAATCCTTTCAAATGGTTTCTTTTAACCATATTTCAATTGCAATACTAAGAAGAATCTGAGTAGCTGTTCTGCACTGTTACATTTATGTTAATTTCTATGCAGTGTCATGCTTTTCTAATTTTTATTTGACAGTTTGAAAATTACTCCAAAGGTTGTCATAGCTTAATATCCACAGATGTCTTGGGTATGGATCTGATCCTCAAATACAGAATTAAGGAAAAGTGTACACCTGATGTTAGTCATTGTCACTTCTCCCCACTCATGTGATGGGCTCTATCAAGTGTCTCCCCATGTAAAAAAGTGGACACAACTCAGAAATTCCAAATACCGCTCATATTTTCAGACTTTTCTCAATCTTTCTGCCGTTTTCACTTCATATTCAGTAGATAAATAATTTATGATTGAGTACACATTCATAATCACTTCAGTGCATTGCTTGTAAAGTTGATTTTCATGTATTTTTTGAGTTTAGCATAAAAACAGGTAAAATGACCTTGCATGGAACAAGATATGAAGGTTACTGTTTTTCTGATTATGACTTCATTTTGCATACTGCAAAAATAATAGTATTGACAGCTTTACTTCTTATTGGGATAGATGTGAATGACCTACCAGTAATTATTACCCTGGCCCTTTTCTGTTAGTAAAACAACCTTTTTTGCTTTTCACCTCTTCAGCTTCTTTCCATACTTTAAAAAACATCTTTACATACAAACAGCAAACTCATTAGAATTTATAAGTATTTAGGGAAGAAGACTGAAGTTTTAAAATAACTAAGTAAGGAAATCATATTTTTAAGTACTCAAATACAAAGAGAGGATGAAAAGCAATGCAGAGTTAAGAAAAAAAATGCTAAGATTTTCAAAACTAGGTTACATATTCATTAACTTGAATGATCTTTTTTTTAATGGAAAAATAGCTAAATATCAGTCTTTAAGTAAAATCTCTTCTTCAAATGAATTAAAAATGGAGGCAGTCATTTAAGTTGTGTAGTGACACAGGAAATGGTTTTAGCTTTGTTCCATTTTCCTACACTCTTCTTTTTTGCAAAAATCAAAATTCAGTCATTGAAATTACCTTCAAGCAGATATTTTCAAGCAATTCCCTGTCACGGGATATATTATTAAAATAATTTTGACTTTCTCTTAGCCAAAAAAAAAACCCTAAAATACTTTTTCATATTGGACAGGCTTTCATACTAAGAAAGCAAAAATAATTATAAAATTATGTGGTTAAAATCCAAAGGAAAATAGAAATATTCTCAATGACAAGTTCAATAAGCAGTCTCCTCTTTTGAGAAATAGAAGAATACAAACTTGGAATTTTTTTTTGAATGCTATAACTGTATTCTGAAAACTTAAAACACTTTCTTTTATGAAGAACAGTCTTGCCATTTATGCTCACAGTCAGGTTAGGAGGAGATTTACTGACAGGCTTAGAGGGAGAACCCTTCCAGTCTGGCACATGATCCATCTTCTACTCTCTGGTATAAACTTGAGCCTCTTTTGGTGATGCCATCAGGTTTTGTTCTCTTTTTTTCTGGTAGCCTGGCTCAGTTTCTGCAAGGATCTTGTAAGATGCCAGATTGCACAGGTGGCAGATTCCATGTTCTCTTCTCACTTCTGTACTAGCAGTGAAACACTTTTCATCCTGTTTCTAAAGATGGTCAGATTTGCATTAGGCACATTGCTCTAATTGACCTGTAGGCACTTGATAGTGTGTTTTTAATTGTTCTAATTTTCATGAATGCTTTGGTTGAAGAAGCATTGGATTTAACTGAGGAGCATTGTAAAGGACATGATGTTACATATTTGGCATGATGCACTCAGAGTAGCAGTCTTAGTGAAAAAAAACGCTGAAAAACCTTAGTTTAATGTAATAATGGTTCATTAAACCTTAGTTTAATGAATAATTTGCCAAACTAACTGTATGTTCATTAGCTGGAGATCTGATTTAATTAAAGAAGCAGTTTTTGCCAGTTTTTGCATCACTAATCATTTTAAGATTTCTTTTAGTCAAGAGCAGTTCAGGTATCCTTAAACCTTAACTGTATATTAAATGTACTAGGGCTGTTTCAGTGTGTCACGTGTCTGTGTTTAGCCCTAGGGACAGAGAGAGTCCTCTACAGCAGCTCTGTCTTTGTCCTTGTTTAGCAATTATTCAGGAAAGATGGCAAGATGTGGCTGATTTTTTCCAGATGTGGCACTCTTTTTTCCTCTTAACCAGCTGTGCAGGTCCATGCATTGAGCTGAAGCCTCACTTCAACTCCCCTCCCCTCCTCTCCATTTCCCTTAAAAAGTAAACAGGTGAAAAATGAGTTGGGCAGTCTCATTCCTGTTGAGGCCCAGCTGTTCTGTTGAAGTGAAGAGATGTGTCCTTCCCCTTCACCTCCCTCATAGAAGTCAGAAATTTAGTCCTGACTATTCCGTAGGTATGAAAATATTGGAATATTGGATACCATAATTCAATATCACATATTGGATACCATATCCAATATTAAAAATTGGATATGCCTTGATGCAAGCAGTTGGGCAATACTGGGAGAAAAGAGCTTTTTGAGTGAAATAATACAATTCTTCAGAGGCATAATCACAGAGTTTTCTTCCATATACATATATATGCCTATACAGGAGCTCATGGCACCAAAGAGCAAATTTCCTTGCAAACATTTTCTAAGCCAATCTGTCATTCCAGTTTTCTGATTCATGGAGAAAATATTTTAGCTGTTATTGTTATAAAGCAATAATACCCCTTCTATATAGCCTGAGTATTAAAAATGCAAGGGAGCACTGGTTAGAAACTCTGACTGCTTTGACTATATGGTGGCCGTTATATTTCTTTCATCTTGGTGAGCCTCAAAGCTGTGTATTTGCTTAGTGTTACATTGCTTTTAAGATGAAAATTAATTTCTCTTGTTTTTTAGCTACATGGCTTGCTATAAAGTTAAAATATAGTGCGTTTCTCACAGTTGGATTTATTTTTGTTCTCTATCCAAGTTGGATAATGGAGATGAGCAAGCAGCCCAGATCAGACGTGAGCTGGATGGACGACTACAACTGGCAGAACAAATGGCAAGGGTAAGTTATTGCTTTCTTGTACCAAAAACATATCTTCATGTGAGATTGAGTGGGATGATCCACAATGTGTGTTTCCTGTTTCTGATTCTAAAATTAAGCAGAAGATTGTTGGAAAACAATCTGGCAGGTGCATTTCTTTCTGCTCTTAAGAATGTCTGACAGCTGGGGAAGGGAGAAAGCAAAACCTGGTTTTGGAAAGGCATTTCCTTCAACAGCAAGTCCAGTTTTCCTCATTTTTTTTTACATTGGATTGAAAAAGCATCTTAGCAATAAGAAAGATCTTTTAACAGCACATTAACTGTCTGTTTTATTTGTCTTCTGTGTGGGCATCATATTATTTGAATGATCCTCACAGGATATAGTACAGTTTGACAAACATTATTAAGTGTTTGGGGATTTTTGCTAGACAACCCTGAGCCTTGGCCTGTTCTTTTAGTCTTTAACTATAAATTACTTGGTTTTATTTTTAGGGTTTTTTTAAATATGTAATTTACTGGCTCTGTCATGCTGTCATGAACCAGTCCGCACAACTTGCTGCAGGAATATTTGGTCACAGTCAACTTGCTTGGTCTTTGTTATTGAAGCATAATCAACTGTAAAGGTTTTAATAGGAAACATTTTATGATAGGCATTATAACACATAATGATAAAAATTGTCTGGTTTAGGAGCAAGGTGCCTGTCTTTGCAGACAATATATTGGGATTGGTGTTTGTTTCTCATTTATATGTAAAGCATATATTTTACAATAATTTGTATTTTTGTTTACTCTTGAATGACACTTTCCTTAGAATCCAGCATTCAATATTTGGAGAAACTGCATGAAATTGGCTCTGTATGAGTTCATACAGAGTATGTATGAGTTCATATATGCACTATATGTGTACATGTGTTTCTTCTTTTTGTTTATTGTTACAAACACAATATTTAAATACTATTGTCTAACTTATACAGAGGAAAGATATTGATTTTTAAGTTATCTATAATGTTTAAGAGAGAGATTATTATTTAAAATAAACCAGTGCATAGTAAGTAAACTTATTTTCAAAATGAATTACCCTTTATTAAAAACAAAGGTAAACAATGGTAGGAATTTCTTGTCATGGTTGTAGTTTATTAGCTTTATATTAGAAGCATGAATGTGATTGACTTATTTTTGGTAGCATGGGAAATAGATGAAGTAACAAAACTACTAGTGGATAGGTCGTTTTATAAATGTCAGTTTATAAAATATTGAAGGTCACATTAAAGGTTACTTTTTTTTTTTTTTTACTATGCTTAAAACACCTGTAAGTAGAAATACCTAATCTGTGGTTCTTCAACTTGGGTTTATGGTTAAATGATTTGGGGAGATGTGCAAGGTTCCATTTTTACTTTATTTCTTCTTTCCAAAATTAACTGTATTGTATTTATGGGTCAGGATTAGCCTTTTCATTACTGTTTTGAAGACATAAATATAGATAGGCACTGGCATTATGACTTATATTTTTATTTATTGTCTCTTAACTGGAAACAAGTCAGTAAATTAACGTGATCTATAATGTGGGAAATTTTTTTTCTGCCCTAACTTTTAAAATATGTTTTCCAAGGAAAGAAAATTCCCAAAATTTGTAACAAGGGAAATGGAGAACATGTACATAGAAGAGTTGCGGTCTTCAGTGAATTTGCTGATGGCAAATTTGGAAAGTCTGCCAGTGTCTAAAGGTGGGCCAGAATTCAAACTGCAGAAGTTAAAGAGATCACAGAATTCTGCATTCTTGGACATAGGAGATGAAAATGAAGTTCAGCTGTCAAAGTCTGATGTGGTTCTCTCCTTCACATTAGAGGTAATCACAGATTTAAAAAAAAACTTGTTGATGGTTGAAATTGCTAGAATATCTGCCTTCATACTTTTTTGTTATTAGTCCTTTCTTGGTAATTTTAAAATGTTATGTCAAAGAAGTAAATTATGGTTTGTATTATTGGTAATTAGGATTTAGAATATAGCTGTATGATGCATTTTCCTCTTGCAGCAGTAGTTGCATTTGGGCCCACAGAGTAGTGTGGGAAGTTGAATCTCCCACACAAATGTAACTTTAAATGAATTCCAGTTTATTAAATAGCTAAGTATAAGTTTAAGTGTTATAATGAAACACATTATTATTATTATTTCCTGGAACTTTATGAACAAATATAATTTTCTCACTCAAAGCATTTAGAGAAAACACAGTGATTTTTCTTTAGTGGTAATCATAGCAGTTTTTTATAAATTTCTGCATTTTCATCAAGAATCTTTCTTGTGTTTTCTGAGATTATGCAGGAAGTCTGGCTTTAATAAATTTCTCCATTTTCCTCAAGAATCTGTCTTTTGTTGTCTGAGATTATGCAGGAAGTCTGGCCTGTAGGGTTGCAGTCCTAATCTGCATAGATTTCAATTTACTTCAAGAGAAAGCCACAAATACATTTGGTTATTCAAACAATTCTGATGACAGAATAGAATCATAGAATGGTTTGGGTGGGAAGGGACCTTAAAGATCATCTAGTTCCAACCCCCCTGCCATGGCCACCTTTCACTAAACCTGATTGATTAAAGCCCCCTCCAGCCTGGCCTCATGACTGAGGTCCAATTCTTCAAATTTGCATACCAAGAAATGCTTATCTCGCTTTCAACAATAGTGGAATCAAAACATTGCCACAAATACACAAATACATTGTGTATTTGTTGGTCAGAATGTGCCACACTTGTGTTATGCACTTGAAGTGGCTTTAGTTTGTTTAAGACAGCAGGTAATGTTACACAATAAATATTTCAATTGTTAAAGAGTTCAAAAGAAATAAAAATTGATTCTTTTTAAAATATTTTTTTCTCAAGTAAAATGAGCATCTGAGGTTTTTCATGTGTTGAAAAGTCAAATAATTTTTCCCATTATATCATTAAAGATACAGAATAAAAACCATCAAATATGGACAATAAAGAAGTTTCAATTCTTTGTATAAAAGAGAAATTACTTATCCCACTGTATGCAATTTTAATATTGCTAATTAATAATGTAAAAGCCCAACAATCAGCTTTCAAAGAGTAATAAGGTCCATCATTCTCTATGCCAAAATGTTTTAGTTTGTCAAAACTGGAGTGCAGTCTTTAGTGTTGAAGTATATGAGAAGATGAAGTATTTTTAACTCCTCTGCTGAATCCTGTGTGCCTCCATCACATGTGCCATGTCTGCCTCAAGGGGAGTAGCAAGCCCGGAATGGTCCATAAATAGCATTTACAAGAGTAGTTCTGAATACTCTAAAAAGCACTCAAAAATGCTTGGAAATAACATTTCTGGTCTTCATAATATTAGGTCTGGTGAACTAGGTTTTTTTTCCTTCTTCCCCTTCAGCGATAAAGAGATTTGCTGCAAGATAACTAATCTACAATTCATTCCATGCAAGGCAAAGAATTAAAGTATTACTCTACATGTGATAGTTTTTAGTAAGGCAGATTTTCATTTTAGACATGATAGTAACCACGTAGGTTGACTCTCTTGCCAAACAGTATGTTCATATTTTGCTCTTGGGAAGCAAAATCTCAGAAGGTATAAGGGCAAAATGACACAGTTGAATTGATATTAATGAAGACAAATATGGAAGATACGATCTTTTTCTGTGCAAATGGCCAAATAAGAAATGCTGATTGCATTTCCTAGAAGACAGAGTACTTCCTTTTTTGAAAATGTGAGGTCGAATGTACACGATTTCATGTGTCTTGAATAACACATAAACATATCTATGTCACATCTTGTGTGGGGACTCAGTTGTAGGGTAACCAGCAGAATCCTTGTTGAGGGTTGCTGAACTAGCACATGTATGAATAGGAAATCTACATCATGTAGGACAGAGTGGAAGAACCCCAAAATTTCTAGATTCAGGGTAAAGTTGCCAGGGTTATTGCTGTCACTATGCATTGTTACCATAAATACTAGAACTTGCTAGTAATATGACTAAGGCCAGAGACATTCCTGAGCAACGCTGCAAGCAACAGCCACTGTTTTTACAATTTGAGTATTTCCTTAAATATCCTGTTAGCAGAAATATAGAAAAAAAATTTAAAAAACATAGTAGTAGGAAAAGACATTTATATTCTTCAGCTGTTAGACAGTTTTAAAAGTACACAAGCATTTAGGAAGCTGTTTATCAGCTAATGAGCTAATACATCCACTAGTGACAGTTTCCTTTTGAAGAAATGAAATGCAACTTTTTCCAGTGCTGGAATCTGGAATTGTTACCAAAGAAAAATGTACTGTGCGATTAAGTTGGAAACTCAGGAAGAGAAGTATCAATGTAAAAATGAGTAAACATGAAGTCAGTATTCAGCAAGGACATACATTTGGTATGTGGAAAGACTATATAGGCAGTATTACCCAGAAGGATCTTTAGTGCTGTCTAACTGCTTGACTTCCTGAACAACAGATAGAAAAGAGGGATGACTTGATCATTGTCCCTAAATTGCTGTTATTATGTATGAACCATAGTAGGCAGTATTGATTATTTATGGGTAATATAAAAATGGCCTAAATGATCAATGACTGTCATCTCACTGTAATATTTACAAACTAGTAATTTTGCAAGACATATAACTATTACTAACATTCTGGGACATTTAAAGTAAAAAGGATTTTATAGCTGGGGGTAAAGTCTGGTTTAGTTTACTTGAATTGGAACAAAATGGCATGTGTGCAAAGAAGTTTAACAGCAACATATTTCAGCAGTTGCTTGCTGACCTAAGAAACCTATTGCCTCTGATGGGACCAAAAGTAGTCATTATTTCTGGCACCTTTGAAACAAATTAAACAAATGTTGGTTTACATCTAAAGTTCAGTTGAGGGCAGCTTCTCTTGATAGAGTACATTTTTCCCAGTTTCTTTGCATGGGCCCAAATGGAACTGGCAAGAAAAAGTAGCTTTTCCAAAGAAAGCAGGGGAACCTGACTATGTTCTCAAGTCTTCTGAATTAGAAACATCTGAAATGCAAAAATTCCAATAATTTCACACTGTGACAAGATTTATAAAAGGCAGAGAGCATTTAAAGTAGAGCTGTATTTGGCTTTTCTGAGCTAGTGTGGGGTAGTCCAGAGGAGGTGAAAATCTACAGGATCTGCCAAGCTCATAATTTCCCTGGTGAGGAAAACTTGTAGGGCACAGCTGGTAGCAGTGGCTTTTTCTGTTTCTCTTCTCCCTCTTCCCCATATGCATACTGAACCTGACTGCAAGCACTGCACTGGGAGAAGGAAAGGATGTTCATAGTGGGGGAAAAACTTACTGGAGCTGATACCAGTGCTCTGACCTGCCTCGTGCTCAGCACAGCACCAAATCCCTTCTGAGGTTCAGGGGTTGCAGCCTCCAGAGACACAGCACCATAATTTACCTGTCAAGATATGATCTACTTGTTTACCATCAGGCTTAGTAACCTATTTGTTCTATAAATATTCACCTAGATGACTGATTAAAAGATACAGTTTCTCATGTATAAAGATTTAGAATTATATTCAGACATTAGTCTCAAATTGTACTATTGTCAATTAAATTATGATTGGAGTGAGTTTTTATGACTGTCCAAGTAGAAACTAAGCAAAAATTTCAATTCCTTCTAGATGTTGCTGAAAGTGGAAGAAGAAAAAAAAAAAAACAAACAAAAAAGACCAACTCTCCTCTGTCTTAAGATTTGAGTGAATGGACTTCAGGATTTTAGGGACTTTTTCCTTTTTTGTTTTTTTTTTTTTAATTTTATCTTCGTGGAGCTTAGTACTGCAGTAATTGTGCTGTGTAACTTTTTCTGAAGGATGAACTCTTTGCTTTCTTTCCCTCAGATTGTTATAATGGAGGTACAAGGTTTAAAGTCCGTTGCTCCCAATCGGATTGTCTACTGCACCATGGAAGTGGAAGGGGGCGAAAAGCTTCAGACAGACCAAGCAGAAGCTTCCAGGCCACAGTAAGCCACTCTGCTCTTGCTGCACCAGTATCACTTTTCTGTCATGGGAGAACTTGTCTGGTTTTCTTTACAATTTTTACAATTAGCTTAGTGCTAGGTTATGTGATTTTTTTTTTCTGAGTAGTTATCTCAAATTCTTTCTGAGAAGTTAAAATACCAATAAGGCTTATTTAGGGTGAAGTACAAAGTGTGGATGCTGTCCAGGTGAAAGCCATTGAATGTACGGGTGAGGAAAATAACTAGAGACTACATCCTCCAAAAATACAAACCTCTTGATAGATGTTAGCCTGAGGTGATTTCATGTATTCTAGGTTAATGTGCAGGTGGCCTTGTGGAGTGTAACTTGTACAATTGGATGGAAATCAATACTCAGTAATCAATCCTGACAAAGCTTGCTCACCTGCTGAGCCTATTTCATTTTAAATTATAGGATCCAGGTCTTTCAATTAATTTTTGATGGAGGCAGTCAGCAAACTGACTTGGAGGGGGATAACATCATGCCATCTGTAGTTGAACCAGTTAGTGTAGC
The DNA here is from genome assembly GCA_013396995.1 of Dicaeum eximium. Lineage (NCBI taxonomy): Eukaryota > Metazoa > Chordata > Aves > Passeriformes > Dicaeidae > Dicaeum > Dicaeum eximium. The sequence continues at coordinate 465,490 of VWZP01010965.1, read as the reverse complement.
AGAGAGTAAGAAATTAAATTTGTTGGTTTGTTTGACCTACACACTCTCTTCAGACACTTTTCACTCTGTTAAAATGTCATTTGGAATCTTTTGTAGATAACTTTCCAGACAGTATGTTGGGGTTTTACTGGCACCATAGTGTGCCATGTGAAAGACAATTTAAAAATTGCAGTTGTTACAATATCTGATAAAACATCTTCTGTGGAATTGGGATGGTAGTTTCTATTCAATTTGGATCACAAAGACAGAATTTTTAAGGCCAAATTAGAATCATAATTTTATCTCTCTCTTCTATAGCTGTGAGTAAAAGGAGATCTAATTTGGTGGACTTCATTCTAGCTGTGGCAACTTTCCTCAGTAAATAAGTCAGCAGCATATTCAAACAGCTTTGCAGAACACTAAGTATGTGGGACAAGATGTAAAATTCATTTGTCACAGTCCCTGGCTGTGTTCCTTCTCCAGGGTATGGGAATGCTTGTTCTTATCATTTCCATGTACTACGCGAGGGTCTTCTGAAAGGAACGGTAATAAAAAGACACACAGATGGACACATTGAAGCAAGGTTGTAAGTGGGTATTCAACATCACCTGATTATTTTTTGACCTTTTAGGGTGTTTTCTGGTGGTTGAGGGTCCCATGAGACCCACTAGGCTTTTTCATGGAAGGCACATCTCCAAACTGTCCTTTGTCTTACAGTTGATCTCATGTGGTTCCCTGCAACACGTGCCTACAGCCTTTGCCTGCTGACATAGCCACGGTTCTTGTTTCTTCTGATGTTATACTGCTCTTTTTCCTCACCCTTGAACTTGCTTGGGTCTGCTTTAAATACTTGGTTAAATTATGATGTCATTGGTATGAGTCTTTAAATCACCTAGAATACACAAAATTTTGAATTTTGTACGTGCTTATCTCCCTTTCAGAAAGCACCCTGTGTATGTTAAGGGTTTTGTTTTCTCCAGTTACTTCCAGATATGGTGAACAAATAGGGATGGTGAAGAATATATCCCATGATAGGGATGGTTCACAATCAGTTCATGGCTTACTTATTTCATGCTGAAGGTTAAGGTAAAGGCTGTAAAATCAATCAGAAGTATATAGATGCATCAAGTAAAAATTACCAAGTGATTACTTGTAAAAGTGGCAGCTTTGTGGAAAGGAAGTTCCAGAAAAGATGGAGTCAAGTAGTTGACAACTGAAGTGTTTCTAGGAAAATGTGTAATGTTAGGACCTGCTCCAGGCTTGTAAACTGATTTAATGAACTTCAGGATCAAAAGGTGTGAGTTGACTGAATATGGGAGAAAGACAGATTATAGGCTATTCCATCTAAGTGATGTTGTACAAAGAAAAGTCATATAGATTTGTTTGGAAAAAAACATGCATCTTTAGAATATGAATTTTTGAGAAATGCCCTGTTGTCTGGAAGCACAGAAATGGGAGTTACTGGTGCTGTTGACCTGCTGTCTTGTAAAACAGTGTAACTTAGAGGGGCAAGGATTATAGAGCTCTGAAAAGTTAGTTGTAGTCTAGTTCTTGTGCTCCTCTGAGTTGTGCTCTTTTTCATTTCTGGCAAGTGTGATTAGGAGACACTGGCATGCAGTATAATTATAAATATTTAGACACTAGCTTTTGAGCACAGATAGAGACCTCATTTGAGGCAATGGGGGAGGATATTAAATTAGACAAGCATGAAATTAGCAAATTACAAGCAAACAGTAAAAAGATGGAGGAAGCTGCCTATGAAAAGGGACATGCTTTCTTCCACAGTTTAGTTTTTCTGTTAGAGCCAAATAATGTTTTCTTGGCAGTAGCAATATTGCTTTTATTGATTGGTGGTGGAGGCAACTAAGAGGGCTTAGCAGAGTTTAATCAGAAATTAGAGTGGTGGAAGAGTGCTGGTGGGCAAGCACAGCCTGACCATATTTTCCTGATATAGTAAAAAACCAGCTGTCAGATGCCTGAGGCTACTGCCTGCCTGCTTTGCCTGCTGCTGAAGCTGGCATCTTACTGGTTATAATTTTTGGTACTGTCTTTCTGATACGAAGGAAAAGTATCAGTGAGGATGGAAGAGATCATAACTTCAGATTTTATGTGGGATGTGCAGCTAGAAAAGGGTACTAAAGCTCTCATACTAAGCATAGAATGAGACAGTGATGGAAAGTGAATGATTACCACCAGCCTGCTGTGGGAGACTGCTGGTAGGAGCTCCAGATCATGTGCTTGTCACACACATTTTTCTGTAGTCAGTTTATTGTTTTGAAATGGTAGCTACATTTATGAAAAAAAAATAGTGTAAAGAATTATTTATGCCTATATTTTTCATCTGTGAAACATCAGTGTATGCAGTGCAATGCTACTACTCAGTCAGAAAATTCAAAAGCTTTGACAGTGAAAAGGAGAAAACAAGATACTCAGATGAATGTTTCAAAATGCCACTGCAAGCCAGTGTGATCTTAGAGGAGAGATTAATGGAAACATGAGTCAAGTGCACACTTAATTCACAATTTATCCACTATTTCAAAATGCTGAATATTTTCTCAAGTATTTTATACATGTATTTAAGTATTCCTCTAAATCCCTGAGTCCCACCTTAAGAGTAATACAAAAACTAGAACAATATTCATTCTTAAAGGGAAGACGTCTGATTAAAGTCCCTGGAAGGAGATCATGGTTTTCATCAGTAATAAATATTTTCTGGTTTGTTAATGTGTTTAACCCCTGCTTTCTTTTCTTTTGTTAACAACTTTGTGAGTTTATGTTTAAGTGCTTAATTTTCTTCTTTAGCAAGCTAAATGAAGTACTGCTTATATAAACCTTACTGAGTAAGTGATGGTCATCATAAAATTCAAATGCTATAGAATAATGAAGTTTTACTGAGCTTATGTCTTGGACAGTTTTACACACAAATCTCTTACACAGCTTCACATGCAAACCCTATAAAATTTTTATAACTGCCTGTGAAATATTTCCTCATTCCTTCCAAGCATTTCCTGCCTTTTAGCCCTGCTGAAAATCCCTCCAACATAGCCTGTGACCTTTTCTACCAGAGATCAGTAAGCAGAGCCCTCAGAGGCCCTTTCAGCTGTGTGAAGCTTTGCATAACTTTGTTGCTGTGATGCCACAGGGGGTCATCTGCAGAAATCCAGTGCTAATTCCATTTTTCAAACGTTACTGAAGCAGCCTTGCTTTTAATCTTGTAGAGTCTTGTGTCCACATTTGTTTCTTATCCTTGATTTTTATTCATTCTGAATATTAAATAATGTGATTTCTTGAAAGTGTCATGTTTTAGGCATGTAAAATCATGCCAAAAAATAAAAAATGGGAACATACTATCATTTGTCACTACACATGACATTTTCTTGTCACATACTTATGCAATAGGAAAAGATCATGATGAGAAAACTTTAATAGAGACAGAATATTTATTCTTCACGTGAACAAGACAAATAAGATGATCGTATTTTACTCCCAGTGATTGTAGAATCTTATTAAAAGGGCTATTATATGTTAGAAGTATGTGAAGAATGCATGATTAAATCTGACTAGAGGAGGCAGGGAACCTCAGTCAGTACTGCACAAATAAAGTAAATGCTGCTCATATTATTTTATGCAATATTCTACCATCATTAATTCCATAAAGTATTTGAAGTATGAGAACTTGTGCATACATTGACTAAAGATTGCATAGAAAACTTCCATATAGCAGTTAAAAGAAAAGGAGAAAAAGGCTTCATTTATAAAATTTCAAACTTTCTTAAATGACACGTTCTCTCGTAAAAAAATAGTATATTCTTTAATATGATATTATGAGGATGTGGCCTAAGACAACATTTCTGAAGGGAAAAAGGATAAATAACACTTATATTTGACAATCATGTTCCAAACATCAGAAAGTTTTCTTTCTTCATCTTCATCATAGTCCCTGCAACTGTATAGTTTTTTATTTTTGATTAAAGGAAACAAGGGGACAATAAGACTTAAAGCTGTCACTTAACTTGTGGTTGACAACACAGATATACAGTGTGTAAGGAAAAAGAATGCACACCTACTCCCCTTTTCCCACATGCTACTGCTCTCTGTCTGATACATCTGCATAAATGAAGTTTGTTTCATTCAGTTATACTTTGATTGTACTGTTAGTTTTCTGCAGTCATTCCTCATATTGTTTTCATGTGTAGGAATTAATGTTCTTGCTTTTGCACAAGAGAAAAGGTAGAATGAGAAAGTTGTATTTGCCTCATATTGCTTTGATTCTTAAATACAAAACGAGAGAATATACATAGGAAGAAAGGGGGGACAGAAACACAAGTTTTGGCTGATCAGAGAGGCAGTAATCAAACTCTTCTGTTGCTGGCTAGCTGACTAACTCTCCTTACAGTGTTTACAGGTTTTTCTGTTCTTTGTTTGGATGCCTTTTTTTTTATTGAAAGGGGTATATTTGCACATGGGATTTTTTCCATGGGATTAATAAGACCACATTTTCATAGTACCTGATATAACTGTGCTTAGCTTGCTGTTGATATGCCTCCTCTTGTATCTTCTGAGGATAAATTATCTTTAGGATTTAGCTTCTGAATAAGGGTTTTTTACATTCACCTGTTCTTTTGACTGTTTATTACCTCTGAAAGATTTTTACTTTCAGCTAAGTGCTGCAAAATCCAGTGTTGATCTCACAGATCAACTACGAAGTAGTTCCTCCTACTTTGGGCATACATTTTCTTTAAGTTGTAAAGACATTTTAGGCAACATTTACAAAAGCCAGGTTATATGTTAGAGAACCTCTGTGTATTTTTAGTAAGATCATTTCACAGGCTTAAGTTTGAGAGACGTAATTATGCTGATGCATACAATGCTAAAAACTTGGTGAAGATGAGCATGATCTTTTAATAGTATTTTGGAATTTTAAGGGGACAAGTGGGGATCATGACAGGAAACAAAGTGTGTCTGCTTTCATAAACTAGGCTTGACTGAATTGTGTAATGACTGTTATAATTTTCTCTAAAATGCACTTTTATATCGCTAAAGGATAAATTCCATCCTCTTTATCTTGTCATATATCAGTATGTGTTTCTTTTTGGACCAATTCACAAAATAGGGTGAAGAAACAATCTTTCCAAAAATTTGGTGCATTGATTAAATACTGTATATGTTTGTTATCCAGCTGTTAAGAGGGAAAAAAAGAAATTAACAGTAGGAAATTATCTGATGTTTCCTTGGTTTTGCAAATGGAAATGGAAATGATGGAGAAGAAAAAGAATACACACTTATCCCAGTAAGTCTTCTGGATTAATGATGGAAGAGTTTCACAAAAAAAATATAGATTCAGCTGAAAATATACTTGACAGTTTTATTCACTTGGTGCCTTGGTTTTATGATCTGTCATTGATTACTATTTTATATTGTAGAAGAAATTTTTCACCTCTCTTATGGCAGAGAAATATGAATTATATGCAGACACTTAATATTAAAAGACTTTTGGAACTCCACTGGATAATAATCTGAGCAACCTAATTTTAACTGATTTGAACTGGTTTGAACTAGGTGACCTCCAGAGTTTCTTTTCAGCCTAAATTTTATGGTGATTCTATGATTAACTCCCAAAATATTCTAAGTCTGTCTATCTAAGGGACTTGTGAAAGCCTCTACTGCTACAAGGGAATATTCTGTTTTCAGATAAAGAAGCATGGCGTGGAAGAAATTGGGATGAAAAGAGATAATTAAGATTGGTTGTATTCCCTGCTCTATTTGGATAGCTAACAATAAACATAATCCTTATGTCACCAAAACATATATTAGAGTATATAATATATAATTTATTAACCCTATATAGTACATGTAGCATATAGAGAGAGTATTAACCCTCCTCATCTAGAGGTACCACTGGAAAGAATAGCTGTATATCTGTTTTCTTTTAAAATGTAATATTATGTTACATGTCTCTTGCAAGACTGATACCAGTTTAATTTCATGGTGTATTTTGGAAATCTTTTGGTTTGAAGATGCATGTCCCAGCCATGCCTTTCCCTTTAACAATCAGAGCTTGGAGGAACGCTGTTTGCACATTGCTTAATGCACAAGTTGGAGCTGTTCTCATTCCCACCTGATCCACAACAAATGCAACTAATATCTCACAGACAGATATAAGCTTTCTGTAACATTGTGCTAAAGCATTTGCAGATGTGTGATCCAGCTTAAAACTGGGAGGCCTTTGGCTATGAAAACTAATTAAAACTAATTAAATCTTGCTTATAAGCAAAATGGTTTTGATCAGACTAAGCCTTCTTCTAATATGTGTACCTGGTCTCTGGCAGGGTCAAACTGAAGGTAAAGGCAGCCTGTAAAGTATCATCTAGAGGGATGTGGTTTGTTAAAGGAAAAGGTGGGGTTGAGAAGGATTACCTCAAATTTTACCTTCCATTTCCTCCTGGAATACTTCAATGGGCTGAATTTGAAATTTATGTTTCAGAGTGGTCTGCATCTGTCTTATCTTGGAAAATTTGGTTATTTGTGGGCAGTAGTTGACATGGAAACAATTCCTTTGGATTCTTCTTAAATTTTGATATGACCTAAATGTCCTATTTTACATTTTACAAATATCCTATTCTTGTATCTTGATTTGAAAAGACCTTTCAAAACTTTGCTGGTATGTCTTGTAAGCAGTATGACACAGGTACATTCAAATGAATTGCTAAACATTTTACTAGATATAGTGTTTGAATTGGAACACATTTTACAGCCTAATTTAGTTTAGGGTTGTTGTTTTGAGTAAAGAAAAATCTTGAGAAAAAGGATTTGAAAGAGTGAAGTTTTTGCTTTTGGATCCTGTTCAGGCTAAGAATACTTTATACATCTCAAATGCTCATGACATTCAGAAAACTGTTTTTCACCCACTATGGGCAGACTCTTCTTTGCTCTCACTGTGTTAGTAAGTGCATTGATCCTCAGAGGTGTTGAGAGGTCCAGTACTTTCAGAATACAGAATAGTCCACTGAACAGGTGAATAAAATATATTTATAGCTCCTGAAATTTCTTAATAACTATACATCTTTTAAGGTGTGAGTCTACAGGTTAATGTGCCTATTTGAAAGCAATACCAGTGGATTGAGAGTAGGACAGCACAAACAAAGGCAGGGTAGTGTGGACAGCTGATAAGAGCAGTATGAGTCAGAGCAGTAAAAGGGGTTTCAGAATAAAACACACCAACTGGTTTTATGCCAGCTGGAATACTGTCATTTTCTGATTTTATTCCTGGCCCTTTCCTGATAGACTCTGCAGGCTCAGGTGGGTCAGCTTAGTTTCTGATTTGTTTTCCCACATCTTTAGACTGACATGACAGCATCTACCTGCTTCATCAAAGTACTGTGAGTTTATCAGTATTTGTACAACATTTTGAAGGTTTACAGTAACATTAAATAGGAGTTGCAACTTTTAACAGTGTTGTGATGGATTCATAATAATCTCTTTCAAGGAAAAAGTGAAATAAATATGCATATAGAAATTTCAAGAGCAGAAATCACCATGTCTTGCCCTTGTGCCCATCACCAGTCTCTAGGTGGGTTTGAACCTTGGTGGGAAACAGGAGGTAATGCCTCTCATGTATTGCTCACTTAATATGTACCAGTGGCTGCCAGTGCCTGACAGTGTATCAGTGTAGATACATGAAAATTTTTACCCTGGCTTGTGTCTTGGTTGCCTGTATTGAAAGTGAGATGGGAAAGGAAGACTAATAATTTATTCATACTGTTTTATGTTTGTAATGACAATACTTGTCATAATATCATTCTGTAGTGTTAGAGTGCACTTTTCTTCTTTTCAGTGTAGGAAGACTAAAAGAGTGTTTTTACTTAGTTGCTTATTATGCACTGAACCCCTCTTCTGTTTTGCCTTTCTGGTTTCTATTAGATACCTCTTTGTTTGAAAGAAAAACTGATCACAGTTTTGTTGTGACTTTTTTACAAGTAATTTTTTCATATATTAATAATTTTTAATGCTTAAAAATAAATACATTATTGTGCATAGATCGTTATTTGCTTTCAGACAATCAGTAATTTTGAGCTCTGTTAATTACTTTATTTAAAACAGTTGTTATTTTACCAAAAGCAAATCCTGAAAAAAAATCTGCATATTAACAGATTATTCTTTATTCTTTTCATATTAGCTTAGTTGTATAAAGGAGCTTTACAGTATAGTATATTCATCAAAACACTGTAACCTTGCTGTTGCTGAAATAACAATTTGGAGCTTTCTGTTTCTTGAGAAAAAAGTTCCAAGAAGGGATTCCTAGTGTTTTGTAACAATCACCCTAAAACCCCTTAGTTTTGCTGCTGAATCCACAGAAAAAGAAAAAATTACTCAAATATTTACCTTTTTTTTGAGTGACTACACTAGATAGTGATTCAACAATGAATTCAGAAATTAAGCGATGAGCTGCTTAGTGTGTGCAGCTGCAGGTGCCAAACACAAATTTTCTGGAAGGGAAGTGCTGAAGAGATAGTTTATTAGTCTGCATTTCAAACTGTTAGTGTGCCAGGTCAAAAGTTCCCCTATAGACAGAAATAAATTATAAAGGGTAAAAGACAGTAGTGCAGATTCTGCTTAGGTGGAATCAAAGGTGACCTTTAAAAGTAATTGTGTGACTTTCATTGCTTATACCAAGACTTCCCTTTTTGCTGTACTTTCCCTTCCTCCTGTCATTCATCTCCGTAGAACAATTTATTTTTCTCCTATCTACATTTTATAGCTTTAGGAACACTTTGATTGGACCCTCAGGGTTCAAACTGTTACCATTGTCATGCTCCTTGAATAGCTGACAGCCCATAAGATAGCAGCTAAATAGAGAAAGTATTTATGCAAAGTATCAATGTTTCTTGATAGGGACTGTAAAGCAATGAATCTGTAGTTCTCCTCAAGATTTATGCTTAAAATAGTGGAATGGCAGTAACACAGGGAAGGACAGAGTCACAGAAGATTAGGTGAGATCAGTAATGAAAGGCCAAGACACATGGCTACCTCATGGTTCAGTTTGCCTGAGTGTGGGGCTTGTCTGTGCTTCTACTGTGAAAGGATCTTGTGATTTGTTAAGAACATCTTTATGCCTTGCTTTTCAGCTGCAGTTGAATGTGCTTACTCTGAGCGAGGAAATTATGCTCCTTGTTTTTCTATTAAAATAAATGAGTAATTTTAAAATAGAAAAACAAAAAAAAATATTTTCCAGGGAAAACATTTACAATGTAAATCCCATTCTAAGCATTCTAAAAAGATACAAGCATACTCTTCAAGCAACTCTTTCCATTGTGGTTCCAAGCATTAATCCAGATCTCACTGGTGTACTGGAAAATGCATATATATATATAAAAATAGTGGTTGTAATGTTGGGTATAAGGAATAATCTTTACCCTATTAAATTCTTAGTGCTGCACAATAAACTTCTGTTGCATGTGAAGTGGCTTTCCTTTTTCAAAGGGAGGAGCTGCAATGTTCGTATTATTTTGTATGGTGCTCATAAGAAAAAATAAACATGCTTTTGGGCTCTATGAGACAGCTGTTAGAGTTAAAGCTATGATTTCTAGTGTAGCATCCTGGTGTCAATCATTAACAAATGGATGAGTATTTTTATGCTCAGAAGAGAAAATGAAATGCTTATGATATTTTTCCAAGTATCAGCAGGAAATAACTAGTAGCAATTAGCACCAACTAATACTGTCTTTAGGAGTCTCAGTAAAAACACCAAAATCAGATAAGTATGGATTTAACTATTTTTTTATTTGGGTGAGTGGAGCCTCCTTGTCAAACTATAGATTTATTGTCAATGTGCTGTGGGGTGACTTGCACTGCTGGTACAGCGCCTGGCTCGCGGTCTCACATTTTCTCTCTCTGTATCTGTGCAGCTGGACATAGTAATCTGCAACACTTCATAAATTCCACACTCACACAATCCTTCACTAACAACAGAAGATTTGTCAAATGTGGATTTGAAGTGTTTTAATGTATCAGTGTACTTGGATGTGTCAGGAGGTGCTGAGCCTCCTCTGTCCTTTAGTTTCCTGGCATTTCATCTTACAACTGGCACTGTGAGTATGATTTCTAGCCTGAGGGTTATAGATACCTGTTTTTATACAGTTAAAGCTTGTTTCTAAACAAAACAGAAACAGCAGCGTTGGTATAAGTTCTTGACATAGTTGAAACACAAAGATATTGCAGAGACTTCAACATACAATTTCCAGTCCAGCTCCAAGATGTGCAGAGATGAAGTGCTGGTAAATCTCTTACTCCTGTGGAGCTGCAAGATGCCTAAAAAACTGGTTTGGGTGGGTCTTTTAGCTCATTCCAGCTCTGTCCACATCCCTGTTTGGAAAACAAATAAGAAAACTCTTCCAGAAGGCCTCTTAAGGTAATTTAATTAATAGTTAAGAAACACAGTGAGGTTATGCAGAGGACTTAAACCCAGAATCAAACCCAGAAAGATGCAAAAGACTGCATCAAGGAGACTAATACACTCTGGTACTGGTTTTAAAAATGAAATTTCTATATTGCTGAGGACAAAAAAATGGTGTAAAAATTCTGTAGGGTTGGTATTTTATCAGAAATAAAGTATGCCAATAAATACGGCTAAAATAAAATTTCTAGCTCTTTGCTTAGAATAATAAATTTTATTACATTCACTCCCATGATCTCATTAAAAAAAATTGTCTAACAGAGACCTGACTTAAATGGAAAACCTGAGAGAAATTTGCTGCTGTTTCCAGTGTATGAAATGTGCTCCAAACTGAAGTAGAAGAATAAATTCGCTTAGAGGGGTTTCTGTGACACAGTGATAAATCTTTAGCTGAAATAAGCATTCACCTTCTTGCTGGCAGTAGGTACTTTTGCAGTGAAGGGAAATAAACTTTAGCAATATATTTTGTCTCTAATTACTATATCAGCCCACATACATCTGACAGCAGCAGAGAAATATGGTGAAAAAACTGTGGCTTATGGTTAAAGATGAACAAATATGAAATCACTGCAGTTTCTGTAGTAAAGAGAATGAGGAGGTAAAAGCAGAAAAATTATTTAAACACAGGAAAATTTTGTGGGGAAATGAGAGGTTGAAGAGGTAGAATTAGGGGTTTTTTTTAGACTTAAAGTTGGTAGGTTTAGAGGTATCCAGTATGCTACATTGGCAACAGCTAACAGTGCTGTGAGCTCACTGCAGCATTTGGTGTTGATATTATTGTTACTTTCAATGGTTTATCTAGCAATATTTTTTAAAAAACAAACAAACAATCAAAGAACCATACTATAATGGTAATTATTTTATATAAATATTGCATGAGATCCATACTTTTTTTGTCTAAAATTTTGCTGTTCCCATCTGGACATCTTCAGCACCAAAATTGTTCACATTAACAAGAATCATTGGACCAATACTCAAAAATCAATGGCTCCTCCAAAGGTGTGGAGGTGGTTGATTTTTTGTTTCCATTGTTTGCATACATTTGCTGGTTAAAACATATGCTATTACAAACATGAACCATTGCATTTTATTTTGTAGTTAAGATTTACTAAAGGTACACTCTTTGTAAATAACAATTTCATAAGATAGATGAATTAATTTGCTTGATCTTTCTTCTCATCCTTTTTTCCATCCTTCCTTCAGTAAATTATCTGCAAAATACTTTGACTCAAGATCAAAATGGCACAAAGGAATTGCTTCTCTTTTCACAGAAAGCCAGGTTTAAACCTACAGGTTCACCTGTATGAAAAGTAAAAGTCAGCTGTAAGATTTATTTTCATGCAGAAAATATTTCAGTTATTGATGTTGAAAGTCAAAATAAAAAGAAAACCAGCTTTTCTTTATTCGGCATTCAGATTCTGAAGACCACATTGTTAGTTCCTATTTAAAACAGAAAGTAGTTAAATTAAACAATTTAAAAGTTTTTGTCTTATGAACAATGTGAACAATCTTTTGCATGGGGGTTGACTTTGATACCTGTGGTTCAGAAAAAAAATCCTTTCTGGGAAGTACTGTATTTTCTTCAGGAAAAATATCAGGATGCAAACCCAGACCTAAAAGAAAAGCGTTGATTTGTCTGACCTATACGTAGCAGCTTAGCTTTTAAATTTAAAGGAGATGTTCTGCTAGAATATTCTCTCCAAAGAGATTAAGCAAATGCGAGAACCAGAAATATTAATGCTTTAATAGGGGTTAAAAATGCATTTTACAGACCACTAATTTGTTTTGGAAGGAAAGAATTAAATTTCTGAGAAACAAAGTGGATGTAATTATACTAGCACATAAAATCTAATAATTGGAACAAGAAATCACAGTAATGGTGATCAAGATTTTCATCATGATAATTACTATTCAGGTATTGATTTCATTAATTATTAGGTATTCCTCTAACCTGTTTTCACCATTAAACTCACCAGCTCTTTGAACATATATGGAGATCTAGAATAAATATCCAAAAGTATGGAAAAAATGATGGCATTTTACAGTGGAACTAACAAGTGATTCAGTAAAATCTTATTTATTGGCTAGGAAGACTGTATTTACAATCTTGGCATTATAGGTAAGATTGATGGAATCTCATTGCACAATTCTTAGTCACAGCTGATGATAGGACAGTACCTTATTCAGTTATTGTTTGCATGTATGTTGTAATAAATTTTAAATTGATTTGTATGCTGAAAATCTGATATCATTTTTCATACTCTCAGATATAGAAGCTGAAAGTGTGATATCCATTTAAATGGAATTTGGATAAAATGAAGTATTGTTCATAAACAAGAAGAATAAATGAATTGTTGATTTGTTGACTGAAGTCTGACCAGATGTCATAAAAGAAATAGCCAGGGGAGAAAATAAAGTTCAAATCTGACAGAACTTGAGAACATATATAATTTCAGAACAGTAAAAAGTACTTCAAAATAGGCTAGCTTATGTACACCTGCATGCTTTGCTCAGTCTTTCCTTTATTTTGAGTCACCTTTAATAAATACTGAGTTCCTGGTATATTCAAGGCACAATCTTTACAGATCAGAATTTTCTTTCTAACAGAACTGAAGTTTATTAGGAGTTGTTGACAGTGCAAACCACAGCCATAAAGGCCATTCTTATTGCTACACCTCATTTCATACTGACAAAACAAAAAAATGCAAATTGCAAATTGTTATTAGCATGAACATTCATACAGATTAGACTACAAGATGGAGTTTGGATTAGTCTGTCATTTCTGACTTCTGCTTCAGTTGTTGCCTGATGTATTAATAGTATGCATAATAACATAATAATGTGCTTTTAAATGTACAGCATATAGATGAACTCAATCTATCTAGATAAAGTCAGTTTGCCTGGAGTATTGGGTTTATTATGTTCTTTCTTGGAAGGAATAAACTAAAATCAACATGGTACCACTATTTTGGCTGCTGATTTCAAATGGTATGGATTGATACCTCTGTGAAAACATGAAGCTTCAAAGAAACAGGACTTTTGTTCTAGTAATACACAAGGAAGAAAAAGATGAGCTACGTGTAGTCTGCTGTTATATTGGCAGCTGATAGGAACATCAGATGCCCACAAGTGTGATAGTAAAGGGTACAATCTTGGATTTGCCTTTTCTAACAGAACATGACTTCTCATGAGCTCTTTCATGAGGAATGATATTAAGATCTAGTCAGTAAACTCTGTGATCATCAGCTCTGTCAGATAATTCACTTCCAAAGAAATGTTCCTCAAAGGCTGTGGGAGTCAGCTGAAGTCCTAATTATCCAGGAGCATGCACATCAGTGCATGGAATATTTCTACTATGAACATTAAGCTTTAGGAATTGATTCAGACCATTCTTTTTCAGCCCAAGGTTTTTGCTTACTGCTGCAGATGGAACAAGGGATGAGAGAAAGATGTCAGTCAAGGCTGGTAATTAGATTAAATGTTAAAGGTGATTTCTAGTTCTACATAAGTGCCAACAACAGGCAGATGACCCCACATCACTCCCATTCTCATCAGTCTCTCACTGTGCCTCTAAATTGGAGGAGGAGCAAATTCTCTCAGGCTCCCTGGGCAAGGCTCATGTGTGCCCCATCCCTGCCTGCTGTGTCCTGCAGAGATGGAGCCTGGAGCTCCAAAGAAAGCTGCACCACTTTCCAGGAAGTTCTTTGAACCTGATGCTGGTGCTCAGACCCCAGCAAATGCTGAAGCACACGCTGCTCAGCTGGCAGCAGCTGCGTTGCTGCAGGTGATGTTCTCTTCATTGAACGGGCTGGGTCCCTTCCCTTCAGTCATGACCTCTTCTTTCTCTTTTGTATGAATTGACACTGGCACTAGACCTTTGTAGAGAGGGTCTGTGTTTGTTTTGTTATTTTAATGGGAGTCTCTCTTGGGTTTTTTGTGTGGTCATGTCCAATATGGCTTGCACAGTTTAATGCCTCTGGAGGCTCAGGGACAAACCAAACCTAACAGCTGAGAGAGCAGGTACAGCTATCAAAGTACTTAGATTGCATTTCCAAATTCAAGGCAGCATTCTTCCTGTGTACTGGGATCTGGAGGCTAAACTGAAGATACAACTATCTCATCTTTTATAAAGATGCTTTCTCCTTGGAAATTTTATTTCTGTATTGTGACAAAACCTACCTGTGGCACCACCACTGGGGAAAGCAGCAGTGCTAGGCATTGTCTTATTCTGCAGCTGCAGCATCTATCATCAGATCATAAACAGGTTTTTTCCCACTCAGGAAGGTAATTAGTCAGAGTTCCTATTTCAGTTACCACTTTGCTGAGGCTAAAACTATGCACACCACAGACAGAGTAAGCAGAGGAAAGAAGACAGAATTTAGTGCAAGATTCAGTTAATTCGTGGTGAGCCTCACTTGTAGAGTCAGGCATGTTCAGCCACCTGTAGGACTGGTTTATACAGAACTGGTGCTTCCTTAAAGCTTTTTGGTCTTGATTGCATATTACTTTCTAGACTTGGTCTTGAAGTCTGTAACTCATGCTAGTTGAAGCATTTTCTTTTGCCTAACAGATCCCTTTGCTGGAAAATTGCTCTGTGTTCACATTGCAATACTGGAGAGATTGTGTATTCTTGAATGTACACACAAATTATTGCTTTTCCTATGAATGAAATGAAGGCCTAAGATTTTGGCTTGTGTAGTACATCCTTTTATAGAGCAGACTCTTGAGGTAATCTGTTTTCTTTATTTTATTAGTTTCTGATAACTGTAATATCTCACACAGTGCATAAAAGCAGGAGAAACTGGAGCTGTGCTTACCTTTTCCGTTTTGTTTGTACTTACTAGCATAATCACAGTCAGTGTAATCAGTTAATGCAATGAGCTCTATGTGGTTGTCCAGGAATATGGAAAAGATCACTGAAGGAAGTTGCAGCCTAATTTGTATAACTTTAGTTTTTTGTGCTACTGGCACACAGGGAGGAGGGGGGTGAAGGCTGGCAAACCAAGTGTCTTAACTGAGATAAGAGATTAACAACTAGAAATCCGTCTGCCTAATTAAGCTTCTCTAAAAGCATGAAGCCTTGTGGCAGTAATTGTTTTGCAGAGCTTTATCAGTCACTCTGATAATATTTTTTTCCTATTGCTTGCATTTGTGTTTATATTTTCCTTCATTCTTGTACTAAGATGTAAAATATATATAATACAAAATTTAAGATTTTCTCTGCCTAAGTCTCCTAATTTATCATGCTGTGGTTGCCTGAAGTGAATTGAGACATGATTCTTTGCTAAATTAATTTGACTGGTATGCAAAAGATAGTGAATGTGTTTCATAGAAAATAGATCTCTCTTTATTTGCCTTCTTGCTTGGTTCTTTTTGCTCTATGAAGATATAATTTCTGTTCTTTGACTTTTGCCATTAAAAATTTTTGGATTGATATTTTATGACAAAAGTCATACAGAAAAGCCCTGATTTGTTTTATCACGAGAAAAGGCCCTGATTTGTTTTATCAAGAAAAGCCATTTTCTCTATGTAGATATTTGATCTTGGCTGTTCAAAAATGTACCTCCCTTTTCTTTCCCACCCTCCTCCTCCTAAAGCTTGAAAATTAAGTTCTAAGAGTGCATTGATAAATATTCTGCAGAAAAGATTACAGTCCTATGACTCTCAGGCCTGTGCTCAGCCCCAGTTAAATTTTGTTGGTTTTTTTATTGCAGATGGGGAACCCAAGGGGATTTCACCACTACTCACCCTCGGCCTGTTGTCAAAGTAAAACTCTTCACAGAAAGCACCGGGGTGCTGGCACTTGAAGATAAAGAACTGGGAAGAGTGAGTATTATGTGCAGAGAAGAGAAATATGTGAGAAATGATGGGTAGAAGTGTGAATATTGATAAAATGTGCCATGAAATGGTATAAGGCCTTCAGTACTAGCCTGTTCTGCTGTGGCTCTAACAAACAGTGCTTTTTTTATATAAGGGTGACTTTTGCCAGTGTTCAAAACGTGGCAGGTTGACTTCAATTACCTTTCAGAAACTTACATCAGGCATCCATGGTTGTTCTCTTTGTCATGTTTAAAACATTAATTTCTACATGGCATATCAACACTTTTAACTATTCAAATTAGGAGTGAAAGGGAGAGAGGTAAGACTTGGCGTGTAATAAATGTAGCAAACAATGGGGATAAGGAAAGGAAGTACTTAAGTGGTAGAAGGATTGAGCAGAATGGGAGAGGAGTGAGGGATAATATGTGAGAGTAAAATAAGAGCTTATTCTTGTAGTCCATGAACTTTTCCTCCGTTTCCGTGTTTTCCCTGTCTTGATAGGATAATCTGATATTGGCTCAGTTAGTGAGAGGACAGTGCTAATAATGCCAATGTCGCAGGTTCAATCACCATATGGGCCATCCACTTAATAGCTGGAATCAATAATCCTTCTGGGTCCCTTCCAACCCACACTATTCTGCAAACTCTGTAAATTTAGCCTTCTTAGGCCAAAATCAAGAGCTAGATAGTGCAATGTGTCATAGAAAGAGGATTGGGCAAATGAGGCAGAGAGGGGCTGCAAATTTTCCCCTCTTCTGGAGGGGAAAGTTGAGATTTTCCCCTCCGACATGTAGCACATGGGAGATAGCTCACATTTTAATGCTTAGTTCTACATTCAGAGTCCTGGCTGTTTCTCAGTCAAGCAAGCAGACTTTGTTGGAAAGAGCAGAGCTCTTCTGCACTTTGTGTCCTCTGAGCACAGGTGGTTACACAAAGACATGTTCTCCCATACGTTGTGTCACTCGTTCAGGTCAGGACTGTATCTTCAGGATTACTTCTTCTTGCTTCATCTCATATCCTTCTAAGTGGCTTCCAAGGTCACTTGGTCAAGGTGTAGGTGGGATCTGCATGGGGAAGGTTCTCATGGGGACAGTCTGCGGTTGCTGACAGACAACTCCAGCTCATGGGGTTAGATCCTTAATTCATGAGAAAAAGGAATATTCCAACTTCTCTGGTCTAACAAGAGTATTTGTGAGTGGTGGTTGCTAGCCTCAGGGGAGACTGGGACAAAATTTGACAGAATTTTTACAAAATCATTTGCAGTACTATGTACTCTTGTGGTACACACTTTAGCTTTCAAAGTCTTCTTTTGTCTTCTTTGTTTTCAGGTCTGAGAGATTTAAATTCAAGTAGCATTTGAAAAGATGTAGGATCCCACTGGATAAGCCTAATTTTTGTAAAGTTTGGCAACTTTATGTCTGATCATTACAATGCAGTTCCTTGCAAGAGTACATCTGATCCAGCTAGGTTTCTTATCCTTGGAAAAGATCTGAAAATACTTCCTACTGGTGTTTTTCCTGTACTTAAAAATTCAACTCAAACCTACCCCGTCTGAGGTAGGCTTACTGTGGACATTAATTCTCACCTGTCAAGTACTTTCTTAAAAGTGCGTGTCTTGACCTGATACTGCTTTTCTACATTACTGAAGTTTGCATTTCCAATACCTTGCAGTTATCCTAAAGGTTTTGGTCTGTTTAATCTATAATTAGAAGGCAGCATCAAGTTACATGATTTGAATTTTGAACTTCCGTCACATACCAAAAGGTTTCTTCTGCCACCAAGGGGTCAGTTTTTTAGGAAAAGAGATCTAAGGTATGAAATATGGAGCCAGCAAAGGTTTCCCCAGTACTGTAGAGGAGAAGGTGTTTACACTGAACCCATCAGTGCATGGTGATTTCTCTAACTTAGGAACTTAAGGTGTGGACCCTGATGTCAGCAGGCGCCTCATTTGTGGAGAAGACACTGCTTATTTCCAGAAGTCACTAGCTCATTGGGGAGCAGAAGAGATGCAGGCCTGTGCTCTCAGCTGAGAGGACAGACCATACTTACAGCTTTTTATGCTCTATGTTTGAAAGCTCAGGCTGGGGCCTCACAACCTCTGCTGTGGAAGCCACCAGGTCAGCACCAAGTGATAGAAGGGCTGATGTCTGTACTTAACATCTTTTCTCTTCAAAGCATTTAAGATATGGTTAACTGAAAGAAAGTAATACTTGTTATGTCCCTTGTCTGATATGGCTGTCTTCCTCCAAAAATACCAATAAATCCAGCTGTGAATCCCAAAAGAAGACTCTGCTTGCTGCAGGATATTCTGGCTTCCTGCTGACCACTTTCAAACAAAAATAAATCTTAACTTTTATTCTCTGTTCAACACAAACTGGAGAACAGTTATACAAATTCAGTTTTTCATTGACATTAAAAACAGATGTGTACTGCACAAAAGGGGAAAGGATGTTATTTGGATTTGGGTTCTGCAGAACATGAGCTTTTGGAGTGGTCTGTGTCTGTGTTTGTGAAAACCTCTACATACAGTGAATTGAACCTCTGGCTTTAACTTCTAGAAAGGAAGCAGGCTACATCTTTGAAATTAAACTTGTTCTAATGGAGAAGTGTTAAGAACTTACTTTAGTCAAATATCTTTAAAATTTGTGGTACTCGTGACCAATACTGATCTGGCCACTTGAATAATTTTTATATGTGCATACAGAAGGCAGAATTGATGTTTGCATTTGTACGTGCAACAGCTGAGAAAGTGTGAAGAAGCCTTCAGAGTTTGGTGTAACTACTTCTGAAAAATCAG
This sequence comes from Dicaeum eximium, assembly GCA_013396995.1. Taxonomy (NCBI): domain Eukaryota; kingdom Metazoa; phylum Chordata; class Aves; order Passeriformes; family Dicaeidae; genus Dicaeum; species Dicaeum eximium. The sequence goes on along the minus strand of VWZP01010965.1, from coordinate 446,441 downwards.
CCTGGTGTTTTCTGAAACACAGGGATCTGACACCACTTTTGCTTGTTCAGTACTTTGTGTATAAAGATGTTCAAACCTAGTAATGCAAAGTGACAGCCCTTGTGCGTGCTTAGCACACGTGGATACAATGTGAGAGCAGCAGGTGGTGTTTGATCGCTGGTAATTTTTGAATATAAGAATATTTCAGCCTTGTTGCTCTGACTATTCAATTAAAAAAGAACTATTGTCTCACAGCCTGCTTGTCACAGTCAGCTGCAACCAGCAATAATTAGCTGTGCAGCTATGCTTTTTTGTTGTTTTTTTTTTTCCTTTAGTGCCATTACTCTGTGTTTGATTTAAAATTATAAAATAGCAGTACTGGCTAGATACCTCTACTCGCAAGACTGATGGGTTTCTGAATGTTGACTGCACTGGGCATGTTGTTTATCTTCTGTGCCACATTCAAAGAGCCCCTGAGCAGAGACAGTTTCATTCTGTGACTGTTAATTTAAAGCCTGCCATCCTGCAGATTGTGTTTCTCTGTCGCACTTTGAAATTACTGAGGTTTCTCAGGCCTGAGTTCTTCTTTCTTCTTTCTTTTTTAAGTTTGGAAAATTATAAGAGATAATTAGAGATAACTCCCACTTTGTCTCTTGCCCCCCAAGCAGTCTGCCTGTCAGCACTCTGTGAAGTCTGAGGGTTATTGTTTCCATTCTAAGAGGGGGGTTCTCAGTAGCTTCTTTGAGAGTCTCTTTCATTGAAAATGCTTGAGATATTTTGCATTCAGGCCTTGTCTCTCTTAGATGTGGGGGAGAGGCTGTTTGGGAAGGACTCAAAGACTGTCTTCATCAATTGCTAAGGCCTGCTGGGTAAGTGCTCAGCCAGCACCATCAACAGAGGCTGATTGTATAAACTGTGAAGTCTTCTTCACTTCTTGTGAAGTCTTGTGAAGATCTTTTTCATCAGCACTGTTCTAGATTACTCTCTCACCGTGTGTCTATTAAGTTTCTCTGTTGTTTTTTGTTTCTTTTTAACCACCTGTTACCCAAAGCCTTGTCTTGGAGTTTCTGCTGTAATGCAATCATAGCCAAAAAGCAAGAGATCACTCAATAGGTGAGGTGATAGAGCTTGCACAGAAAACTCATGAACTCCCTTGGTGATCAAGCTCTTATTAACCCATTCTCTAGGGGTTCCCAGGGTGATAACTTTTCTAAGGGAATCACTCTCAAGAGAGGCATCTCCTTTTCTACTTTCTACTTCCAATTCTGAGCCTCTTCTTGAGCTTCTTTCTCTTCATCCTCCTGGCAGCAGGGTGTCATGACTTAATGCTCAGGGAAAGTGAGTGCAGTGCTGTGCCTGCCAGGCTGCTGCTAGGGCATTTGACAGAACTTCTTGTCACACTGAGAGCAGCTTCTGGCTTTCTGACGTTAGCCAGTCTTTGGCAAGGGGCTGACAACACAGAACAGCTCCAAACTTTCAAGTTAGGGCAGAAGGTATCTTGAGAAAAGTCAGCAGACATTTCTTTCAAAACCAGGTGTCCCTTAAGCGAGGCTGAGGCCAGAATTCACAAACAACATAACATGAAAGGGTTTCTCTTGTCATCTATTTCATATCCCAAATCAGCTTCAATAATTTTTGTTCTACAACTATTTTCAAATCAGTGAAACAATATATTTAACTAGGAGATTTTCCTGTGATATTTGTTCAGAGGATGACCAGCAGCATAAATTTGCATGTGCCTAATAATGGGTACTTGCTTCATAACTTAAATTTTGCCTATCCTCTCTGTTTGCACTGGCATATTTTTAAATCGCTGCATTTTAAAACATGAAAGAAAATTGTTATAGTGTATTAATTAGTCCTGTTGCATGATGAAAGCTTCAACAAATGCAGTTGATGGATTGTGTGATCTTATGTGTCAGGTACTGGCTGTTCTCATAGCTTTAAATAATCACAAATTGAGTTAGAAATGTCTCTGGTAGAGCATGGGAGTTAGAGAGCTTGGTTTCTCTAGTTCATTGTGGAATTTGTAGCATGACTAGGAGTGTGTTGCTTGTTTTGAACAGACCTCACAAAGCTGCTTACAATTAAGGCCACATGATGTATATTCAGTTCTCAACTATTTGTAACTTAGCCAGACCCTAAGATATGAGGTTAAAATTTTTCATCCTATGTATGGAATAAGATAAAAAAGGAAATGCGCTTTTGGTCAGTAAAAAGCTGCTGCTGCTGCTGCTGCTGCTGCACTTTTTGCAACAAAATAACTGCATTTGTAGCACCATTTATATTCTGAAAGAGCATATCAGGCATGAGAACTTCTGTCTCAGAGAATTTTCTGGCTTTCCTGTCGGAGACTATAGAGTTTGAAGAAAGGATAGGAAGCTGGATGCCGGAAGCAGGAGCAACTCCCTGGGGTATCAGGGCACAGGGCAGGATTGGGAGACACCAGGGCAGCCCCATGCATCAGGAGCCTCCCTGGGGATGGGGCTGGGCTGAGGTTTGGTTTGCGTTCTGAAGGTGACCCAGGCTGCATTATGAAGAGGAGACTGTGGATAGGCTGCATCTTTCTTTTTTTATGGTTGTGTGGTATGGTCTGCACTGAAGGCAAGATAACAATTTTCTGTAATAGCATGCTAAACATCACCTGCCTCTTCAGCCAGGACATTAGGATGCCCTTCATTAAGATCTTCTTCACTTTCATCTCTTTTGCTTGTGACAGTGAGCCAAAACTCAGCATAGTTGGCTCAGAATTAGCATGATTAGCAAGGTCTGGTGCCCAGAGTCTGAGATCTCAAAATGTGTCTTAGATCATCCCAACATGAAAAATTTTTCTCATCTCAAATACTTGGGTCAGAAGTGTGGGTAACTCTATCATTTGTGTTCTACTCTTAAATATCACGGGGTTAGGTGGAAGTAGGGGACTGGAGAGCTTCCAGAATAATGTGTGGACACAAGTTGGTTGACATTTAGCCATAAGTGTCAGGTGGGGGGAAATGTAGAGAATATCCTGACTCTTGATTTTTCTCAAGGTGCTTACAACTTGCTAGTCTGTCTCTTGCCTTCATTAGTTCCTTTTGAAGGCTGCATATTCTTTTGACAGCAGGACAGCTGCAGCCAGGAATGGTCAGCTTGAGAGCTTTATCTCAACATGGGAGAGCCAGTAGGAGATACTTCTGCACAGCGCTTTTGACTCTGAACCTTTTGCTCAGTTGTCTTCACTGAGAAAGCAACAATGTCCTCATTCTCTGAGAAAGCAAGAATGGTTTGTTCAAGCTTTTAGAGTATTTTGGACAACTCAACCTTTCTTTCATACCTTTAAAAGAAGATATGATCAATGGGCCTAAAATAGAATTAATAGTTGCTTGTCTGGACTGACTGTTTGGCTCAGGTGTATATAAATTAACTTCTTCTATTGTGATCCAGCTGGGGACCTAAATAAATAATGGAATCACAAAAATGGTGGTTAGTTTAGTTGTCAAATGATATTAGCTTCAACATCTTTCTACCTGTCAACTTTTAAGCCCAAGAGAGAAACATTTTCAGTCATTCACAACTAAGAAACAATATCTTGAGAAGATCACTTTGCACAAATGCCTACAAGTTGTGCTCTATAATATTTAAGATTTCTGTGTTTATTTGTCATCCAGATGAGGAGAGGCATAAAGTGAACTTGACACTTTTTCAGTTAAAGAGTGGTTGGAGGAAATGTAATGCTAGATATAATTGGAACACGTGGTTAAGTATTTTTAATGATTATGAGATGATTTAATTTACTGAATTATCTCAACCCACACTGTTCTGATACTATTAATTTGCCTTAAATGAGTTGAAGCAATGCAATGCACAGCAACTATGTTTGCTGTGGAGCTTTCTAGTCATTAATAGTTCATTATACTTTTTAATGCAGATTACCTGTTAGTATAATTATGGTAAACACTTTCCTATACTAAAAACTCATAATTCTCTGTGCTGCTGCTGAATAAACTACCATGATGATATCCACAGCTATATGAACAATAAAATAAATCAAAATAAAATAAAGTAAAACTTCAGAAATATATGATGTAGTACAGACATATATGATTCAGTAGGAATTCTATGAAATTTATAAAATTTTAGGCACAGTGAGGGTATCCTCTTATATCTGCCGGAGAAGATATTTGAGTTGATACCATTTCATTTTTTTAAAGTAGATTATGAAACAACCACACGATTTAAATCCTTAAGGAAATCTGATACAGAATAACCTTAGGAAGTTTCTGCATGGACAATGGCAATGACCTCACATTGCAGTGTTCCACAGTGGAGAGAATGCTTTTAATAGAAATTTCAGCAATTTTTTTACTCTTCTTATCAAGGAGAAATTGCCAGGTGTCTTGGTTTCTGTGATTTTGTGGGAGCTTGCAGCTTGTGCCACCTGATGCTGTGGTACACAGTAGCAATCACTGCCCTTAAGGGCAATATTAGTATGAAGGTTATTGTGAAGATAATTAATGTTTGTCAAATGCTTTGTGCGTGTTTGTGTGTAACAAAAAGTTTGATTACGAAGTTCTTTCAAGCTCTCGTTGTTTAAAGCTGTAAGGCACGACAAAGTGTAATACAAACCCAGCACAATGCATACACAAATAGTCTGACAGATATTCTTTGTGAGAGCTTTGAAATTGAAGCTCCGTAATACTCCTTTTAAAATTCAGAAAAGGAATTGTCAGTACCGCAGATATAAATTAATTACACTCTTGTCTACTTTTATTTTCATCAGCATTCTAAAAACTCAGGAAGTTGACAGGAAAAAGATGTCACTTGGGATGCATGAACTGTAATAAGCTGTTACAGGACAACAGGAACTGCAGACTGTAGAAAAGGAAAAATTCTTAGTGTCACCTACAGTCTTATGTGAATGCCTAGGGATTAAATGCAAGGAATGTATAATAATTCTGTTTATATAATCTTGCACTTAAAGGGATAAATAAACTGAAAATAATTTTCCCTTTAATACATCAGAATGCAAAGGTTACCATGCCCATAATGTTTTTAAATGTTATTTAAGGAATGCCTTTTACTCAGAATAAAAACCAGAAAGAAGGAATAAGGAGTAAGTAGTGGTTTCTGTGCATTTGCAAAAAGAAAAAAAAGTAACCTGCTTTGCTAAATTCAGAATATAGTGATTCTTTGCTATCACTTTAAAAAGTACTGAATGTACTCAATAGATCTGACAGATTAATTCTTCCATTGGTTTTACAAAGGTTGCATATTTGATTAGGAGTGATGCATCATATTTCTCTGCTTGACTGGAGCTCCTGATATTACCAGGATACAGGAATGTGCATCTGCAAAATATTGAGATGAGAAGTGGAAGGCCTTCCACTTACACCATCTTTCAGATGATTAGATCTGAATGACACTCTTGTAATACTTGTGGCTTAATAACATCTGTTAGATTTATACTTGCTTGGACAGTTTTGCTCAAATCCTTAATTTAACCTTCACAGTAACACAGAGGACAATATATTGTGTTTTAGATATATGACACAAGTACTATATGTAAGAAATTTATGGTTAACATAATGATTAATTTTATTTTTCAAGAAATGAAAGATGTGAAGAAGGACAATTTTAGTGTGTTGTTACTTTTGAAATGATAATGGTGATTCATGGTAGTTTTAATTCAGAACTCACTGAATGTTATGAAAGTCTCCCAAGTAGTATGTTTAGAATGCTTTAGAGTTTAAATTCCAGTACTTTAGTAGAATACTTCAGAGTCTAGATTCAAAAGTAGTGCTTATAATAAGAATGAAAGGAAGTTATGTTTCAGCAGCATTTAACTGCTGAACATATCACTTTGGGTAAGGATTTGATGAAGCAGTAATTTTTAATTGTTCTGGCTATAAGTGGATATATTTTTTGCACGGTAAATAAATATTTGACAGCTTGTGACTTACACTAATTTAAAAGTAGTTGTTAATAAAACTTTCAAGAAATTTATATTAATATTTATATATTTTAAAAATTAAAATACTTAAAATTCAATGGTTTGGGGGTTTTTATGTCTATTACTGTAGATGAAACAAAAGGTTTGTGTCATATCCCATGTGAATTGGACATAGTATTGTACATTTATTATATTCCATTTGCAGCAAAGGTGCTTTGAAATTAATCTACAAGTTTTGTGGATTTTTACTAAAAATGACCTTTATTAATGCTATTGATCAGAAATTGGAGACAGTAACAACACATATACTTTGGTTATCTTCTCTCAAGCAATGTCACTACTGAGGGCTGATCTGTTGCATAATGCTACAGCAAATGGCTTCAAAAGGGTGTTTCCAGCAGAGCACTGAATAATGTAAAAGTTTAGGTTCCTATTTAATTGTACATGGCCCTTTTGAAACACCAACTGTTCCTTTTTTAAAAAAAAAAAGTTAATTCAGAATGTATTAACAGAAAATTTTATTAACTCATAATATGAACATTCTCATTGGTAAGAGAAGGAAGGAGTTAATTTTTCAAATTGATCTGTTACAATGAGATTTAGTCAGCTGGTGTATTAAATTTAGGAAATTTTTTTTGTCATCTTTCATATTGAGGAGATGCAGCAAGAATCTTCACTGCTTAGATGTTTCCATTAAAGACTACAAGTGGGTTTTTTTAATCAACTTGCTGAAGCTTTTCTTTTCATGGCTTGCAGGTTGTGTTATATCCAACATCCAATAGCCCAAAGTCTCCTGATCTGCATAAAATGATAGTTCCCAAAAACAGCCAGGACAGTGACCTGAAAATTAAACTGGCGGTGAGAATGGATAAACCACCTCACATGAAGCACTGTGGGTAAGTGTCCATTGCCTGGCTGTCTCTATTTTATTTTTTTGTCTCACTGTGCCTGTGTTTTAACAAAGCATATCTAAAAATCATAAAGTTCATAAAACATTATAATGTCTAAAACATTTCCTATACTATGGTATTGTGCTATATCTTCATTTTATCCAAAAAGTTTGGTCTAGTCAGGAATAACATTCATTTCAGATGTTCAGTGATGTGTAAGGACAGATGACAAGCTACCTCTAAAATGCAGAACTAAGAGTACAGTCTCATTTAGATACTGGTTTTGAATGTTACAATTTATGGCAATTTTTTAAAAAGTATTTAGGAGAAATATATTTTTCCATTAAAATAGGATTAATTATATACCTGAATAGAGTGGTATTTGCCACATAGCGTCCACTTCCTTTCTCTGTCTGCTGTATGATCTTTGTCTTGAAAAACATTTATGTATGAATGCTAGTTTAAGGATGTTTTCCTGTCTAACACTGAAACTATGTGGAATAGATTATTCATAAAGACAGCTCCTTTAATTGACTGCTGCCATTATTCCTCAGCCCATCTGCAAAAACAGGTAGTGTTGCTGACAGTAAGCAAGTTTGTATCTTTTGTTATAAAGCAATCAAAAAGAATCAATGTACTGTCCATGTACACCACTATATAGGTTTCTTTTTAGTCTCCTCCTGTTTGTATTCTGTCCATTGTATATAGGCAGTAATTGCCAACATTTCCTATGTATGATACTTTCTTTAAAAAAAAAAACAAACTGACTTAAGTTTTGGCAAAGTCAGGCTCAAATTTCCCAGGTATCAATCTTATCCCTCATTTTGGGTTTGTGAAACTTAGACACAAATGAGTCAACAGGGGAACTACTGTGCTTGGACACTGGAACTAAGACGAGAAAACTTCAAAGCAGGGCAGCAAATACATCAGGGAAATGGCACAATGTAGGAGGAGAAAGAAGGAAGACTCAGCTGACATAAATAAGTTGGAGTAGAGAGGAGCTGGAGAGGATAGATAAGTGTTTGTACTAAAGCATGATGCTCTCCTGTGAGTCCCACCTCCTGCCCCATTCATTTGTACTCACCAAACAAAAATTTAGTTCAATGATTAGTTCAATATTTACTCAATTTAGTTCATAAAAATATTTAGTCAATAATTTAGTTCAGCCATTATCCCTTTCATCTGCTGCTGGTGGTTGCTTCCTCAGATCGATTTTGAATGCTCATCTCCTGACACTGTGATTTACTTCTACATTTTACTTCAAGATCACTGCTGTGACTATTCTCCAGCAGATACTGTAGTTCTTCCCACCACACATGCTCTAGGTCAGTCATCATTTCCTTTTCTTTATAGCTATTAGCTATGATGATTATTACCTATACATTTGTTAAGCAAAATTAGGGCACCAGTGGATGTGTGGACTTCTCCACCATTAATATATGTGAAATGAAATAAAAAATAATTCCTTCAATAACCATTGAAGAGATTGATGAGGAAATGTAGGGAACACCAGAGTTGCAGTGAGAGGAAGAAAAAGGTTATTTATGTGGAGGGAAAAGAACACCTGCAAGTAGAATTGTTAGTGTGTACAGTCAGGAGCTATTAATATTATGAAGAGCCATCATCCAGGCACTCCCTGCAGCCTTCTCTTGACTTCCTGGGTAAGTATAAGTATTAAGTGGTCATTTGCTGTTTCTTCAAGTGGGATTCCCGCCTGCTTCAATACACATTAAAGCTGGTCTGGTTCTGAACTGATACTGTGTTATCAGGGAAATCTGCTTTTGTGAAGAGACTGGAAACATGTGATGGGTGATGAGTAGTATCATCAGAAAGGCAAAGGAATATTTTGCGGTTAAAATAGTTGAGGGTTGCTTGGAAGAAACTGGCTTTTATCCCCACTTGTGCTGCACAGAAGGACTTCCTTGTAAGAGACTGAAATGTTTCCACCTATAATAACTGATGGTATGTGATTTGTTTCTTGTGTCCAGTTTGATAAACTGGAATCTGATTTCATTGAGGTGCATGCCGCTCACAGCTATTAGCAGAAGTCAGTGGAAATGGGGATTTAAATATTGATTGTGCTGTTCAAGTCCAAATATCGTAAAAATTAATATCTGAAGCCTAAAACTTTTAGTATTTCAATTATCCTGTCAGCAGGGGAAAATAGTACCACCTCCCAGGATCACACACATATGAAGGTGAATCTAGGGAAGCATCTGGTAGAAGAGGTTCCCACACTCTGGAGCAGCTGTGGGAGTGGAAGCATTGTCACTTCACTCAGCCAAAGGCTTGTGCTCTGCTGAGCAGGGTTATAACAGTGCCAGGCTCTGCAATTCCCTGGAAAACCTGCACAATATGGAAACTTGAGTGTCCCTGTAAAGCAGGGTTTGCATAAAACATAATGAAGGCGGCTGTAGGTTAAAATCAAGTGCTGAAGAGCTCAAATGCAGCTGCTGCTATCCTGAATAGTGAAAATGAGAGGGAGATTTTTGTCTATGATAATTTTATTTCATTTTATTTCATTTTAATTTATTTTATTTTATTCTGTTTTATTTTATTGTTAGAATGTTGTCATATATTTAAGTACAGGGTCATAGAGTACACAAAAGGAATGGATATAAAAGGATGACAATGTGATTACCCTTACTCCTGGAATTTAATCATGTCAGCAAGTTGCATTTTACAACTTTTATAACAGATTTCTAGTGTAGTTTGTGTGTTCAACCCAGCTAAGTTCTAATTCTTCATTGTATTTTTCAGAGGTATCTCATGCTTTATCCTTAACCAATGTTTAAACTAGACAACTTACATTTTCTGTATGCCAGAGTTAACAAACTAACATACAAGATTTGTATGTCTCTTGTAGGAAAAGAAGGCAATCTGTTGGAATTATGTAATGTATTTCAGATGAGAGTCTCAAAATTTATTCAGAGTTGAATTCAAATTTTATCCTACATCCAATTGCAGAAGGATGGGTTTTAGTAGATTAATACTCTATCTAAGATAATTACAGTAAGAGACAGGTTTTTTTAGATATGAGAACAGTGCCCAAATATTTCAGGTTCTTCAGGGTTGGGAAAACCCACAGGCCAAATCTAATGGTGTTTTTCGATTTTATCTCTTCAGAAAAGTTTCTCCTTTTTAAGACTGACTTTACTTACTAACACAGGGGATATGCTGGAAGACTTCAAAACTTGTCTTGCATTTATGCTTCAAGACTATTAAATTCTACAAATTATACAGTCTTGTATTAAAGTCACAAATAGTATCCTATGAGGACTGCAGCACCTTCAAATAATGTTCTTGCTTTGATTTCCACAGTCATAACCAAAAATTATATTTTAAATTAGATTATAAAGCTGGGATTTTTAATTTTAAATTGTAACCTTTCTAAGAGCAAGAAATAAAAATCTTTATGACTCAACACTACCATGAATCTCAATTGCAGTTCATTTGTACTTCTCCAAAAAAGAGATTTACTTTTATGTTGACACATTCATACAGTTAATCTAGTGTTATTCCACTAATATGACTTAAAATTGATTAAGGAAACAATTCATGTTTTTTCAATATATTCTGTTACATGCTTAAAAAATTGAACATTATTATACACCTTACAGTAAACATCATCTTATTACTTATTTTACATTTTTCTTCTTGCATGAAAGGCTCTCAAAGTGGGAATTAACTTGACTGATATATAATCATCCTTTTGTATCTGAATCCTGTCAATACATTACAAGGCAAAGCATTCACAGCTAGTCTGAGTAGTGACAAGGTAAATATCACTCATTAAAGGGGATTTGTAGAATAGCTCCAATTATTGACAATTCATGATATTCCAGATTCCTTTCTTATAATTTATATTATGTTTGCTTTCTCACAGAATGTGGTAACCTTTCTCTTATCTAAAACTATGAGCACATACCAGATACTTTTAAAATCTCCTTTTCTTAGTAAAGTAAACATCCATACAAAAGACTTTTTAACATTTCTATTTTTTTTTTTTTTTGCAATCTTGAATCTAAAACAATTTTTCAGAGGAAAGAAGTAAAATTTGAGGTAAAAACTTCCTCTAAAAAATGCTAAAAGCCTGTTTCTTTCTGTTGAGCAGCATTAGGGAGGTACTGTTTGCTTCAGGAAGGCTCAGTTGGATCTCCTTAATTCCTAATTATATTAGGGTTGAAAACCCCAGCAGGACAGGTTAATTGACTCAAGATATGTGGGTTACTCTAAATATCTTCTCTACTGCATGGGGTTTTTTTGATGTGCCTTTGCACATCTGCGTGCATTTAAATAATGCATTATTTTAAAAAGTAGATTGAGTTGTATCTTAGCATAGCCTAGTGGTTACTAAAGGGTATTATTCTATTGCTTCCAATCTAGAAATAAAAAAGAAATACTGAGATTTTTTTAAAAGCTTACTTTGAAAGGATTAGTAATGCTCAGTTGTCTTACCACAAAAAAAAAAAAAAGTAAAATTAAATTCTTACTAATTAAACTGCCTGAACAGGACAATATTACTAAGTGGTAATATTTGGGTTTGACTTCCAAAGTAAAGCATTTCAGCCCTGCTCTTGCCCTGAACTTTTTCCAAAATTTGAAGGGCAAAATTCATTCTTTTGTGTTCTGTTCTGCTTTCTGCTATGACATGTTGCATATGGAAATTATATACCTTTAATTTCTTAAACTTTTGCAAACATTCTACAAGCACTTAGAATTTTCTCTCTGTCTCTAATCTATAAAGAAAGTATTTTGGTGACTTCTTTAAAATCGTAGTCTCCATAATAATAAGGAATCTGTGTGAAACTATTTTTCTGTCACAACTTGTGGATATTTTGGGTTTTGCTTTGGGGTTTTTTTTGTTTCTAATTGTATTTTGAGAATATAAAGATCACCATTAATTTGCTGGCATTTTAAATTTTTTTTTCTCTTTTGCACTTGAAATTGGCCAAGATGTTCTCAGGAGAGCAGTTATAAACAGTAAATATAGCTACTGGTTCCTGAATGTGACTGAGGAATCACATTTCCCCTCCTGCTGCTGTAGTTTCACAACTAAAGGAAATCTGTGAGACAGATGCTCTGGTTAGCAGTCTTCTAAGATGTAGAATTAGAGGATAAGTAACTTTTCCTCTCATTTTTATGACACTTGTCACACATCCTTGGAGAGGAAGATGAGTATAATCTGGTTTGCAGCTGAGTAAAATGAAACATATGAATAAACAGATATCACGCAAGGTCATGAGCAATTTGGTGACAAAGCTGAGGATAGCACTGGGGTCTGCTGGCTTCTCAATGGTAGGGACTGTCCTGTGTGCCTGTCACCAGATAAACCACAGCCATTGCTGCTACTGAGTCATCACTCAGCTGAGAAGAGCCACGGGGGCACTGAAGTCAGCCAGAATGAGGGTGGTGCCAGCTCTTACAGGCTGCTTGTCCATGCTCACTGGGCTAAGAAGAGCAGGACGACAAACAGAATTACCTTTACAACTTAAAGATGTGTAATATGGGTTTGATCTGAAGATGAGTTCTGCTCCCACTTTCATTATTTCAGAAAAATATGAAAGCTGAATACGTTGAAATTACTCTGTTGCAATTCTGGGTTACTTGTACAAATAAAATAAGATGCCAGGAATACAATCACACTTTTCTTAGCAAGCACTGCAAGATCCCTGTCACAGATAAGCCTTCATAATTTGAAATGTGTCAGACCTTAGTCTCTGATCCAAAACATACAAATGTGTCAGAATAACTAAAAACATTGTTTTACCAATAGTAAAAAGATGAAATAGAATAAATTGCTAATTTAAAACTTTAAGTTTAATTTTTCTTAAATGTATTATATAATTTCTTGAATTGAATGCATTTCTTAAATGAATTGTAGGTGTAGAATTGCTTCAAAGTGAAGGGAAGTGTTAGAAACCTAATAATACTTAACATGTTTCCAACATCTTAGAAAATCCTTACTAATGCTTGGTATTATATGCGAATATGAAGCATAGACTTATTCAATTAGTACTACTTTCTACGAGATAAAACTTTGTATAATAGCTTTCAACAGTTACTGAAAATGTTTCTCCGTAATGTTTTCCTGTTTCAAAAGCAAGAGTGGATTATGCAAGAGATTTGTTTCACTTTTTCATTTTTTTATCAACATAGCATAATTTCCTGAACCAAATGTTAAAATACTCAAATACATACCTAACTACAGCATTTCTTCATCTACATGTGTAAACTCTTCTGGATCCCTTTTTAGTATTTGATTCGTTTTTCCGAGTTTGTGTGCTGCATATCTGGTTGTAACCATAAAGTCAGCGATGTTTTAGTTGATGTTGCAAATTTTGATTTGTTATTGTTTTTTTCTTTTTTTAATTTAAATTTTTTTGCAGTTTCTTTGGGTTTTTTTTCTCTCGGTTTTCAGCCCCCCTTCGACTGTTTGTGTTTTTTGCGCATGTTTTGTGGTCATGAGTGGTAACAGTTTTAAGGTTTTTTTTTTTTATTTATTAATAATTTTTTTTTTTTTGCATAGTTTTTGAAATTTGTTGTGGTTTTATTTGTGATAATTTTGTTTTTGTAATAGCTTCCCCTGTGCTTGCAATGTCGGGAGTCAAAGATGTTGAGTTAGGGTTAGTTTTTTTAATTTTGAAAGGGTTTTTAAAGCACCTTCTGAATGTGTCTTTTGTTTTATTGTTTTTTCTATCACTTTAAAAACTATTTTGGTGATGGAAAGTAATTTAGTTGATTTTTTATTATTTAGTGTGGCTGCGTTATAAATTTTGAAACTAATTTCATTTCAAAATTTAGGATCAAATAATTTTTGAACTTTAATATTTGGGTAGTGTTTGTTTACATAACATAATAACTTGTTTAGTTGCTTTTTAGTAACTTGAGCTGGATGTCTTGCTAGCATTTTTTCTATAGTTTTTATTATTTTTGGTTCACATTTAGAAATGTTTTCTCTCATATTTTTATGATTTTTATAATTTAGATTATGTTTTTTCTTACCACAGCTGTGCTTTGGGTCTCTCTGTCTTTCATCTGGCCAGCAGAACGTGAACAGGGTCTCGAGCTTATGAACTCTGGAGTTTTCCTTTTTTCTTTTTTTTTTCTTTGTTCTTCTTTTATCTTGCTTCGGGTCCTCCTCTGATGGAATTTTTCGGTCTTCAGCCTTGCAGTCCTCACACGGGGCACCACTTTGTGGGTGGTTTTGTGGGTATTACTCGCAGCAGGGAACTAATTTTTTAGGGCTTTTTTGGGGGGTAATTTCTTTGTGAGTTCTTGAACAAGGTGAGATATAGGTACAACTCAGAGTTTTTGTTTTTGGTCTCTGGTTTATTTTTATCTTATTTTTGTTTGCTTGAGGATCAGACTTAACATACAAGAAGTAAGTTACAAGAGGGGTAAAAATGGTTTCGAGAATTTTAAACTAAGGCTTTTTAAAGATATAATATTTAATTGTCTTTTCACACGTATATTGTTTTTATTTTATTACTAATAACTTTTTTTAATTTACATATGTGGCTTCTATGTCATTATCATTTTAAACTAATAACTATCTGCTACTTATACTATAGAATATGGAGTGAAAGAAGAAGAAGAAGAAGAAGAAACTACACCCAAAATTTCTATTTTGGGTCTCTTTCACTCTCATATTAGATCTTAAAAATTTTAGACCTTTTGTTTAACACTCACTATTATTATTACTATTATCTATTTCACACTTTGTGTTCTAACTGATCTCAAAGCTTTGGCAATCTTTTTCAGGGATGTAGATCAAAAGCAGTGTTCTGCTGAGTGCTAGAACTTTCTAAGATAGACAGAGACACACTCTCTGTGTCTTGGACTCCTACATAGCACCATCTAGCTTTCTGTTTGCTGCTGTTGCATTTCTTTTAGAAAAGGGTAACAGAGCAATGACTTGAGCTACTGCTTCAAAGAGCAAAGTTCTCCCTTGTCCTTTGGTAGAATGCTTACTTTTGCTTTGTGAATGTCAAGAGCAGGAAGCATAGGAGAATTCAGATGGAAGCTGTTCAGTTTGTTTGAATTTTGCAAGCTTTACATAACATCAGATGGAATTATTCATTCCAAATAATTATTTCCAAGTAATTCCAAATAATTATTTGGAATTACTGTCTGATCATTTAATCACATGGCCTTGCTGTAGCAGCCAAAAAATGTAGTTGTTTAGGTTATGTAAGCATTCTCTGAGTTTTCTCAAAGCAGCTACAAGGTAGGGTGGGATACCTGACGCATTGGTTTATCACTGCTAACACACCGGCAATTTAAAAACAGAAAAGGTGCGCTGGAGGTAGTAAGGTAAACTTTTCCCTCTATATTGCACTCAGAACAGTAGTTAGTATCTTTGTCATTTCTACTGCAATTACTTCTAATTAATCTCAAATAAATTTAGAAGGTAAATCTTTCTAAAAATGCCTGAATTGCCCACTGCCAGCATCAGGCCTTCCAGTTGTTTTTGAGATGACCACCAATCCATATGCAAATGGGAGATTTTTCAACTAGCTTTGTGCCATTTGAAACTCTTCTGTGAAAAGATAATCCTCAGGCAGTCTTCCTCATGTGTAGGAAAGGGATGATTACCACAACGTAAAGATATGCTCTTCATTCACTAACCAAATAACAAAAATACTCCTGATTCCTGTTTGTCACAGTTGTTGCCTTGTGAAATCTTGCTACATGTTGAAACACCGTGGGATGCAGCAGTCTGCTGCAAGATGATCCCATCACAGGAATTGTGTGTATTCATCTCAGTTGGGTCTAAGTAAAACATAGTTGCTGCCTCTCACTATGATTTTATATTGTGCACAGTTTTTCTTGTCTGTCCTGTTACTGCCAAATGGGATGCAACGATGTTTGCTCGGTCTAGCTGGCCTCTAGTGCCCAAGTTGTCCAAAGAACCTCATTCTCATCTACCCACACTGAGGAACTCTTTTCCAAAGAGTACCTTATAAGCTAATGGGGATGTCTGGAATACAGAAAATGAACAAAAGCATATATCTGCAAAGGGAAATGTCTCATAAAGGAACTTATTTATCAAGCAAAAGTGAGTTGGAGATTTCTTTTACTCTAATTGAAGAGGTCATGGGACTTGGTAGCAGAGATATGGAGACATAATAGTTGGCCAAAACCTGACACAAAACCCAAAAATTGACACAGTGATGCCAGTACCCGCACCACAGAACTGTTGAGGTCACTGATACGTTCACGACATTTTTCAATTAGAGTTGGCTCATGTTCAGACTCACTGCATGGACAATGTGACCTTGTATTTGCTTGCCGTATACTTTTGAGACACTGAGCGAAATATTTAATTGTAATTTCTGTCAGGAAAAGAAGTATTAGGGTTTCAGCTGAGTTTATTTGACTTCAAAGACAAGAGGTGTGAACTACAAAGCTTCATTTCCCAGTCCACGTTCAGTCTAGACCTAGTATGACTATCTCAGGTTTGATCAAGACAAGCACTGCAGCTGTAGGTGGCTCTATAGTGCTGAAGCAAACTGTATTCATGCAAGGTTTTACCACTCATGGAAGATATATTGTGTGGCTGATGAAATAGGCTTTGTCTGAATTTCAAACACAGTGGATTGTTGAAGAAAAAAAGTGGGGTTGGTAAAAAAATGTGATCAGCACCTGAAGTACGCAGCACAGCACATACCACTGGATATTCAGGAATGCCTGCTCCTTACTTTACATCAAGGTGTGCCAAAGTGTCCTCTAACATCCAGCACCACAAATCCATGTGCAGAACATATTTTCTCTACTCAGTGAAAAATCCTGAAGAAGGGTATGTCACAAACTGCTATGAAAATATCCTGGCTGCAAACTTCAGCACACTTCATTAAATGTAGTGACTACTGAACACCTTGTACTGGAAAAGACTGGCATGGTTGTTCTGTAAATTAACTACAGCATGAAATTAACATTCCTTTGAAACCATAAGAGCTTTTCAAGAAAACTTATGAAGAGGAGATAATCTTTCTTTTCAAGAGTAAATCACAGACAGTAAATCAGCTGACTCTGAACATCCAAGACCCTGAGACCCTGAAGACAAGAGTATGAGTATCCCTTTCTGCAAGATAAAACTCATAAATCCCAGCACAGAGAAAACCCAAGTATTTAAAGGACTTTCAACATTTTGAATGAGACTACTGAGAAAGTAACAGAAAATTTAAAAACTAAAACAGTGGATTTATATATCTGCAGAAATATTGGTCAAATTTTGGCCCATAATTAATAAATAATTAAATTGGGTTCAAAAGCAACGCTGTATATTTTTGTTTATTTTGTCAGAGGGTCAAAAATGTCATTCATGTAGGTGTAACTATCTTATCTTGCTAAATTCTGACAAACCTGTGCTCATTTTAACATTTATAAAGGAACATGCACTTGTATATATTAAGATCAACATTTTCTATGTGCATTGTAAGCTGCACTTTTAGTGATGTACGAAGGTGTTACTATTATTATACCAAGGTGTCTCATGCGAGTATTTTCTGTTATGCTACTTCGTGCTTAATGCTGGTATTTCATTGTGCTAAATGAATGTTAGCATCTTGCCATGGAGAAAAGTGCTAATGTGATAACTGTCTTCATTTAAATGATTTTACTATTACACACTTCTGCAAAATCAATTTACTATAATCAGTTACTTCTTAAAAATTAAATTGAACTTCATGAAAAATGACACATTAAAATTATATTAATGATTGATTGGATAATGATAATGGGTTAATGCAAAATTACTATGGAAGAAAGAAGCAAAAGTGTTTATCCTGCTGCCAGATCCTTAGAGAACAGATTATAGCTATGAGCCTGATTTTCAATGCATCAGACAGTAATTGCTTCTGAAGAGGCACAGAGAATCTTTGAAGATCTTAATAATACACCACTGCCACTTTAATTGCTAAAAGAAGCCAAGAGAATCCTAATTGCCAAGAGAAGCATTACTAATTAAGGTGTCATTCTTCATTTATTCCATAGAAATTAATCTGAAATATTTGTAAAAGCTGAGATATAAATTTAGATCCAAATTCACTTAGCTTAATCACAACAGACTTCCTGTGAAAAATATCTATGGGTTAGGCAAGGTTGATCGTAAAGCTCAAAATATTTATTTTCTTATGAAAAATTTTGGTTTGCTTTCGCTCATAACTTCTTAAAAAATGAAGTAAAAGAATTGAGAATACATTAAAGAATCTGGTTTTATTAATATATAATTTTTATTTCAATTGTGATTCTATCCTCACATTAAAAAATTCTTACAGCTGTTTATATAGCGTGTTTCTATTTTTATATTTCACCTTAAAGCTCCACGCTTCTAAAATGTTAAGATGGGTTTTCTTCAGCTCTGATGGGCAGAGTGATGCAGGTTCAGTTGTATATGTATGGTTTTTAGATCGTAACTGTAGCAACACTTGTTCAATATCTTCTTGCCTTCACTAGGAAGGAGCATGCATAATTGATTAGGTATAGAAAATCCCCATGATCAGTGCTGCATGTGTGTCAAATCCTTCTTTGGCTTGGCTTTGCTAAAGTCCTTATTCAACCTCACAAAATTAGCAGTTGGGGTGAGTGGGCATACTGGTACCTGTCCATTTCCTGCATACTGGGTTTTGTACCTTGTTCTCTTCTCAGCCGTCTTTAATGAAGTTATTCACACTCTCACTGTGTCCTAAACTCTTCTTCTTTTGGCATGGATTATGTCTTATGGTTGACCTTAATGTTGCCTTGCAATCATATATAAATGCCAATTCTTTTTCCTCTTGTTATGTAACATCTCAGAACCCATGACCAATCTATGACCAAACATCTCAGTGACCCATAGAACAGCTATGTAGACTTTTCTAGTTTATACTATGAATTTTTAGTTTGCAATTCTTAACTTTAAACCTCTTCCCATATCAACTTCTTGGTCTTTGTGTGCATGTGTTAGGAAAAAAATGAGTGAAAAAACCTTTGGCAGCACTTCTCAGCTCATCACAAAAGAGGTCATTTCCAGGCCATAACGATGGTGATGAGCTGTGCTGCAGCATCACTTAGGACTTTTCATCATAGCTGATGGGACTGGCTCCAAATTCATGTCTTCTCCATATGGGCAAATTGGACTGCAGCATCACTGCTGAGGGAGGCTGGTCAATTCAGTACCTTCTAGCAACAGCCACTTGTTGCAACAGTGGGATGAAATTCAGCCCTGTACCAAGAAAGATAATTATATGTGATAATCCTAGCATGGGGAGAGAAGAATTAATGAATTAATTGTTCAGAGGGCAGTAAATTGGGCTTGTCTTAGTTACCCATGAAGCATTTTTAGCCACTGATGGCTACCAAAATTTTGTTGCCCAATACAAAGAGATGGTAATCTGGAAGACCTGATCTCTGTTTGACATTTGTCTCCTTGACTACAAAGGGAGCCAAGAGTGGAGCGTGCCCAAACAGATCTGTAGAGAGGCTCAGTGATTGCTGGGGACCTGATAATCACCTCATACGCATTTCTGGTGATGTAGTTCAATCTTTGTCCTATCTTGTCCTAGACTTAGAGCACCTTAGTGGCTGGAATATGTGAGGTACAGTAGCTGAGCACCACAGCTGATTTCATTTAATGCAAGAGGAGTCTAGTTCACCTCCTATGGATCAATTCTGCAGTGTGAGCCAAGTGCTGCAACTCTGGGGCAATGAGGGGATTTTCTTCAAAAGCACACTCAGACTAATTTACCAATGTAGATAAATCCTTTTTTCTTTAGGTACTTGATTTAAGTACCTGAAAGGGTTTGGGCCAAACTGGGCAACATCTTAAATTGATGCCCATGTCAAGGATTCCTTAAGGCTTCAGTCCCAGAAGTACATGAAATACGTGTTGTTGTGTGAAATCTTGCATTTGTGCTTGGAAATATTTGCTTTACTGGATTTTTAAAAAAATATATAATAATGCAATCTCTAAAGTTTTGCCTGTTATTGGAAATGCTCAAATCAGAAGTTTATAAATTTGCATGTGTTCTTTCTACCAAGTAAGTAGAATAGATGGGCTGACCAGTCACTGCTATGTGGATTGAAGGTAGTATTAAAAAATTAAATGTTGTCATGCTGTAGCAAAAAGTGCATGCCTTATTAGGTCCTCACAGGGAAGATCATGATCTGAGTAATTTCATGGACGTGAGGAGAAATATAGGCAGGACATTTTTTTTTGACTGTGCATCGCTGGTCTTACTGAAATTAAAGCATAAAGGAGGCTACTTATTTTCAATACTATAAATGATGAAGAAATTTATCATATCAGAAGTGTTCTAAAATTTGCAGTAATAAGTTCAGATATCGGGAAGTTTACAGTAACTCTACAGAGTAATTGGAGAGACTCTGGTATGACTGGAAAGTTCTGGTTGACTTCTGTTGAAATTTCTTCATGCTATTGTTACACAGTTCCCATAGCTTTGGAAAAGTATCATTCAGAGTAAAATCTGACTTTTAGTTTTGCTTGAGTTTGCTGCTTTGTAAATGCACCCAAAATATGCTGACAGTATCATTAGAATGAAATCCCATGCAAGTATTCCTGCTTCATAACCTATTCCAGAATTATATGTGGTAGACTCTATGTCTCTGTTATTTTGTATTATACTTTTTTATTTATTTCAGATTAAAATTTTTAACCTTTTGCCATCTAAGTTTCTTTTGAAACTTGTCTAGAAACTTCCCTTACATGCATGAGTCTGTAGTAATGGAGATGTAACTGGTTATGATATTCATAACATTATGCTGTACACAGTTACCTAAGCAATATTCTTATTTTCTCAGACTGGAGGACCAATCATCATTTAAATAATTATTTTAGATTCTGTTTATATTGCTTTATTCTACTACAAATAAGCACATCAGGTGTATCATTCAGGTGAAAGATGCAGTTTATTTATGAGCCTTCCTCATCAGGTGATCTGAGTTGTTTCTTGATACCATACACTCATCTGTGACATCAAACTTAAGAGAGAATTATTTTCACCTGACGTATGTTGACACTGCATATGGTCTGGCCTGGCCTGGCATTATTTCTATTCTGAGAGTGCCAGTCCTATTAACTGCAAGGATGGGGGCATGCCACCTACCTCTTATGTCCTTCTGTCTTGTGCTGCCCATCTGTTCCTTCTAGGAAGGTTAAATCCACCTAATTTTTGTCTTTCGGAATATAAGCCTTTAGAAAATAAAAGGTACTTACAGCAGGAAAATAATTTTCATAAACTAAAAGTGTGTGACCAATCTAATTCACCCTGTGTGTCAGAATGCTGCCTCAGAACCTGTAGGGTCAGTTGTGCTATCGTGGGTCTGAGGGTGGATTTCAATTCATAATACACAATTCTTTATGGGCAAAAATAGTTCTAACACAATACTGAATGTAAAGGCAGAGGTAACTTTTTATAAACTCAATTAAGTGGTTTGTTGGTTTTGTTTTTTCTCCACAGTAGTATAATTTCAATTATTAAAGTATTGCATTTATTTTTGACATAATAGGAAAGCCCCATGGTCCTGTACTACGCTTGTTTTGTTCAAATAGTAGGTTTGTCATAGCTAGCTCCCTTTAAATAGCCCATGTCCTGTTACACAATTGTGCTGGCAGATCAATACTGTACTGTTCTGTCAGGGGCCTTGAGTATGTCTCATCCCCAAATAGGCATCACCCTGGTAGGCTGGCAGTTTCTATAATGTCATCAGTGTAGTGATGCTTTCATACAGAGTTATGCACTATTAGCTCACTCCATCTTCTTATTTAAATAAAAACTGTAAAGAACTTATCCCACACTACAAATGGTCTTTTTTGTGTGTTTACCACAACAAACCTGTTTCAGTTTAATCCCATCTTAAATTAATTTGGGCCTGCTCAGCAAAGTTGCTTTAAGCCCCATCTAATCTGGCCTTGAACATTTCCAGGGATGGGGCATCCACGACTTCTCTGGGCAATATTTTCCAGTGTCTCACCACCCCCACAGGAAAGAATTTCTTCTTAATATCTAACCTAAACCTACCTTCCTTCAGCCTAAAACCATTGTCCCTTGTCCTATCACTACATGCCCTTGCAAAAAGTCCCTCTCCCGTTTTCTTGTAGGTTCCCTTTAGGTTCTGGAAAGCTGCTCTAAGGTCTCTCCCCAAAGCCTTCTCTTCTCCAGGCTGAACAACCCCAAGACTCTCAGCCTTTCTTCATAGGAGATGTGCTCCATACCTCTGAGCATCTTTGTGACCCTCCTCTGGACTCACTCCAGCAGGTCCTTGTCCTTATGTTGGCAGCCCAGGGTTGGACACAGTGCTCTGGGTGGGGTCTCATAAAAAATGTATGTATGTTAATTCCTGCACAAGTATGTTAAATGCTGTGCATGGTTTGTCTTTGGAGCAATTGACAGCAAAGACCTCTGAGACTGCCTTTCATGCTGCTGTTTGTATGGACTAATCTGGGGACAAACTGGCAGGGGAAGTGTTCTGCTAAGGGTAGGTTTGAGTTCCACTGCTGAGCTTCCATTGGAGTCAGACCAGCTTCCCTTTCCTTCCACATTGAGAGCTTCTCTGAAAACGTTAGAAAATTGCCAGCCCAAAACGGTCATCTTCTTTTCTTTGTATTTTCCAAAGATGAATATCAATATGGTTGTGATGAGAGAAGTGTACCTTCTCCTAAATACACAACTAGTTAACCTTGCTCAGTAAATCAGTGGCTTAGAAATTAATATTTTTATCATGATTTACTACATTTGTGATTTTAATTGCTGATTTAAATTCTGAGATTATTTTAGGATCAAAGTCTTAAGTAGAATTCACCATGTCATAGACCAAGTGAAAGAGTAAGAAACTTGGCTCAGTTTTTAGTAGTGTTGCTGTAGAGAAGTGTGCCTAAAAATATACTCCCCTCACAGCTGGATAGCTGACAGCAATTCTCTTTTCTAAAGCTGAATGTTTGTAGCTCTCTAACCTTTTTCATCTAGTTTAAAGTCTTAGTTTTGAAGGGCAAGGTAAAATCTGAAGCAAAGTCTAAAGATTTAAGAGTACAGAATGATTCTTTTTAGATTAAGGGCAATAAGCTGGGCAAGGGATGTCATTTTACAGATCTTTTAGTCAAGCCATTTAGAAACACATTCGGAGTAATGAAGACATCCAAATGAAATTGGAGTTATGCAAGCAACACATCTGGGACAGGTATTAAATATTACAAATATTGCCAGTAGCTGAGAACACTTGCTAGGCTAAGATCTCTACAAATAGTACATATGTTACAATTAGGGTTTTTAATTCATTACTGATGAAAATTAAAAAACCTTCAGAGAAGGGAAACGAACAATTTATGTAAATGCAGCTTTAACATTGTTTTGTATATTGAGAAGCAATGGATCCATTTTCAAACAGAAAATAACTGTGATCCTTAGATTAGAATTGGATGATTAAGTTAATAAAGTAATCATGTAATGTAAAACTTTATTATCATTATAGAATGTGGGTGTTCAACTTAATCACAAATGTTACATTCATTTTTAATTGAGCTGTATATAGTCTCCTTAATGGAAGGCTTGGTTTTTTTTCCTTGCAAGCTCAATATATTTTAATTGAACACCTGATTCTTGCCATCAACACATTAACGTCTGAACATTATGTTTTATGCATATAGATATACTGATTAAAACTCAGCAGAGAAGCAAATAATGGGAAAATAAAATGACAACATTATAGAACACTTTCAGCCATATTTTATATTATATATTGAGAAGCTTTTAATTACCTTATTTCATTTAATTAGTCCCACTGCTTAGGTCATTTGTTTTTTATTGATATGGCATGTCAGCAACTTCGCTAATTGGCACAAAATGGCATTTGACTAAACTGTCTTGTCTAGTTTGGTCCAAATGAATTTCTTACATTTTTTCACATTCCTGAGACTTCTTATTTATTTCACAGTCTTTTCAACAATATAAAAAGTATTTTGACAGAGCGGCTAGATTTAAAACTTAACATTTCACTTTTCGTTTTTGTTTCTGAGTTAAAGAAGATTTTAAAGAAAAAGTGTTTACTTCCTAACATATTTTAGCATCAGAGAATAACACTACATTTTTTAGCTTTTAAAAATTTTAGTCTTTCTTCAGAGAGAAAAGTATTTTAAAGCATTTGTTATCATTAAGACTTTAAGCACAGCTTGTCAGCATTTACAAATTTAGTCTGGAAGAAAATCAACATTCCTGTGCCACTCAAGCAGTTGTACTTTAGGAGTTTAGGGGTCTATTTTGCACTGTTCTATTTTAAACCAGTGATTTAACAAACCTGACAACTCTGGAGTATAGATGAGCTCAAGTTATGTAAACATTTTAGTGCACAATATTAATTTCCTGTTGATTATTAACACACCTTATAACAACAGAGATTTTCTGTAAATGTAATTGATAAAAAAGGTTTTTTTGCATTAGAAAATTTCTTTGAATAATCGATTATAGACCTCTCCCTAATTTAAGATTCTTCTGTTCCAAACCATCTTTTATATTTTTCTTTGAGGATGTAACATATTTTTTACTCAAAAATGCCCAAAGATGTATGTAGTATCTCTGTACCAGGCAAAAAAGATTACAGTTTAACTAATTAGCATTTTTTGATTTACCAAATACTGATACTTTTGCAAATTATTTCTATGCTTTTTGAGCTGTTGGATAATCTTTATAATGTATGTGTTCAACTGTGTTGGCACTTCAGCAGATGAAGTAACTCATCACTATGCAGTGAATGTTCTCCCCCTAATTTGAGAATAAATGTATTGTTAATATGGATGACACTGTGCTCCCACAGATTCATGATTTGTGAAACAATAAGAAATTCTACTTATTCAAAATACTAATTTTAAAACTATTTGAAATACAAGTTTTACAGCCCTTGCCCTGAAGTTTAATTTAACCACTTTTTGTGATTACACAGTGGCATTTTCTTTCCTCCTCAAGTCTGTCACAAGCAGGTAACAGGGATCGATTTGAACCAGATTTTTTTAGTCTGAGCCACGGCATTATATATGTCCTGACATCCACAGGAGGGCAGCATGGTTAAATCAAGGGAGAAGATGGGAGCATGATTATAATGCAGCTAAAGTAATCTCACTCTTGATTGTTTATATTGTCTTGTGAAAGTGTTTATAATTGAAAAAAGTGTATGTTTTCCTGGCCAGTACAGGTAAAGGAACTGCATGTTAATTTTAAAAGTTTTGAAGTGTAGCTTCCTAGTACTTATAAATATTAAGTTTTTCTCCATATATATATGATCTATTTTGGAAGAAGGTTTTAAAATATTTAGTGTGGGAGTTATTAAAGCCTAGTTGAAAATTTAGCTTTGAAAATTCCAGTAAATTCTGTTATAATATTGTGGTAAATCAAATATTTGGAGAGTGGAGGCAGCTATTCTTATATATTTACAGGACACAGGAACTGCCCTGTCTTCTAATGCTTGACTGAGCTATAGCAGAAAATGAGTCCTTTTATATATGTCTAAACATATATGTGTATATATATACATATATATACACATATGTAAAATCTTGTTTGGGGAAAGAGATTTAAAACTCTCAATCTCAGATTTGAACAATAATTATGAGCAGTACTAAAAATATTCATTGTAATTTTTGTTTTTAAAGTGATCACCCAAACACCCATAGAAGACATTTTATTCATTTGTGTTATTTACAAATAAATGCCATTTTTCAAAAAGTATTTCTAAAACTTGAAGTAAGGAGAAGCTTTACTTCTTAACACTTCTTGCATCCAATTTGTCAGCGCTACAGGTTCTATCTCCTCTTAATTTTATGGATTTAAAAAAAATTATTTAATGTCAATTTTGTATGTGAATATCACTGTAGCATTGCAATTTTGGGGAGGCAGTTTCTTGTTAGACAAGTCTGTGCAGCAGCAGTGGACTGACCCCAGTAGATGGCTCTGATGCTCCTCACAGGCAGCATTCTGTATGCCTAAACTCCTACAGCTCCAGTCAAAAATCAGTTCCAGTTTAGTAACTCCAGTGAGGGAACAGCATTTGAATGTTTTGTTTTCTACATATTTGTTTTGATAAACGACTTTTGACAAAGAGTAAATCCATGCTGTTTTTATAGGCTTATATCTTTATATCTTTCTTGCATAGTGGTTTTTTTTTTTCCTTACCACCATCCAAACCAAAACATTCTTAGGAATTTTTTTTCCTAATTATATTAATCAATTTTAAAAATCCTAAATACCATGAAGAAATGCATAAGGAACTTTCTCAAAGGGGATTTATTTTTCAGTGATGCATTTCTGTTGTTTTCTGGTGTAAGTCCTCCGGAAATCAGTTTTAGATTGTTTGCTTCTGTGTGGCATTTCCAAGGATAAACATTCAGTCATGTTAATGGTTCTAAAACAAATTCCTGTACACTGGAATCTCTCTTTCCCAGTGCCACAAGACAATTGCTGAATAGTACTAGTGGGTGCCAGTTTCAGTATGAACCACATGAGCTGCTTTCAGGCAGAGCTGGTTCAGATGAGGAACTGTGCTACTGGGCATGGCTTTTAAAGTTTAAAATGGTTGAGAAAATCATTACAGAAATTAATTTAAGCAAAATTCCATTCAAAAGTTTCAAACCCAGAGGCACCATTTCTAGATGAAGAAACTTCTAGGGACACTATCAGCATGAGTATATGAGGAATCTGTGGGAATATATACCTGCATGCTTCCATCCATGTCTTGTTGAGAGCAAGGCCTGAAAGTGCTTCTGAGTGTCCACTTCTATGTTGTTTTGGAGATGTTTCTTCCAAAGTGACATGGAGTCAGAAGTCTATTTGTTTCTCTGGCATCTTTAAAATTCTAAATGTATTCTGTATAGTAAAGTTTTTAAAAAATTGATGTTTTCAGAGAATTGATTTGCTGCGTCATACTATGAAACCCTTCTTTCTTGTTTTTACCCTTGTAATGTCATCAAAAGGTGCCCAGGAGTGTAAAACTATTTTTTTGAATCTAGTTGTTTATGAAAGCATCGCCTACATGTGTCATTCTGTGCCAGTAGGTTTTTTGAGGCAGAATGACTCTATTAGAATATGAGATTAGTCTTATTGTCTTGGACCAAATGTTCATCTAACCTGTCTTCCACTGTGGCCAGCATGAGATGACCTGGAAGATTTATAAGATCAATTTCAGTATTCTGTCAGACTCCTCCCATCTGCAGATGAAGGACTTTCTGAGCCAGATATGACTCTTGGCGTATGCAAATGTTCATCGCAATTAATTTTCTCTTTCGCAGCCTGTCCAGGAATGCCTAAAATGCACAATGAAATGTAACTAATTTAACTTCATGGAAACAAGTCTCAACGGTGGCACTGCTGTGTAAGAGTGGAAATTAATGTCTGGCACTGTTCCTACATTCCTTAGAGGTGCTCAAGACACGATGGAGACAGCCCACACCACTGACTGTTGTACTGCTGTTGTATGCTGGGTAGAAAGAAAAGTGGTTTTCATTGGATCCAATGTTTACATGAAGTCTGCTAAACTAAAAGGGAATTTTCCAGTTTATGAGAGCATGAAGTGTCAAGATTTCAATCCAGAAGAAAATCATATAGTTCCCAATAAAAAGCTTTTTATTTCTGCAACATGGGGAGAGACTACTATTTCAAAGATAGCTAAGTTCAGCCATTGCATCCACAGGAATTTTACCTCATGGAATTGGCTGAAAAGAGCAAACAAGTTTATTATTCTGAATTGTGCTATAGAATGAATAATTTGGTAGGCTGCAAATAACGTTTTCCATGAGTGTCACATGGTTGAATTTTCATGATTCCTAGGTACAGAAAATTTCCTTCATATAATCTGTTTTCACACAACTAAGTAGAACAGCTAAATTAGGAGTCTTTCCACTGTTGGGCTATCCCAGGGAGTCTTTGCACTGCTGGGAGAGCCCAGGAAGACAGAAGGGTGCTTCCAAAGGGTGATCTGCAAAGCTCTGAAGAGGAAACATACCCCAAGCATTTAACACTGGATCTATACAAAATACAAGGGAAACATGACCACTGAAAGTGGCTGACAGGAGTTGCAAAGACAAATACATTTAATTTGCCGTCTCCCTTTAGAACATTTTCTTTTCACTTTTTTTTTTTTTTAATCATAAGTGTGTTGCATGTTTTGACACACAGTTAAAAGGCTGAACAGCTTTACAAGCTTCTGAAATGCATTTTCCAACTTCTGGAAGATAAGGGCTGTTGTGAGGCTTTCGTGAGTGTTTCTTCTGGTGCACTAGGACCTCAAGTTTTGAACAGTCTTGCTCTTTTCCACTTCGGTTTCTCTCCCAACAGAAATTAATGTGGAAATACTAACCTCCTGCACTGGACATGTTGTGAGGAGTAATTGCTTGGTTTATAAAGCACTTGAGTAAGTGTCAAGTAATGCTCCTATTAAGAGAATAATGCTATGTAAGTGAGAACTTGCTAAACTGATTTGTTTCAAAGCTTTGGTGATGTTTTTAAGTGGTGGTTTTAATTTAATTCCTTTAGGATTTTTTTTTAAATCCAGCTATCAAGAATTTTTAAAAGTAGTTTGAAAACATCGTATCATTCTGAATAAATATCTTCTGCGTGCACAAATTAAAGTGCTAGACTCATTCATTATCATAATTTCTGTCCTTCATTTCAAATCACAAATAAGGATTCCAAGTTTAACATGCCTCCACATGCCTTTGCTAGTTTAGATATATCACTTTATATTAATTCATAAGTACTTTAAAATACTTACTCATGATAGTGACAAGAAATGTTATGAAAATACTTAGAATTTACTGTATTTAGAATGAAAATGTATATATCTCATTTTTCTAACATGTTTTATTAAAAAAAAATTCTACTGAGGTCTGTATTCTTTATGAAATTAAAATTATATCAATACAAAAATGGCAATGAAAAGAACTACATAACCAGTCAGAGATAATCAAAGCCAGGTATCATTCCTGAAGGAGCTCTCTGCTCTTACTATCTTCTACCACCAAAGTTTTCAACACTTTTTGACTGTTTCCACCAGTGGATGTGTATGACCTAGAAACAAAAGTAAATTTTTCATGCAAACAAGTTCTCAGCAATTTAGGCTTCCTAGATCACAAAAAATATCACTGCCTGGCTGGAAAAAAGGTCATCAGTATTTTTTATCTGATTGCAGTGCCATGTGCTTCCAGTGGCATGGAGAGATGTCTAGGCTGGACACCTGGCTGCTTCTGGGTGCTCAAGATGCTTGCAAGTTCTGTAAGGTCTGTCAGTGTTAGAACTGTTTCCACAGATAAAGTGAATGCTCAAGGGGGAGCAGTGTAATTTAAATTTTTTCTACTACTTCAACATCAGAATTTAAATTTAGATTTTCACTTTGAAAACCAGTCTCTTAGCTCCTGCTTTCTGTGCAGGAGCTTTCTGCTTTCTTTCTATTATCTTTTTAGATGAAATTAAACCAAGAGATCACCTTCAGGGGTGTACCCATATATACTGCAAAACACTGGTAGCTGTTTTGTCCATGGGTTCAGTTTAGAGCTAGTCCAAAGTAAACTGCCTCAAAAAGCACAGAGGGTGGATGTCAGTCCCTCAGCACCAGCTGTTTTGCAGTAGTGCTGCATTACCTGTTTACATTGCAATTAGACTGCATTAGAATCAGAGTGCTTTCTACGTTTATATTGCATCTGAAGGATTTCATTTGTCTATTGCTTGGAATTCTCTCAAGGCTAAAGGATGTTTTTCTGTCTTGACAAACACCCACATTTACATGCCAAATAGGTTTCATGATATGACATAAATTAGATTAATAATCCTCAAGTTGCCATTGCAGTTACCTCTCAGATTCTGTAAGTACTGGCATGCATATTCACAAATGGTGAAGCTCTCTGGAGTGCAGTAAGATATCACTGTTAAAGAATCTAGGCATATCAGGTCATCCAGCAGTCTTAAAACCATTTATACTGTAACTGAAAAGTGTTTAGCAGGAAAAAAAGCCATTTTCCTGTTCACATGATGAGTATCTTGCTTATTGGAATAAATCGAACTGTTTTCTGTGGCTGTGATATTTTTATTACTTGACATTCTTCAACGTTTCTTTATTCTTAGCCGGCATAATTACAGTAGTTTAGGCTGATTGTTTTTCATTCCATCTGTTGAAGGCTTATTTAGTTCTCTTTCTCAAGAGCACAGAAAGGACTAAAATGAATCTAAGAATGTTTACAGCTAGGTTTCTTATGACCCAGGTCATATTGTTGTCTTGAATCAGTTTTCTCCTCGTCCTCAACTGAAAACAAAAAGATTTCTTAATCTTGCAGGGTTAAATAAAAGGAGGAATGCAGTGCAAGGAAGATTCCTTTTATGCAAGGCACAGCACGGGGATGACTGAAAGTGCCTGTGGGCATTTGGTCCCCATTGGCTCTCTCAGCGAATGCAATGATGCCCACGGATAGCCTGTATTGTTGTCAGTTAAATGGGATCATGAGTGTCTGAAAGGTGTTTGAGAATGAACTGAAAATCATTTTCACAAGTGGATGATTACTTCTGCCACATGTTAACCGAACTCTATCAGAGTGGCCCAGATTTTTGAGACTGCATTAATTGCTCTTTCAACCTTGACTGAGGTTTCTCTTTAAGAAAGGCCTTTGCCGGACTAAACTGCTACACGTATTGATTTTTCTTTCTGTATTTTTTTCATTGTTTGTGATAAATGAAGCCTTTTACAAGTAGAGAATTTATCATTCAAGATGTAGATAGATTGCTTCATTCCTTAGAATAAAAAGGCTGGACTAAAAATGATCTCTGTAGAAGGAGTAAGTCCATTCTCATTTCTCCCTCAGTGAATAGCTCCGGTATTCCACACACAATTATGCTTTTTCAGCTATTCATTAGTGCTGATTTTTTTTCATCAAAAAGTGGAACCCTGCACTCTCGCAGTGAGGTGAGGACTTAGAGCAAATAAGCTGCCATCTTCCTTCCTGTGTATGTCATCACATAACTGAAATTGAACTATAATATTTAGCAACGTGGTTTTGTATTTTGGTAGCACAAGGAAATGCACTTTGAGAGATATTCAAACTTTATGTAATTACAACATGGTTATGCCCAGACTTTTAAAAGAAAATGTTTGTTCATTTTATTTGTTCTGCTTCTGGGGAAGAAAATTATACTGACTTAGATGAGATGATATATATAAAACATTTTTTATCTGGGTGTTTCTGTGTTTTGTAGTGGAAATGTAATTTCTTGTAGTTTTATTTGTTTTCCAGGAAAACTAACTTTAAATATTAAATGGGAGTTTTTTTGTACCAAGTTGTAAGTGTTATGAGGTATAATAAGGTAATTCTGTGACTTCATACAGATGCAATTTTTATTTTTTCATTTGGGAGTGCATGAAGAGAAAGAAACCAGTATTAAACATACTGAAGAAAAGAAGATTGCAGAACTGTTTTTAAAAGAAAAAGTCTCAGAAAAGTGATTGCATGGTTTGTACATTTGGTTGCATTTTCATGTTACTACAAAACGTGTTAGAAAATCTTCACATTGGGGTGACACTTAATGACTCAACATATTTGATCAAGGTCCTGTTCTCTATGTGATTACTAAAAGCAGGTGTATTAGTCTTAAGTTACTGGAAATTATGTGAGCAATGTAAGAGAACTGAAGAAGGCACCCACACATGCATAGGAACTATAAATATACTTTCTAATGTGCATATGTACAGACATAGATGTTATGTGTACGTATCTCATTTATTATATATTTTTACAGAATAGAAGTCTGTCATCTATATATGTTTCAATGTACATGAAAACACCAATCTTTTCTCCTTGTCAGAATATTTATTAAACATTCTCAAAACATGATCTTAAAGAGAAGTCAAAACAAATCTAAGCAGTTACTATTACAGTGTTCAGATACAGAGGAAGAATTTCAGTGTCTTCCTTCCCTGTATATGGCTGAACTTTATTAATTCAAGAATTATTTTAGATTATCCCAACTTTGGAACCCAAATTAGAGCAAGTAAAATTGAAGCAAACGGTGTGGTTAGTGTTTACAGACATGGAACTGGCACTTCTGAATATATGAGTTTCTTGTTTGTATTGCACAAAATCTTTTGCCTAAAGGTACAGTGTTAGAATGAATGGCTGTTCTGTGTTTCTTGTTGCTGCTGAGATGTTTAAAATAGTCTGAGCAACTGATGCTGTGCATTTAGTGTACATTATTTTGGATGGGGAGAGTGATGTGGCTTCTGGGTGAGTGCAGATGCACTTACGGGTAGAGAAATAGCAGACTGCAGCTCTGTGCATTCGTGACTGTGAGATTCTGTTCTGGCTTGCAATACTGGTGTTTACCTGAGACTCATGGAAAGTTACACAATTGCCCATCTTAAAAACAAAACCTTCTTCAACTTAGCGCTACAGCTTAACTCACTTCTGAATCTATGAACCTATTAATTTTCTGCTCCAGTTGTGAAGCCCAAGTGTCATTTAATTGTGAAAACTGGTTATTGTAGATTTTTTCTAGACATCAGCTGCAGTTTCTACAGATCCTAGATGTTGCTGTTTAAATATAGGAAGGTTCTCAGGACCTTTACTTCCTTTTTTTGTTGTTGTTTTGTTGGTTTTTTTCCTCCAAATAGAAAATGAATGCGAAAGAGTGGCTCAAAGAAGACTCTAGAAGCCTACGTGGGTCCTTCCACCTAAAAAAGTTAGACTCTTGAATAAGAATTAATCTCTTTATCTTTCAGGAGCAGATAAGATGAGCAGAGGATATACCCCTTGTAAATGCCTGAAACTTACTACATTAGAAAAAAACTGGTATCATTAGAAATGGCACTGGAAGAGGGATTAAGGACATAACTGTGTGCTTATAGTGATTTGTTAAACCAGGCAGCATAAAGTCTTTGCATTTCTATACTAAATCCCAGCTTTGAGTCATGAATATTATTTTCTTTGTTACCTGGTCTTATGTAAGATCTGTGAATTTTAAAGTTAGGTAGTTAATGTTCCACTCCTTTGTTTCCCAAGGAAGCTCTTATTTAGCACCTTAGTGGAAGTGATTTATAGGAAAAATAAAAGTGCACATTGCTATTTAATTTCTTTTTGTGTGCTTTATTATTTTATACTTTTGAATTTGCTGTATCTTATATTATTTCTGCCTGTACTACAGAACATATCTTATATGGTGGTATATCTTATATGAAGAGTAATTTAAAAGGCAGCCAAGTAATATAACATCACCTCTTCTCTGATAACAAATGTTCTTTTAAGACCTCATATTTTAAAAGCACATTTCTGCAGCTGGATCAGTTAATAATGAGAAAGAATTAGCATAGAGTTTCTAAGGTTGGGTTACTGGCTTTCTGATGTGCAAGAGGCAAGAAGTCTTTGTTAATCTATGGCTTCTTTACAGCCGTTTAAGACATAAAGGAGGGTAAAGAGGGTGGGAACATGGTTAGGATATCTTTGTACTGTAGCTTTGGAGGACTGTGTAATCTCAACTGGGTTTTCAAAACGGGGCAGTTGCCTGACATATATCAAAAAAACCTTCATGATACTCCAGGGGATGCAGGGGTGTGCAGTGGCAGAATCACCATGAAGAACAGGGTAGTCTTAGGACTTAGAGAGACCAAAGGCCACCTGTGAACTTTACTTTTGTCCCTGAGATCATTAAGCTTAGAGTCCATGTGAAATTCATAATTTATTTCCCCTCCAACCTCTGACAGTAGTAAAGAGATTAGCACAATGGCAATAGCAACATTGTGTGCTTTGGGGAAAGTGAATGTTCTGAAACATGTATGAAAAGGAAAACAGGTTTTATTTTGTGGGAGAATGTGTGACCATAAGTCTGTGAGGTAAATGCTTCCTTAGTTGCAAAAAAGTATAAATTTTAAAATAACCCCTAGTAGATTCTTTTTCTGGTACCCTTTCTGACATAACCCTTACTACTTTCTTTTTATTGAATTTATAATAGTCATAGAATTAAGAAGTAAAAAGACTGTGGCAAGATCTGGGCTATTCAAAGGAGGCCACATCAACTGGTAATTGTGTACACAAAGCCATTTTTTTTCCCTCTCATAGAAATAAAAACCAGAGTAACCAAGTAAGGTAGACCTTCAACACAGGTGTATCAGAAGTTGAAGAAGGACAAACACTGGTGTCATAATAATAAGGAAACCACTTCATTACGTGACAAACAACAATTAATAAGCAGTATGCTGAACATTTATTTTAGACATAAATTTGTCCTTTGTGTCCTAATGTGGGAGAAAATGTCCTTGAGAGTACACCCAGGGCAGGTATAACAGTTTTTGCCTTTATCTTGCTTACTTATTTCTCATAAGATGTTGGTTCATTGCTCTGTTTTTTGACTGAGGTGCAAACTACTGGGTTGCAAAGCCACAGAAATGAGTAGAGGGCAGCAGACCCTGTTCTCTTACCAGAGAGGCCCATGTTCATCTGTCAGTCATCTGACCAGCCCTCTCCCATCCTAATTATTGTAGCTACTTCATAATGCATGTGCCAGCATCCTCTAGAGAGTGCCCTGTGAAGCCAGCTTTCACTGGTCTGAGCAGTCATTGCTCTGCCTGTGACCAGCCTATAGCTGTACCAGATGTCCTTGACAGAACCTAGCCAGCCACAAGGGCCATCTCATATGTAATATTCTGCTCTCCTGTCAGGTTTTAAGCAGCAGATCCTTACCACTCATGGGCTTTTGCTTACAGTCTCATCCTTTTCTTCTTGCTGTCTTTGTTAACAGCAGTCCAACATGACCACAGTGACAGAAAAAGTGTCACTGTAATGCCAGAAAATTCACTGCAAATTCTTGGGTAATGAGTGTGCTCTCTCTACCACCAAACAGTACCAGCATCTGTGGTTTTCTCTTCTCACTGGCTGATACTCCTGATTATGTCCTCTGATTCAAAGCCTGGAAATTGCTAAAGTTACAAGGAGTTTTTGTAATCTAACAGCCTTTATAGTGAAGTGCTTCTGTTTGGGAAATTAGATTCTACTTTACTCTGTATCTTGTGTGTCTGCTGACATTGTGTTATGTGAGCATTTTATCACACTACCTCTGGGACTGACTTCTCACAGACTAAATAAACACTGGCAAATCTGTGGAAACCAAATAGAATAAACTGTTGGGAACGTCAACTTTTCTAACATTTAGTATTTCTGTGTCATCAAAAATGTTCTACTTCAAGCTACTTTTTCTATTTTTCAGACAAAATTGGTAAAATAAAAAGTGATAAGCAGGTTAATCTTCACGAACATGAGATCATTTGTTTCTGATTGTTGTCTTGTTTTGAGTGAAAAGGAATGTCTCTTTGCATTTTTATGATATGAATAAATGGAAGAAAAAATCACTTTTACATATGACAACACTGAAAAAGCAGCTCAGTAGACCGAGTAAATTAATACACAGATTTTTGTTTGGTTGTCCTAATGTCATGCTTCTTATTCATGGAAAACCATTCCCTTTATTATTTCCTTTGCAGGTACTTGTATGCTCTAGGACAGAAGGTTTGGAAGCGGTGGAAAAAACGCTACTTTGTCCTTGTTCAGGTTAGTAGCCAGCCATCACATTTCAATAAAATAATTATTGGACTATAAATTATGTATGATTTCTGGAGTAGTTTGTGAATCAGTATCTTCAGGCAGCACATGCAATACTACTCCAAGCTTCACAGAGACATCCAGCTTTTTTTTTTTTTTTAATTCCTAGTAAACAGAAATGTTACAGATATGTATAAATGGGTCCCTACACTGAGCAATGTTTCAACTGAAACCTATGAATTTCTGGATGAAATTTTTGTGACCTTGTAATAGTCTGATGACAGCTTTTTATCAGCACTCAATTTGAAATAAAGTCATATTTCACAAAATGGATTATACTTTACTGTTTAATTTACTATCTCTTTTTAATTTATTCTATCTCAGCTAATATTTCTTGCCTTTGAAATTAAAGCACTAATACTTGTATTAAAAACTTCTTCTGATTTTTTAAAAATAATACTATTTTTTCCTTCTTTGCAACATTGAATTGGGTAAAATTATATAATTGTTACATAAATATGTTGTAGTAGTTGTTCTTGGCCACAAAAATGTGCTATGCTCATATTTTATAACTTTTTGTCCAAACCCAGAACTGTTAGTATTTTCACATACTAGTGAATGGTGATATTGACTTGAGATAAATAGAATAGTAGATTTTGAGTGGTCAATACAGAGAAATTAATGATTTTAGGGAGTCTTTGAAAAAAAGTAATTGGTTTTTGTTGGTGTTTGTCTTCAGATTGCATTTGATGTTCTTCACAGTAAGTCAGAGAATGCTGTTCTGTCTCCTTTGTTTTATTGACAGAAAACTCTTAAAGTCTGAGTCTCCATAAGTATCATACAAAGGTTGAAGCCTGTTAATGAGGCTTTTTTAAGAACATAAACTTCTAAAACTGCTTTACAGAAAGCCTGATTTCTTCATCATTCTGTCAGTCACACTCACCTGGTCTCCTCATACTCCTAAGTTGTTAAAATCATAAGGTTGTAAAAAAAATTGCTGAACAAGATCTTTAGTAATGTTAAAAGCAAAGAGTATTTGAAGGAGATTCTGTAAAGTCTACGGAATTCATTTTGGTTCAGACTTTACCAAGGTCCTTTGTGAAGAGATGAGGACATTTTGTGACTGCTAATATTTGTTGGGAAGATCTCTATATAGGGTAGCTGTCAAGGTATGGCTGTGAACAGAAAATAATTTCAAGTTGCAAAGAAAAACAGTAAGACTACATGCTCCCTTGTCCTTCATGCTTTTCTTCAACACTCATCCTACTTGTCACTCCTTTCACAGAAAGAATGAACTTGTTCTTTTCCTCTAAGCCACAGGTGTCATCTGATTTTTAAATTGTACATCTAAGAGACACAGTCTTTATGTGTGTGCAATATGGAACCATCATCTTGGAGACCGGTTTATTCCAGTCAAGTTAATTTTAACTGTTTTCTACTCTCTATGCTGAAATTGAAATACTGGAGGAGAATATTACAGGAATTTTCCTACTGTGATGGGATTTAGTCATCTATTTCATTTTAAAGCAGCTATCAATTCAATAAAGCTATATAAAAAATACAATGTTAAATCAATATTTACTGTCCAGACAGCTCTGGCTCATTTATATAGTCCTGCTGTGATACATTCACTGGCAATAAGCTGAAGTCAATACATGTGAAATAAGCATTCACTAATGGACCAGTCTGTTGTATTGATATATTATTGACATATTGACAAGTCTTCCTCTATAGATTAACTTTTAGCTTACAGTAGTCAAACATCAAGGACATGAAATTCAGTGCTAGAATAGAGGCTGACAGTATGGTTTACACACACTTTGAAAATTTAACTCAGTTGTGACATTAGATGAATAATGTTGATTTTTTCAGAGTGTGATGTGAGTAATGTGCACCTTCATTATTGCTGCACCTATTACAAGTTGTTAGTGGTTTCTGAAAGAACAGATCAATGTTATAGAAAGGTTACAGTATCTGGAAATTTTAACCTCTTCATTTTATTTGACTTTTATCCTTTAGTATCCAGTCACTTCTCTAAAAGGTTATTAATTTAAAACCAGAAAAGACAGGGACATAATACAGTTGGTAGAAAGCCTCAGCTGGACCTGATGTGTTTTACTTAATTTACTGTCTGATATCTTCCTCCAGTAATTAGAATGCAGATCCACTTCTGTAATTTCAATTTCACCTGGTCAAATGTTTGAAAAGCCAGTCATTTGTTTCATGGATGATTTTTTTCCTAAACACACAAACCACACAGCGTAATTCTGGCTGCTGAACTCCTGAGTGAGCTGCCAAGTGATGGTCTGTAGCAGACACCACAGAATCAGCTGCCAGGTGTGCAGTGACACTTCCTCCCAGCACATGAAACAGAGTCTTTGTGCCCTGTGGGGACATCCCTTAGTGACATTCTTCATAAGTCACAATCACATTTCTGTACCTATCTGTCTGTCATAAATGCATAAGATGTTGGTTTTCCCCCTTGTTACAAAACAGGTAGAACAGCTGGTAGGTGTTTGAACATCTGGAAAATAAAAAAAATCAAGTAAATGCAGTTGTAGGAAGAGGACTGCCTTTTATTCTGTCAAGATTACCATTCAAGAGGCTGAACTGACTCTGGTTTTGTCTGAGAATGTGTTGTACATAGTCCTGACTTTTGACTATTCATTATTCTACAAGTTATTTATGCTAATTTGCCAAATTCTTTGGCAAAGCTGATTACAACTCCTTTTACTACTAATAATACACTTAAACCTAGTCATGGACTAAACCTAGTCATGGATCTATATTAAAAAGTGTTATTTCAGACTGTGCTGGTGATTCTTTTTGTAGTAAGTGAGAGCAGCCACTGATGACCATAAGGAAAAGAGTTTAAGAGATTTCAAGTATAAATAAATGAGGAAAGTTCTGTATTTCTTTATTTTGTTGAGACTTTTTTCCCCAACAAAATTTTCTTGAATTTTTCTATCTGTTTCTTTGGTGAAGAAACTTCAAAATGCCTCATTTTCAACAGTAAGATGAAGTCACCAACCATGACTGATTGTTCCTTTAAAATAAGAGAACGCAGTTGCAATATGTTCGATAAAATAAAATCAGCAGCATTATAATATCTGTC
Organism: Dicaeum eximium; assembly: GCA_013396995.1. NCBI lineage: Eukaryota > Metazoa > Chordata > Aves > Passeriformes > Dicaeidae > Dicaeum > Dicaeum eximium. The sequence goes on along the minus strand of VWZP01010965.1, from coordinate 407,979 downwards.
TTGTTTTAGGGGCAAGGCTAAAAATGAATAAACATACATAGCCCAGATCTCACAGAAGTTTATCTTCAAAAACATTCAGTGGCTGAAGAAATTTGAAATATACAGGCATCCTATGCATTTCCATGATTAGTGTTTGCTACCTTCCCTTTTGGTGGCTCAGATTGCCTATATAGTGTGGTTATGTGGAATTGTTGACATGAAAATGTGAGAGATGAATGTGGGTCCTTGACAGCTTATTTCATTCAACCAAGTGGAATAAATTGAGAAATGTTTTTACTACAGTGATGAGTATCAAAAATTAAAACTGTAGATTCAGTTTACAAAGAAAAGAAAAGGAGGAAGCTCTTATTAAATATAATGCTAATTGCAAAGGATTGCAATTGCAGGGACAGAGTTGGTGCTGCTGCCAGGCCTAGAGTAGAGGGATGAGCCCCATGTCACGGTCCCCTCCCAGAGGAGACCACCAGCCCTGGCTGTCTCTGCCCACAGCCCAGACTCCCATTTCAGCCTCCTGAGGCCATTGTCCCCAGCCCCAGAAATGCCACAGCAGGGCTGCTCTCCAGTTCCCCACATCCCAGTCCAGTTCCCCACATCCTGTGCCCAGGACTGGGGCTGGGGCTGGTTGCCCTGCTCCCAGTTGGACCCAGTCTGCAAGGCCCTGTCAGCCCAGGAATATTTTAAAATATTTAAACCAAAATACGGTAATTTTCTAAAATACACTATGAATGAAAGCAAAACTGTGGGCTCAATGCACAAACAGTGAGGTGAAATTCTGCTATGCCTGTCATGCTGGAAGATGGGCTGGCTGCTTGTAGTAGTCCCATTCTGTCCTGAAAATCAGAATTTTGGAGTAGATTAGATTGTCTTTTGGGTTTATGTATTTAATGTGGTCTTGGTGTGCCCATTTAAGCGAATGCAGTAAATCTGATGTGGAAAGCTGATGCTCAGTTTAAGTTGTCTGACAGTGTCTCTCAAATTCCTACCCCTGTAAAACTGTCTTTGCTTACCTAATGAGATAATTAAAACTGGAAGAGCTATGTTTAGTTTCTCTCCCCTATAGACTCCTGCTGTGGTTTTGGAGACATCAGCTTGGCATTTGAGGCCTGATGGCCATTTTACAGAGAGGGCTGTTACACCTGTTCCTTTTGCCTGTACAGGCTGTGCCAGGGGATTTTCTGTCACCATGCACTGCTTACACATAGATAGCAAAATCCTGTTTCAAAAAAGCCCAATACATAAAATAATGAAATAATTTTAGAGTATTACCCAGATAATAATCACACATTCCATCCTTATTTTCCAAAAGCATCAATCTTTTACGAAGAGTAAAGGTACAGCACCAGCAAATATATGAATGAAGCTGTAAAGTAAAAGTAAAAAGTTAAGTTAAAGTTACGTAAAATAAATTTTACTTCAAAAAGGCTCATTCCTGAAGTTGTAGCTAAAACAATAAATTTAGAAAAGTTAGCTGAGCAATCAGCAGTCTAAATAAAAATGATCCATTATATATCAGTCGAGCTCCTTACCTATCTGTAAATCCTAGCATAATTTTACAGATAGTTTAAAACAAGTCTGTTGGCCAGATATCCTACAGTCCTTGGAGATGAGAGTTTCAGAGGTGCATATACATTCAGTTCCCTTTAGTTTCAAGTGCTCACAGATTCACATGCTCTTTGTTCTGGCCATCTTCTATAATCCTCCCAGCTCTTCCTGTAAAGCTGGAAACACCTCGGGTTTTATTCAGTGATTGCTTTTCTCCTCCCAGATATTGCATTTCTTTTTTTATCATTCTTTATCTTTCCAGTCAGCTTTTCCTCACCTATCCTTATAATTTTCTATTCTGTCTACAGAGTCAAAAACCGCTGGTGACAGATTCTCTTCTTATTGCTTCATAAGTTTTTTGGTAATTGTACTTGATGACAAGTAACTAATGTTGTCCATGCCAGCTGCAAGCAGCTTGGCCTACACTGTTCATTATCTAGTGAGCCCAGCAGCACAGGGGTGGGTGAGAACACAGATGCGAAAGGCACAGAAATTAGACTATAAAATCTAACTGGAGGTTCTGATGCTTGCCACCATTAGCTAGAATTGGCCAGATTATATGTTCCTTTTTCCAGTTTCATAATAATTCTGCCACTTCTGCAAACAGTAATTCTATACATAAAAGTTCTTGTTTTCTCAGTTTCTTGGAATAGAGTTCTTTTTTTCCTCTTACAGTATACTGAGTCATTTGGTCAGTACCACAATACTAAGTATTTTCCCTACCAGAATCTAAATGGCTTCCCTTCATTTTTCCATAAAGCACCAGCCCAAAATGTATTTCAGGAAACTGCAGAGAGGTGTGTTTGTGGGTTATTTGTTTTGGAAATTTTTTCCTTCATTTTGGCAGAAAGGGGAAAGGAGAAAATTTACACTGTAAATACTTCTGGGAAAGGGAAAAAAAGGGGGATTTATTTATTCAGTGCAAATGGAAGCTAATTTAAGCCATGGTACATTTGTTATACAGTTCTGAAATGCAATTCATTAATTAAGAAGTCCTTTCTTATTCAGGTTAGCCAATACACGTTTGCAATGTGCAGTTACAGAGAAAAGAAGTCTGAGCCTCAAGAACTGATGCAACTGGAAGGATACACTGTGGATTACACAGCTCCTCACACAGGTACTTTTCATGATTTTGAAGTAGCACAATATACTTGTGTAAAATAGCTGTTTCAATATGCTCATTTTGATCTAGCAGCAAAAACTCCCAGGGTTCTTTGGCAGAAAAAAAATCCCAAGATTCTTTGGCAATTATTCCACTAGGATATTCTGATGTGAAAAATCATGCTTTTAGAAATAAGCTTGTTGTAAGACTAATGAAAAAGAAATTTTACACTAAAGTTTCCTGAAAGATTGTAAGACCACATACAATACAAGGAGAAAATTGTGAATTCTAGTTAGTCTTCCCCTTTTCTATTTTTGATGGTGGTGGCATGTGGCAGTATACTGTGAAGTATAGTCATAAATAATTTAGAAAAGAAGACAAATTATGACAATGCCTGAGAAAGACAAGTCACTCATAGTAATCAAAAATAATTTTGGAGATATCAGAAAAATCTCCACAAGTTAACATTAAAATGGAAGAGGGAAATCACATGCAGAGAAAAACAATTCTACCTATGCAGTGGAGAGTTACGAAGATAGGAGACTTCTGAGACATTAAAGATTGATCTTTGAAAATGTTGTGTCAATGTTTAGAATAATTGAGAAGGCAAACAATGCTTGGAAGGTGTTTGGAAAACTGAAACAATTCTGTCATAAAGAAATCCCCAGCACAGCCATGTTGACTGTTGTGTCCTGTTCTCCTTACATGCTCTCAGAAAAAAAACACTGGAATGAGGAAAAGGACTAAGGAAGAGCAGCACTGATAAAGGATATGGAGCCGTCTCTGCTCAATAAGAGATAATGTTGACAGGAATTTCCAGCTAATAAAATAATACCAGGAAGGAGAATATGTTAAAAAAATGCAAAATAGCATATGGTAGAGAGGAGATGAATAAGAAATAAGTTGGAGCTGAATTTAAAGTGGAGTCATGTAAATATTTTCTCCGGTGATTTCTATATTTATTCTACTTATGTTACTTCTATCTATTACCATTTGATCCTTATAGCTCTAGATTTATCTTATTTCTAGGTCATAAATACCTTTAAAATATTTTAACACACCCCTCCACACATACACTTACTCTGAGTAAAACCAATAATGTAAAAGTAATATATGCAATAAATGTAATATATACCAAAAATAAATGTAAAACCAATAAATATTGATGGTGATTTAGAAGTAACTTGTATTTATCAAGATTACCTTCTTATTTACTGTTTCAGGTCTTCAGGGTGGTCGGATGTTTTTCAACGCAGTTAAAGAAGGCGACACCGTGATATTTGCCAGTGACGATGAGCAGGATAGAATACTCTGGGTTCAAGCTATGTACAGAGCCACAGGTCAGTCTTACAAGCCTGTTCCTGCAAGTCAAGCTCAGAAGATGAATCTTAAAGGAGGCAATGCCAACACAGATATATCCCCACTTTGTAAGTTGGCTTTTCTTTTCTTTTGTGGCTTTGGTTTTGGTTTTTGCTGGTAAAATATGTAGCAGGTCCCTCAATGAAGTTTAATTAAGCAGAACTTATTCACTAGGCAAATGTGTCTAGTGACACATATAAAAAATTCATTGTTAGCCAGAAGCTCTTTAACTCAGATTATTATTAACAAGGGAAATCCTGACTTGCAGGTCATTATTTTTATTATAATCCATGAAAATACAGCAATTAGCTTCATATTCCTTACAATTGACCCATATATTACCATGGAGACAGTGTTTGGTTTGCATTATATTTTTCATTAGCCAGCCAGTGTAGTGTTGAATAGAAAAGCGTCAATCTATTCTCAGAATTTTTGTAGATTTAGGTCAGCTTCATCATACATTGTATGTATTAGTTACCAAAAAATTGCTACGCAGACAGTACATTCTGAGTTGAAAGGCAATAGATGGGCTCCTGGATTTTTTTTGGCACATAGTGTAATATTAAATTACATATAAAAAATTCTTTAAATTGTTCAGGTTTAAGCTTTCATCACCTTTTTTTGTGGAAAGTATGGTTTCAGAGAAATCAAGGTAGCATATTATCAATAATATGCTATAAAATATTAAACATATTTTAAATCTTCATATTATCTCTTTGAAAGTGTTCTGTCATGTAGATATTTGCACAAAGGAAGCTTTTTTTTTTTAATGTTGTTAGGGAGGCTGGGTGCAATCCAATGACCTTTTGTAGTAGCCCTCAAATTTCTGGAACATTGTATGATTATTATACTATAATCCTTCTTCATATAGCATAGCATATATCATATATCATGCATAGTGATAGAAGGGAGACATGTTTTAGACTAAACTTGGTTTAGTGTCTGAAGTCTGTAGCAGGTTGACCCAAACCCATTCTCTTCCCTCAGTCCTGCTATCACTCAGTCTCACAACCTCCTATTCATCCTGTAATCTTATATCAGTTTGCTTTCAGAAAACAGTAAAATGTGCTTGTTAAACTTAGTAATATTTATCTAAAATCCTGAGGAGCTCTCAATGTCATTGAGCTTTTCAATGTCAAGATCATTGAAAAAAGTTTAATCTCACAAAAGCACTGTCATCTGTTTTTCATCTGGAACAATTTGGAAGGGAATTAGTCTGAAACACTTTGTGAAGTAATCTTTCATTATGGAGCCATTAAGGTGAAGTAGGATGGAAGTAACATTGCAAAAGCAAAGGTGGGGCAACAGCCAAGAAGTTCTTCTGCTCAGCTCCTCCAAATTCCCTGGATTTGTGCTGGGTGGTGGGAGTTCACTGTGTCCCTACTTCATGTGCATCAATTAGAAAGTACAAAAGTGACCACTGACAGCAGTATCCAAGGACCTGCTTCTGGTTTTGGACACGGTGTTCACCTGGAAGTGAAAGCAAGTAGAAAACTCTGACCAAAGGGCAATGAAAATTATAGAAAGAAAAAGGTACAAAAAACAATCACAAGTTTGGATATATTGAAATTGTATTTTCAGAGATAAAATTACTGAAAATGTTAAAGAATGAAACGCAAGATTGTCACATCTTGATATTATTTTAGAGGGACTACAGGTGTTTTTTTAGGTGGAAATCATAGAAAAAGTAAGGATTATTTTAAAGACATTTTAAAGGAAGCTCAAAAGCCTAAAATATAATGCATTTTTCTGTCATGCTTATATATCTGCTTACACAAACTCATATGACTGAACTGTATATAAATCAAAAATCTGTGTTTAAATTATTATTTTCCTTTGGGTTTAATATACTTCAATGTTGATATTTTGTAATAATTCACAAAATAATCCATAACTTAAAATAATTCATAAATTTCTTTGCAACAGAGTGACTTGTGGAATTTAATTTAATGTAATATTTAGAACCATGGTTTGACTGATTTCTATAATAACCCAGTTCTCTCTACATGAGGAAATTTTTTATTCAGTCTCTTGCAATTGAGGTAGAAATGGGCATAATAAAATTAATCCATTTTTAGGAAACTTCAGGAACAGAAGTTTTCAGATATAACCTTAAATAATTTTCTAACTGTGCTGAATTTTTTGAGGCATAGTTTTACTCCTAGGAAGACTCTATAGCTGACCTTTTGTCCCATTTAAATAGATTCAGTTTCACAAGAAGTTCATTTTCTTTTCCCTGAGAAAAACGTTTGCATGAAGCTAGGTGTCTTTTATTTTAATCAAGATATAACACCACATACTGGAGAGCTGGCATATATATTAAATGAAATTAATTTCCAATTTTTTCTTCTTTACTATGGTACATTTTTAGTATTAGGAAATACAGTTTTGAACAGATAACTTGTCAATTAGTATTTTTAAGCTTTTTATTTTCATATTAATGCACAATTTAAGCATTCCAGCCAATAGGAGATCACAATGTTTTAGTTTCTGCAGTATATCATGCCATGCTATCTCCATGTACAGAAAGCAGAAAAACAGCCTGGGCTTTGCAAAACAAATATCAGTTAATGGCATTCAAATCTTATAAGTCTGTCCCCATTTTATTTATCGTCTAAGATGAAAAATCAACTCACTCTGATAAGATGTTCAAAAAGAATTTTCAATAACTTGGAGAAAATTAACTATCTTTAAACTGCAGGATGCAGAAAAAAGTCAACTTGAGGAGAAATGTTTCAATGTTTTTCTGTATTGTGTTTATAAAATATCTTCTTTCATTCTGAAATTTTCTTGATAATTATGAAAAGCATCTGAAAGTGGTATTTAACAGAATTAAACTACTGTTGTACTCGTCCAACTTCTAAAATGTATACTAGTCAATTTTTTCATCTCTAAGTAACTTGGTATTGCAGTGCTGTGGTATTAGGTGACTCCAAAACAAAAGTGAAGACAGGCTAATGTCAGCAATGATCAAGAAAAGGAGACTGACCTTCAGATCTACTGTTCTGCATAAGCATGTTGAATGAAAGAATAGAGTCTTTAAGGATGCATGACTGTAGAATAGCCAGAAGTTTCCCAAGGACATTAATGTTTCAGGAAAAGCACCAATGAAAAACAGATTAATTTGAATTACATAAAGGTGCAGGAAGTGATTCCTTTTTTAATGAGAAATGTATTAGGAGATATATTCATACAATTGAAAAGACTGCTGGAGTGCTTAGCACTGCTAATAACTTGTTCATAACACAGGAGTTAAAAGCAGCATGTGAGGGGATTGTCATGTCTTAATGAAGAAATACAAAGCCAAACATTATTCTGAACCTACACCCTCATGGGTTCAGAGACAGTCTCTTTCAATTAATTACATTTTTAGAAACAAACAAGTAGAAGATATTTTTACATTGGACATCGTTTTCTTGGCAGGTTTTGCAGCTTTATGTCCACCATACCCTTTTGCCATTTGGAAGACTGGAGTAACTCCACCCTCCCTGCATGTTTCCTCATTCCCCTTTACGACCAGTTCCTGCTTGCCTCTAACCACCCCTGTCTCCCTTTTAGAAAGAGATTGTTTACACCAGCCTCCACCACCTTAGGCAGCCAGTAAGTCACCTGTGTGGTCTCTTCTGTACTAGTCAGGAACATGTAAAAACTATCTACAATCTGCTTCAAATCTGCCCTTCAACAAAACACTGGCAATCAGTCAGTGTGGTATCCCCAGCCCGACGGCCAGACCGTGTGGGCCAGCTGCCTTCTCATTTTCTGCCACTTTTCTTTACAGAAGTTATTTCATGGCCTGATACCTAAATTATAAAGTTCTGGGGTCACAGATTGTCTCTTTGACCTGTGTAGCACTTTGAAGTCCTGGTCAATGATCAGGAGTCAAAATGTTCCCAGTGTAAGCTGTCCCCATCTGTCTGGAGTGGCACTTGAAGGAATGTAATGCATGTCTTACCACGGTCTTTTCCAACCAGTTCCAGCCCCTTCTGGAACAGAGTCATAGTTCTTACCCTACTAGTCTTAGTCTTTAAATCTTTTTAATCCCTACAATACTAGATTGCTTGCCTCTACCTTCTCTTCTTTCATGCTTGCCTGAGCTAGTTCAAATTGCTTTCATGATGCTTAAAATCAAGCAGAGATGTTTCTGAGAGCCACAAAAAGGAGAAGGTCACCACTCAGCAAGGCCAGTACCTGCAGTTCACCCCAGCACAGAGGAAGTGATACAGGAAATGTGTATTTGCTTCTGGGCTGGAACGGGGCAGAGATGCTGTGTACAGATGCTGGAACCACTTGAGAATGTGCCATAAACATGAAATTCTTGGTAATTTTAATTCAGTCAACTCTGTATGAGCTGAGTCACTGAGGATATGATGATTTTAATAGCCTTTGCAGCTGGACTAAAATTTAAAGTTTCTTGCAAAGATGGCAAAAGGCATCATTAGAATCTTATTCTGCCCAAATGGATATCTTTGCCTAAAAGAACACCCAAAGAATGTGCTAAACCTCCTGTAATAGCTTTTGTTATTTTAACATTGTTTGAAAATACATTTACTTGTCCTATCTTGATTTAAAAAAAAAAAAGGTTGTTTCCAAAAGATTAAATACACAACCTGAAACAGGCAGTGCATCATGGAAATAGGAGCCAATGATTTTGAGTTAAAGGCAACATGGAAAGCATGGCAACAAATTTGATTAAGAAGGGAAAAAAGACTAATTGTGAAGAAGCAAGGGAAATATTACTTCTTCAAAGCTCTCCCCAAATATCTTCCCAATATTTTTTAAGATTGAGAAAGTGTAGAGAAAAATGGATTCTTATTTTTTTCTTAACTATATGACAATATAGGACCTCATATGCCTTTTGCATTTGCATGTTGTTTGAAAGCGACAACTAAAGCACATTTATATAAGAATTTGAAAAAAGCAATCACTCTAACAATTCTTAAAAGTATGTTCTGGAGTAATTTTTTTTTAGTCACACTCATATACCATTTATGAATTCCTCATGATCCTTGTTCAAGTTATTAATTTTTTTTAATTCCTCTTTGTTTCAAAATATTTACCATTACCTTGTATCTACATCATAGCAATAAACAAAAATGTATTACACTAGATCTATTTTTCTGTTATTTCCTGCTTGCCTACAGCTGGCAAAGGTAAGTCTTTAGTTGTTTTTCTGTTGCTTAAATATATTTGGTAACAGATCTTCTATTACTGTTTGACAATGTTATTTGTACTGCTTGATTCACTCAAAAAGATGATCAGTCATTGATATTTCTTTTAGAATTAAATCTAGCAAATATTTATACTTTTAAATCAATACTTTTGCTTATTTTGCCCAAATTATGTAAGAGCAAATTCTGCTTTCACAAGCTGTATTGTGTTCAATAGATCACTTTACTTATTATGATCATCTGGATACTGTATCAGTACGCTGGATCTGTTTAATTTGCAACATCCAATCTCCTGATTTCAAAATACTTAAATTACTTATCGGTACTTACACCTTCTCTCATAAAAAAGGGGCATTTTTTATATTGGCATGGTTAACCAGAGAAAAAAAACAAAAGAAAGTTATTTTAACAATGATTCAGCTCTGTATAATTTTCTACAAGATGGCAAAAAGAAATATTAGTACTTATGTCTTACTATGAATAATGTTTATAGCATATGATAAACCTGATACTCTTATAAGAAGGAAAACTTACAAGAAATGCTGAAATCAGTCACTTTAAATATAATGGATTTGAAAAGAGTTTTATCTGTGTTTGGACATTTTGGAAGCTATAGATAACTTCATATGTGGTTCAGTACTTTAGGTAATGTAGCTGTGTTGATATCAGTTGTTTATCTTTAAATTAATGTGTTTAAATACAGTTAAATTGTGCTAATTAAGAGAGAGCATTTCCTGTGCCTATGTCAAAAATATGAGCTAGGTTTGTCATTAATGATAGGCTAGTCTAATGCTCATTGAAATATTGCTAATCTGTGTAATCACATTTGCTACAGATCTTTCAAGCATTTAAAATACATGCTGCTGCTTCTCTGGGGTGATGGTCTCATACCTTACACCATCGACATTTTGTCATACTGTTTATTTGCTACATCCACCTTGGTGAAATCTGTCACATGGATGTGACTCTTGCTTTGACAATGCAAAGCCAAGTGATATGAATTAGTTTCTGCATCTTTCTGGGATTTGATGTTGCAGATCCTTCAGCTTGAATTAAATAATTCTCCCATCCACAAATACAGCTGAAAGTTGGACTTGACATGGATCAATATGATCTGGGGCTAAATTTCTAAATGTGACTGATTATGTTAGCATCATGCCCACAGATCAATATTGAGTTTTATTATGAACCTGACTCCATAATTGGGTTTAATCAATAAACTTTTGTCTCCTTTCTTTAGAAATTTTAGATTTCTACTATGCAGGTTTTCAAAATTGCATTTAGGATACACTTAGATCTATACTTTTCTGGTAACTAATATAAAAAGACCCAGGTTTGAATTTAAAGGAACAAAGAGCTAAGACCCTATTGAAAGGGGAAGTCAATTTTTAAGTTGATAGGACTGTTCACCCCAGTACAGTCTATAGAATCCAAGACAGCTAATGTGCTAATACATAACTAGTCCTTTTGGGCACTGTGAGGCTTTTTCTGTCCATACTAGATAGATAATTCACATTGAAGACTTTGACAAAACATAACATTAATGAAAGCAATCACTAGAGCTTCTCTTTTGATAAACCCGCGGGGTTTAAAGGCGTTGAAAGATGCAATCTGTGAAGAACAATAAATTTGGGCCTTTGATTGAAGTGCCATTTGGGATGGTATGCTTTCTCAATGTATTTACACAAAAATGCTGCTCCCTTTTTCAGTACACTTTGCTGGAAGGTTGAAGGAGCTCTTTGCCATTACTACATTAAGGTTTGTCTCATTAAAAGCCGAGTACAAAAAGAAGGCTGGAAATGACCTAGCTCAATCCAGTGTGTTCATTTCTGCTCCAGTTTGCCATTTGAGAAGTAGGCTTCAAGCCATGATGAATATTTCTATTAAGTGGTACTTTGAACTGCAGTAAAGATGCTCTTTCTTTTCTGAAGAAATAAATGCATAAACCTGTCTGGGGTTCTTTTAGGTTTTTTTTCTTTTTCTTTTTCTTTTTTTTTTTAATATTTTGTGGTTATTTTGCTAAAATTAGAAAGAGAGCAGTACTAAACCAGGAAATTACAGAATATTTTTCATTTCTACTCATAAGATTGATTTTAAATTGAAACATTTGCAGACCCCACTAGAAAACAATGCTTTAATACTTTTTTCATGTACTATGTTGTGTTTTCTAGCAGCCTTTCTAAATTTTGGTTTATCTGTCAGTGGGTAGCAATTTTTTTTTCACTGTTACACTCCGTAAATTGGTATGATTGATAGAAAAATAACTCAGTAATAATATTTTCAGATTAAAAGATCAAGATTCTATAATAATTCTATAATAATTCACCTGCAAGCATCTCTCTATATGAGTTATTTCTTTGAGATACTTTCAAGAAAGCTTAGATATTGAGACTTATATGCCATGCCTACACTGGTGTTTGTAAGTCTGAACACACGCTCACATGTATTGTTCTGCACATTTTTCCTTTGTGTAACAGATACAGACCGTGGCCAGAAACATGGCATGGATGAGTTTATTTCTGCTAATCCCTGCAAATTTGACCATGCTTCCCTCTTTAGACTGCTTCAGAGACAGACCTTGGATCACAGATTGAATGACTCCTATTCTTGTTTGGTGAGTAGTGGCTGGAAGATAGATATAAAGAAGTGAAAAATAGTTGTTACAAAGTAGTCCTTTCTTCCTCGTTCATTCAACAACTGCAGTTGTAGGTGGAATAAAGGGTCCAATCGATTGGTTTTAAATTTGAAAATTACATACTTGCAAGCGGCTGCTGTGCCACTCAATAGAAAGCAGAGACACAAACTGTCTTCAGTTTTATCAGCTGAAATTTATCATGTCCTCTGGGGAGGTTTGAATAAAAACAGAAAGTCTTGACAATGGCAAGAACTGTGGTAGGATTTACTGACACCTGTACAGGCATTTTAAGGTCCAAATGTAGTTGCCTCATCTCAGACATTTTCACCTGTCTTATAATTCTTCATTTGGCTCCAGTGTGAAGGAAAAACACCAAATAAGGGAGGCAGACCCATAAGCAATATAGATATATGGGCATATATGCATTACCTGAACTGTGAGTAACAAAGGGGAGTATAATCATTAAACAAAACCTAATAGAATGTAATCTCTGTATCAAAATGAATGTTTTCCACATTTAAAGAATACCATCATAAAGGTAAGATGTTGGCTGCAGTTTCCTTTTCGTAGAATCATTTTCTGTTCTGTGCTTTGTGAACTAGTTGAGGATGGGGCTGCTCAGGTTTTGTTTTCATTAGGGAAGAAAACCAGTAACAATCTCATGGAAGTTCATCAGATTATACACACTTGTTAAACAGGTTTGTATGGCTCAGACCTCATAACTTCCTGAGGCTTTATTTTTCACCTGATATCATGCCTGAAATAGTGGTCTCTCACTAAGGATCTAAAATGCCTCACAGCATATAATATTTTTTTCACTTTAATGTCCCAACAGCAACAAAAAAAGATAATGGGGATTTTTACTTCTTTTTTCCATTGTTCCGACTAGTCTTGTAATACAAATATGAGAATTGGAATTTTTAGGTTTGTTTGCAGGTGTTAGAAAGGGGGAAAAATTTATTATTTGATGATAGTTGCCTCCCTTTTAGAATACTGCCAGATACATATGTATAGAAAAGTTAAAGGACTCATTTTCTGTCTGTGGGTTGCACACTGAATCAAAGAGGCCTGAAGGTACATCTGTACAAAGTAATTGGCACTCAAAGAGAAAATGGTTAGCTTTCTACCAGTGCATTGGGGTCAAACTCTTTTTTTATAATAATAATATAGTAAGACACTTAATATAACCTTGAAATCAGGAACTTTTAGAAGAGGTTAGGTGAAAAGCACAGTGCTATAGCAACCATAAAGCAGATGTATTTCTTACCATTCTTTTTTAAATTCAGCTTTTAATAAGTGAAATGGGTGATAATTTTTTTTAAATTGCCTATTTAACTACATTTTTTTATTTTAAAAAATTGGGAATGTCAAGGTAACAATAGAATACATGGACATGTAAGTGTGATTTTTTTTCTCTAACAGCTCATTTCCTATAATTTTTTAGAGACAATTCATCCCTTATTTCAACAAATACAATGTAACCACACATACAACTTGTAAAAGAAAATTAAAAATCGTAGGAATTAATATTTTGCAAAGTTCTGTAATAAATTATTATATAATCTAAATTTCTTTAATTCTACATTCTTCTTGGTATAGGGAGAGTATTGAGGAGGTAGGGGATTTTGGATTTTGGGTGTCTTTTCAATTATAAAATAAAAAAAACCGTGGTTATCTAATACCAATACTTTGTAGGATATAGTTGTTATGTGTTTGAGAGACTTGTGCATGATGTGGGATTGAAAAAGTGCAAGGAAAGCAGACATTTATGTGAAAAACAACCACACAAACAGATTTTTTAAGAGAGACTGAAGTTATATTTATGAGTTCTTTAAAATTTTGTATTCTTGTCACAATTATATCTTATGAGAATGAGCAGAAATTTCAAGTTTGTTTTTTTACTGCTTGGCAATGTTATGCAACATTTTGTTATGTTTTCCATAAAAACATATGGAGAGATCAGTGGCAATGACAACATATTGGGAGAATATAAATCACAATAACTACTGTTGATTATATCTATGGCTAGGATACATATTATTGCAGAAATACAGTTAAAATCCCTTTTCTTTCTTCTTTGAATAGAATACCATATTTTGTATCAAACACTGTGTAAGATATGCAATGAGGCATTGCAACATGATCAGATACTAGATTAACATGCTGAGTACTGTTCTGGGTTCTAAAGCTAAGTGTTCTCTAGAAACAGATGAAGCTCCTTTAAGGCAGTGGAAACATTGACTTCAAAGAAATTAATTTGGTGCAAAAGATTTATTAAATACCCTTGGGGTGTTCTTGTTTGCAGATAATATGTTAAATTGAAGAGTTTGGGGAGGATATAAAGCTTGAATTCATGTCTCAATAAGTATTGTAGTAAAGTTAAAACAGATTTTTTTTTTAAAACTGATGTGAATATATTTTAAAGTATTGTTCAATAGTATTTTTGCTGATATTTTGTACAAATATTAAACATCTAATCTTGCAGAAGTATTCACAAGGTTTAGGGAAATATTGGTCTTCAGCTGCTATGATGATGTATACATTCTTTATTTTGCAAAATCATTTTGCTTATCGAGGTTGTTTGTAGATTTGAGTTCAGGTATTCCTCAATCTCTCTTAACCATTTGTTGAGATGGAATGATGAGAGATGATGAGATGATGAGAGGGAAATATCACCACAATCAAAACAAGAACAAAGGAAAATGCTTACGTAGAACAGCTGTGCAGTAGTCGCAGTTTTCCAAGGTTTATGTTTTTCTCCATGCTGCTTTTATGGAAGCTCACTCTGCTACTTCTTATCATATTTCTGCATCAAGACTCAATCATATTTTTTACTCTCTGGATTCACTCAAGAACTGTTTTTGTCGTGTGAAGGAGTCTGTACTTTGCTCATGTCTGTGTCAGGGTTAAGCTGTTCTCATCAAGACTCTGACCGAGAAATCTCTCAGTACGCTTGAGAATATCTAATAATTATTTGAGGTCAAATCTTACTCATCTTACTCAGGTGGCTTTTAACAAACTACCTAGCTTTGCATCTCTTTACTAGTAAAAGTTGTTTTAAAGTTGTTAGAAGACCATGAATGTTACATGGGTATTGTGTTGAATTGTGGGTTGAATTGTGGTCAGAATATTAAAATTGCAGCCACAGAGAACTGACCATCCAGAAACTGTGGTTTAATGTCCATATTAATGTCCCTCAGCATTTCCCAGGTTTTAGTTTGTATCTATAATAGATTGCTAAAACAAAATTAATTATTTTAAAGTGTTAGTTTATTTTAGGCTTTGATATATAGCTTCATCTATACCAGACTTTGGATGTATTAGCATGTTTTTTGTAAACAAGGTATTTCATAGTAGTGGTAACTCATAACTGCAAATTCCTGACAGTAAATCCTTTCAGTAAGAGGGCTATTGTAGGATCTAGCTTTCAGTGCTGTCAGCATTAGTCAGATGGAAATCATTCTAATATAAAAAGTTTATGTAATGGACATAAAAATCTATGTTTCTATTTTTTGTCTGATTTAAAGCTCAGAGTGAGAAAAAAATGTCAAAATGTTGTGTGGTTTTTTTTGCCTTTCAGGGCTGGTTTAGCCCAGGTCAGGTCTTTGTGCTGGATGAATACTGCGCTCGCTACGGGGTGAGAGGCTGTCACCGCCATCTCTGCTATCTCGATGAGCTGATTGAATATTCAGAAAATGGTTCTGTCATTGATCCAACCTTGCTCCACTACAGCTTTGCATTTTGTGCTTCTCATGTTCATGGTAACAGGTAATTTAATGATATCTGTTTCAATCTGGGGTATTTGAATGTATAGTCCGAATAAAAGTATTTATAGGTTCTTGCATTCACCAGGTAGGGAGCTGCACACAACAGAAATCAGTTCATGAAAGTTTCTTCAGGGATACTGGAGGTTCTGTACAGATTACTGTTAAAAAAAAGTCTCCTTTTAGCATGTATTGTCTTAATGCAATGTGTTTTCAAGATAAAAAACAGTTACGAGGTCAGACCAGGTTGCTCAGGGCTTTTTCCATTCAGAACTCTACCCTGTTTGAACTTGTCTAATTTCAATGTAGTTGTGTCTATTGCCTCTTGTCTGCCACCCAGTACACCCAGAGGGCTGTCATTCAGTCCACCTCAACACCTCCTGTTCTCCAGGCTGAGCAGGCCCAGCTCCCTCAGCCTCACGTCAGAGCACGTGCTCTGTTGACTGACTGTCCCAGTGGCAATTCAGTCAAGTTCCTCCCTGTCTTCCTTGTATTTGGGAGGGAAGTGGGGCAGGCAATCTATCAAATTAAAGGAGAACATGCATTTATGTCTATTTTGTGCACTAGAGTTGTAGACTGCTGTATAGAATATGTTTAAGAAGTCCAAAAATAGCAAGGAGAAACCCAATAGATCCTACCAACTGATCCAATCCTGCCACTAGGGGAAACATCACAGTCCCAAAAAGAAATTACTCTCAGTAAATCCCCAAACTGAATCTTGATCAGGATTGGAAGAGAGGTTTTGTGTCCAAGATGTATGCTTATGTTGCTTTGCTACCAGTTAGTCACAGAGGCTGTTTTACTTGTCCTCAAGCCAGAGAAGAAGAGGTCATCCAAAGGAAGGATATTGTTTTCTTCACTGACTCAGACAAAGCCTCATCTGGAGCTGGGGATCTGTGACCTGAGTGATTTCATAGTGATAGACTAACAATATATAATATGTGATAATAATATCCAAAATTGAAATGTTTTTGAATGTGCTTGGAATGCTGTCAAGAATCTTAACATTCATACCAGTAAGTTAGGAGATTTCTGGCTTTTATTTGGTAACCTATTCTCTGTAAAAGCATGCTTCTTCATCAGTTCCTCAAGAACCTGACACATTCGTATTTCCTATTGAATCGAAGTCTTTGTTGTTTCTCGCCTTTTTATTATTGGTTTCAACCTAAGAAGACAAACATATGTGATAATTGCTCAAACTTATTTCAAGAATTCAAAAGAAAGGTAGATACATTTCTTTTTAGTTCATAATTTGAGTGAAGGACAACCGTGCACGCAGTGCATGAAAATATCTCAGAGAGCACATCATTTACACAGTGGTAAGCACTCTGTATTCTGTCTATTCCTACAGTACAGATATTCTCTGAATAGCATTATGAGTGTTTTAGGAATAAAAGAAGTGTTGAACAGAGAGGGTCTGACTAGAACTGAGATATTGTAAAAAGGAAGAAAAAAGAAACATGAAGAAAGAAAAAAAGTAAGTCAAGGACAGAGGCAGACACACTCACTCAGAATGACAGACACAGATATACGGGCACATAATATACCCACTCATTCATTTACTGCAGCACTAAGAAATAGTAAAAGGTAAAAGAGAATTTCACAGACAATGCACGACAGGCCAAAGTTCTAGGCTGGTCCCTGGCGTTACACATTTTTGTTTTGTAAGTCAGTCTGGGAATCAGAAAGACCACAGAACAAAGGGCTTTATACTCTGGCCATGATGTATTTAATTTATATGTCACCTTTGCTTCACAGACCATCCCCAAGCCTGAGAAAGATCATCAAAATTGATCTTGAAGTCAGGTGGTGGAGGAGCATGTAGAAATGCAGCCGTATCTGTAGTTCATATTGTCCATTTCTTTTATATTTATGAATTTTAAAATAACAGGCAATCTAGTGACATCAGTCAATCAGATACAAGTGTCTCTCACCTTCATTTCTAGTGAGGAGAAACTCAATCTGAATCAGCTTTGGCTCTTTCCACCCTTCATATGATTTCAAAATTTTTTCCAACATGTTTTTGAACCTTCAGGTGTCCCTGTGCTCTTTTGCTGCACCGTAGGACGTGAAACATGGCTCATGCTGCAGGCTGTAATCTTGCAGATTTTAACACGGTGCTGTGGGTTTATTTCAAAACACCTGGAATAAACATGTAGAAGTTTTGTTGTAGAGCTTCAGGGACATTTGGAGCACAGAAGGGACCTGAACTGAGCTCCAGTGTAGGGTGAATGCAGCAGACCTTGTCTCCTGATCTCAGGACTAGAGAACAGTCCTCAGCTTCTTTTTTTTCTTTCCTGAAATGAAGATATAGACAAAAATTTCTGCTAGATTTATCAAGCACACTTGTACTTTGTGTGTCTTATGCCAGTGTTGTTGGCTTGGGAACAGAAATGTTAACTCAGGGTCAAACACAATGTGCTGAGCCCTAGACTGAGAAATTCAAAGCTTATTTCTCCTTTTCCTTTCCTGTTCGTTAGTTCATTACAACTGGGCTAACAAACTGCTTATGTAGAAAAGGTATTTCTGATTTTGTAGATGATAGTCTTAAGACATTCTCTTCCTAAATAGCCAACAAGGAAAATATTTCACTAAAAAAATACCTGTGCTGTGTTAAAACAAATATCCATCCTTGGTTTTGAGTCAACTATTTCCTTTTCTTCTATAAATAAAATCGTCTTTCATTGTCTGTACTTCTGGTTCTGTGGATTTACTGTACCATCTCCTTTGGCTTCTCATCACAATGATTTTCTTTTGAAATATTCCATGGTCATTCATATGAAATATTCTATATAGTCCTCATCAATATAGTTAGTTCACAAGTAAACTTTTTGCTCTGCACTCACACATAAACCTATTGCTGGTGAAAGTGAAATGGGCAGAACAGGGAGCTATAGGACATTCCTGAATGATGACATTTCAGTCTAAACAGTCCAGGTAGGAGCTATTGTTTTCTTCCCCATCA
The DNA here is from genome assembly GCA_013396995.1 of Dicaeum eximium. Lineage (NCBI taxonomy): Eukaryota > Metazoa > Chordata > Aves > Passeriformes > Dicaeidae > Dicaeum > Dicaeum eximium. The sequence goes on along the minus strand of VWZP01010965.1, from coordinate 389,444 downwards.
TGTTCACTCTTGTCTACTTTTCATGCTGTGACTTCTATTTAGTCCCTCTTGTCTGAAATGAATGCTGGTGGGTATCACATGAAGTGTGAAGTGACTTCTTTCCACCTGCTGAGTTACAGACTGAATTGAAAAATTCAAAATTCAAGCATATTCCCTTGTTATAACTTTTCTTATTCAGAAAGATGTCTGATGAAATGGAAGTTCAGATATGAGAAGTGAATGTGAAAGTAAGGCTACAAAAATCAGTATATAACTGAAGATGAATAGGTTGGGTGGTTTTTTGTCTTTATTGTAAAAGCTTCAGCACATGTGTGTTTCCACAAGAGAACAGTCATATTGAGTCAGGGTTCTTCTAAGCCAGTCAGTCATCTGTCTCCAGCATTGACCTGCTTGGAGTAAAAGAAGAGCAAACAGACAGTATTCCCTCTTTCTGACTCCCAACTCTTTGCAGCTCAGAATATGCCCCGTTTGGTAACTTGGAGTGAGTCTTTATTTCAGGTACTTGTCCATTGCACCCCTGAACCACTGTAAGCCCTTTTCACCCTCAACACCTCTGGCAGCAAGTTCTACAACTCAGCCTCCTCTTGCTTGAAGAACTATTGCTTTGAACTTGACTCCTACACATCTCATTTCATGCTCTCTTGCTATTGGAGAGGTAAAGGAGAAAAAAGAAAAATCCGTTCTGTCTCTTTGCTGTTTAAGATTCAAGAATTGGAAGTGAGCAATGATTGCTTTGGACAGAAGTTTTTTGCTTGTTTCTTATCCTTTTCTGCTGTTTCCCAGTGTTGATTTACTTCTTTGACTGGTACCAAACAGGGACACTTTCATGGAATTATCCATCATAAAACCAGGATCTCCATTTTAAATAACAGCCACGTTTTCCTTACATTTATCTATGTTTGTCATTGTTTTCTGTTGTATTGCTACCTGATTTCATGGGGTCTTTCTGGAATTCCACACTATGCCACATAACTGTCATTAAAATTATATTTTCTATCACCTCAGTTCTAAGCTGTTAGCCAGGTCATTTATAAATACTGTAAAATAGCACAAGTCTCAGCATAAATCTCTGCAGAACTTTACTGATAACATAGCTCCACAGCAGGTACTCACCCCTCTAATTAAATGTAAATTTATTAACTTTTACTCAGACACTCTTTAATTGCCTTTAAAGCCTTTGATTAGGGACTGTCAAAAGAGCTTTGGAAATCCAGGTATTTCACATGAGTCAGGTCACACTCATCCACCTGTTTTCAAGCCTTTTAGAGAACTCCAGGATCAGAAGGTAAGATTTCTCTGTCTTATGGCTTCAAAGCCGCAGACAATCACCACAGACAATACAGACTTGACAATAGGTAATATTTGCCCAAATTTCCTTACTTTTATCCTTAAATATCCTTATATTATAGTTCCTTCTAATTTTCTTGGATGCATGTAATACTTACTGGCCTGTATTTCCCTTGGCTCCTTGGAGACTTTTTCTGATTTTGATTCTGATCTCCCATTCCCCAGAGGGATGGGGGTTCTTGATGAGAACTTTCACATACCTGCAGGTAATTCAGGTTGCCAGGTGGTCCTGGTAATTTACTGCTGTATGTTTTTCTCATTTGTTCCATAAGGGTTTTTTTTTAGTTACTTTCATTTTTAAAACATATTGTGCTGAAAATTAAGAATTCTTTTTGCTATGGACAAAGAAGGGTTCCAGTATAGGAGTCTTCTTCATAATAATTTGCTTCATAATAACACACTAGTACAAAAAAACCAATTTTCTATCTCTATAATAGCCTTGTCCTCTCTGAAAGCTACTTTTAGGTCCTTGCCATCATTTGGCAATGTAGACTCTCTGACAGGCTTCTTGCTTTGGTTGTGCTTGGAGGAAATAGAGCAGAACAAAGGGACACACAACAGAAGTGAAACTATGGAAACTTTGAAGAGTGCTATGCATTCATATATTTCTTTTCATTTTTCAGTGTTTAGTGGTAAGAAATGTTTGTTGCAATTCTACGCTTTGTGTCAAGTCATAAAAGAATGTTCAGATCATCTTTTTTAAATGTGGGACAAGGAACTTCATGAAAGTAAAGAAAATAGTATCATTATATTGCTCTGTCTCTTCTGATTTTTTTTCTGGAACTTCTGAATAGGTATTTTCTTCTCTGATTAACTTAACTTTAAAGTAAGGTTGTCTGTATCTTGATGACTTCTCTTTCATTTTGTATCATTCATAAGCAATATGCAATACTACTTAAAATAAAATTCCAGAACTTAAGTCCGTAGTTTCACCATTTGTCTGCACATGGTCACCATCTGACATGAAAGGTTTTGTCCAGTTGATCTCTTCCCAGCAGTATTATGTTTACACATGCACAATTTTGTATATAAAATATTTGAGTATCATGTAGACTTTTTCTTGATGGTTTTCCCAAAAAATATTGCTACCATGATTTTGTGGAACATTTTGGTTTTAAGAACTTGAAAGTGCTTCCTCTTTCTGCTGTGTTTCTTATTCACTCTCAATCCTACATGTTCTGTCTGTGTTGTAATTACAGCAGGTGCAAGGTCTATTTTTACTGTTTTTTAGTGGTGATTGGACCTTCTGCTTTAATGTTACATCTGTTCCAAGGCTGTCCAACAGCTGGAGGGAAGAAGCCTGAGTTCCCTTACAGTGTGGATCTTTAGGGAAGTGTGTAACATCAGTTTACTAGTCTCTCTCATGTTTGATACAGCATCTAGAGATGTAACAAGAGTCTATTGTTTTTGTAGTTTGTCTCATTTTTCTATCAGTAATTTATAATGAAAATGGTGAGAGTGGATTTCTCATACTTAAACCCATGTTTTTGTTCAGAAGTCATTTGTTATCAGTCACCATTTGCCCACAACAATGGAATGAGAAAATGACCTTTTAGGATTGATATGCTGCGTGAGTTTGTGCTGCTAAATGAGAAGCAGTACTCTCTCAAAATAAAAAACTGTCTCTCTTCTTCCAAGTGAATATAATCTTCCCTTATACTGAGGCTTGTTGGGCAACGTTGGGAATAGAAATTTTTCACCGAGCCCTGTGTCAAATCTCTTGCATTATCCACTTCATCCTTCTTTTTTGGAAGCTGATCATATCCAAGGTATATGGAGCACAAAGGAAGGCTTACTGTCCCTAAACATTGTACAATATTTTGTTATTAATTTCAACTAATTACTGCTTTTACATACCCTTATGCATTGGGTAAAATAACATTATATTAATACATGCTTTGCTTTTCAGTAGAAAGTATAACTGCATAAAAGATTATTAAAATTAACCCAATTTATGATCTTAATCTGTTTTAGTGACCTTCAGAGTTGGTCTTTTTCATTCAGTTGTGCAAAAAGGGCATGACATGTAAGCAGATGTCGGAGCAGCCTGACAACTGCATGCAGCAGAAGGCTCTATTGTGCCAGTTTTATGTCAGAATATTTGAAGAATAGTTAATATAAACAACAAAATGCTCAGTCTTGAAGTGTCTGCTGGTTGAAGCTGTGTTTGAATGCCATGTGGTAATGCACTTTCTTCATTTTCTGTGATAAAAAAGTCTGCTCTGTCTGCTTATAAGCTGATAGTGGAAATCCTCATTCTTACATTTCTGTAACATAAACCATGGACTGCAAAAGCCTTAATACAGTTGCATTTTAAAGGAAAATTTGGATATTTAAGTTCTTAATATCAAGTTCTATAAGCAGATAATAAAAATTCTACATAAAATTCTAAAAAATTTAAGCTTTGGTTTTCTAAGAAACAAGCAGTCAAACTTTTATCTTGCTAATTTGAAACTTGTCACTGTTCTTTCATGTGATTATATATCCTGTTGAATGTAAAAACAAATGCTTTTAGAAAGCACTGAAGTCTTCTAAAACAATTTGTTTCTAGAATAAAGGATGCCTTTTAAGTTTGGTTTTGTTTTTTCTATGTCCTTGAAATGTAATTTATTACAGAAATGTCTTAAAGACCTTAGCTGAAGTATTTTTTCTTTTATTTTGTTTTTCATAATAATTTGCCATCTTGCTCTGGTAAGATAGCAAATTCTTTTTGGTCAGCCTTACTGCTCATACCTGTGTGTGTGTTAGAATATCAATCTGTGCATTACTCTCCTCATACTCCTTGTTTTCATGACACACCAAAGTGATGGTCTGTGTTTTTAAAGAGGAAAGCACGTTGAAAATACTTTTATAATTTTAAAAATATGTAAAGATGCAAAAAAGCACCAGTGCAAGTATCAATGCAGTTACAGAGGAAGAAAGTCGGGCATGTTCAGACAGTATTTCCAAGGCTATCTTAACAAAGCAGCCTTGCTGAAGGTAACAATTCACTCTCTGAGAGGCCACTAGGAGAAGCTGTTTCCAAAGTTGAGGGCTGGAAACAATCCACAGCCAACCCAGTGTCCATATCTAATTCCTTGTGGAGCTGGAATACAGTTTTAGCTTACCTGCTGTACGTCTTCACAATAATCTTAATCCTACAAATTCACCAAGTGACCTCTCAAAATTATTGCAGGTTTTAAGACCTCTAGAGATCAAAATAATTCTAGATGATGCTCTAAGCCTTAAAGGATTATATAATGTGAGGGAAAACAGTCCATTGCAACAGAAAATCTGAAATCCTCTGCCTAATCAGACAGCTTCTCTAGAGTTACTGCTGCAAGGACAACAATCTTGCAAGATTTTTGCAGTATAAGATAAGCTTTAAAATTCTGGTCAACCTTTACTTTTGGTTCATTATTTAAGTGGTTTATGGTTAAACAGCTATTTTCCACTTGAATTTACTAGCTCTAGCTCATGAGGTATTTATTTCAAATCTCTTCTGATATTTAAGTCTGAGTAAATTAAACCATTTGACTTGTGACCAGAGACAACATTCCATCTGTGCCAGTTAAACTGTGATCTAAGCAGATAAGACAAGCCAATCCAAATCCAATTGACAGAGTTCTCAAAAAATAGTGAACTAATATAAGTGAGAGAGAGAAGGCTACTCAGGTTTTGAGTGTTCACTGTTTCACCTAGTTCTCTAATTCTAAAAAATGTTGTGAACAGTAAGGAGGAAAAAGAGTGTGGAGGGAAGGAAAATTCACTCTCCATTACCTTCTTGAAAAGATGATGTTAAAATGAAAACTCTTCTTAAGACAGTCCTTCACTTTTCTTGGCCAAGTTCTTGTAAGAGAGTTCCCAGGCTGCAATATCAAAGATTAGTACTGGTTTTGAATTGAAAAAAATCAAGTCCATAATATTTGAGACAGTAGGAAAGACAAATTTCTTGTTGCTTTTAATTGCAAAAGAGTTCTTGCATAGTTTATGGATGACCTTTAGTTTAAAAACTAAATGACTGCATAAGTCTGATTTTTGTTGCAGGCACAATAATTCATAAATAAAAATAACCAGATCAAAACAGTGCTATTTATTATATTCAGTCTTCAAAGTAAATAAAGAAAAATTATCCAGAAGATTAAATATTAAATTCCAGGGAATTTTGAAGTATTTGTCTATTTTTAATATTTCAGCTTATCTCAGAAACAGATTCATTTTTTCCATGGATTCTTTTCCAATCAGTAGTAGGTATATATTCCCTATAGTAGAAGAATTATCACCATCATGATATGTCTCAGAACTGTGTTGCAAAAATGCATTTTTATGTTCTTGTTGCAATAAAGTTCACAAGAAAGCCAGACAAAATTGTGATTTAGACTTTGTGCTATTTTCTAAAAGTCTATTTTCAAGAGATGAGTTTTTCACTGCTATAGGTGGTAGTTTTTGTGTACTCCTGCTTCTGGGACAGCTGCTTCTATGCAAACATATATTTAACAGTTCTGAAAATTTTACTTGTTGTCAGTGAGGTTCCTTATGACAACAAACTCAGTGAAGTGACAGGTCCCTGGTACACAGTGATGCTGGCCTTAGTGCAGGATGACAGATATGACATCCTACTGGCTCACCTTTTTCACTTGCTGCTATCTGGACCCCTAGGTCTTTCCTGACATATATATGACATGCCTCAGCGAGGCCTAATATGACAGAACTATTTACTTTATCAGTCCAGAGCACAATCTCTCCTGACAATGAGATCAGACAGTGCAATTTACTTAAATTTGAGCTCATTCCATTTGTCAGAAGGCTGAGGTGAAGTATCCTGGCATCCATCAAAAGGGAGAAGATAAGTTTTTTGCTCTTTCACATCAAATTTATACAATGGTTTATTGATGTGCCTCACTACTTCCATCCCCACCGTATCTGATTTTTTATTGTTGTCTTCACAATAATTTAAGGAAATCAGGCATCCTTTCCACCTTGACTTGACAGGTCACAAATATAAGTGATTTAAATGGTGAGAGAATTGTTTATGTCATGATCAGGTAGCAACTTATCCCTCCTAGACTGAAGTATAGTGCAGAAAGTTAAAGTAACAGTTTAGGGAAAAGATGCTCATAGAATCCTAGAATGATTCTTGGAACATTCAGAATGTTCCAGGAAAGAATGTTGTCTTTCTTTATGTCATTTTACTACAATTTTCTCAGTTCTAGAAACACTGAGGTAGTTTTGGAGGCCCTGGAGAAGATGCAGGGCAGATCCACACAAAGTGTCAGGTTCACAAACTCAGGTGAGAAGCAGTAGGTGATTTTTTATCTTGGACCTGGAAGTTAAGAGAGTAACAGGAACATATCAGATACTTCTTTTTAAAGTATGCTGTATGTGGGGAAGTTGTGACTGCATGGCAAAAATTATGCTTGGGAACTGTGTATTTAATTTTTTTTTTACTTTTGCCATCATTTTAATATAAATATATTATTAACAACTTTAGGCTATGACTTTAGACCAAGTGTATGTTTAACATACTAAATATAAGCTTATTTCGAATTACTGTGACTTAAATTTGATGCTTTAAAAATGCCAATGCTTTTGTTTTTTAAAGACTTTTTAATTGCATCTTTAGTGCTGCACCTAAATGGAAGCCTTGATTACGTGATGCTATTTGTCAATATAGGATGGGAATCAAACTCTATCTTCACTATGCAGGATTCCCAGGTGCTGCCTGCTGTGGCTTTTCTTGCTGTAGTTTCCCTCCCATCTTTACTTTAAAATCACTTTTAGCTATATTGTGCCTCTAGGAAAATAAACAGAAGATTCAAGGAGATTAATTTGAGATTAAATTTATTGAGATTTGAGTAGGCCTCTTTACTGTGACAATAGTACTAATTTTCTTGAGAAAAGATACTGTCTTTTGAAAAGATTTGGGACAATTATATGCTAACTTGTGTTCATATTGACATGATGTAGAAACTTAGGACTTGAATTCAAAACCTGAACTCAAATGTTAAATTCTTTGTCCAGTTGCAGCCTGTTCTTTAACTTTATTCACAAGTAACTGTTTATCCTTTGAGGTAATGAGAAAGGGGAAAGGGGAGTTAACACTCATGTTAAATGAAAACTTTAGAAATAAAGATCATTGTCTGAAGAGAAATCAGCGTGGAGATATATCAGTGGTTAACAAACATTTAATATTGCAGGCCAGATGGAATTGGAACAGTATCTGTGGAAGAGAAAGAAAGGTTTGAGGAAATTAAGGACAGACTTTCCTCCCTTTTGGAAAACCAAATAAGCCATTTCAGGTGAGTGTACAATTTATTCAATGAATATTACATTTTTTGTGGAAGAATTTTCTCCTGGTTTTTAATTTTGGTCTTGAACAAGTGAAATGAAAATAAAACAGTCTGCTTGAAAAGGACTAGCTTAAATATGGAATAATTTATTTACACAGGTGGTTATACTTGAAATTTATTTGTGTAGTATGTGAGTTGATAGATATGATAGAAAAGATTGTGCAAGAATATAGGCCTTGGTTTTGTTGATTTTTTCATGTTCCAGTTTTGTATAACTCTAACCAAGAAATTTGTCTGAATGAAAGTGGCTGTGCCATAACTATTTCTGGATTACTGTGGGTCAATAAAATCATATGAGTAGAGAAGATTTTTAATGGATGGATGCTAAAGCTTTTCTTGATGTCTAATGTAATTTTCTGGGTTTCATGATGTACTTATCTTTCTTAAGTTAAGGGTCATCATGCTCAATAAAGAGTTTGTCCTATTAAGGACTGTCAATACCAGCAGAAGATGTTCAGAGAAAGAGAAACAGAGGAAACATGGGATTTCTTGCTATTTTGTAGCAATTGATGGTTTATGAAACTTAGTATAAAAATTGCAAGTAGACCACCAAACCTGTTACTTTGTCACACGAAGCCAACCTATCTGTATAGGTTATTCTGTAGTCAGTCCTGGTGGGTTTTGAGCAAATTTAAACAGCATTAGAAATTCCTCCTTGAGAGCAATTAAATGTGTAAGTCAAATATGAATGACTTCACCCTTCAGAGGACTCAAAGGTTTGCCTTAAAATCTTGTTTAATCAATACAGACAAACTGTGCTGTGCCAGGTGAGGAGTAATTATTATTTCTTGCTGTAAACAAATATTAGAAATAAAATTTTAAAAACAGATGAAATGTCTGGATTTGAATATACTGGCATAATACTGGAAGAAAGAAAAAAGTGCCTTAGAATCTGAATTAATAAAGCATATAAAGTCACAATGTAGAACATCCTGAAAAAGCATTGGAAGTAATATTTTAAATAAAACATTGACTCAAGGCGTGTATAAGGAACACTGCTGTTGATTAACAAAGAATAGCCTTGGCTGTCAGATTACTTTCTCTAGGAAAACATGGTATTAAAACAACTCCATATTTCAGTCCTTCAAAATTGTTATGATAACTGTGAAATGCAGAATATTTGGAAAAGTACATTCAACAGTGAGGATTTATGCAGAGTATACACTGAATTTCTCTCTTTGGCCTTACTGTCCTTGAATGCCCTGTGTTCCTTGTTGTGAGGCAGTCCCACCATCTCCCAGGCTGGTTTCTTGCTTCCACTGTCCTTTTTACTGTCAGTTTGGACATCCATGTTGTTTATTTGTTATCGTTCCTAGAATACTTCAGAGACTTTAATGCCCTCTGTGTTCAGATAAGTTTTATCATTTTAAAATGCCAGATCCTCCATGGTAACCTCTTTATCTTGATTGTTTGTTACCACTTTGGTTTCTTAATTGTGGCATGCATTTGGCTCCTACTTTTTTTAATTTTACCTCAGGCTGCTTGTAGATTTCTTGCCGTTTTTTTGATTGTATCTTTAAATTTTTTGCTTTTATTTTTCAGGTTCTTCATTTTTTTCATGTACCCCATTTTTGAAATCGTACAAATACACGTACTAAATGTACATATACTGATTTTTTTTGGCCCGTTCTCTTTTGCTACATTATTAAATTGTATTGTCTTATGGTTATTACTACAAAGCATCTCTTCTGCTCTGCACCTCTCAAACTGTTTCCTCTTCACATTTGAGACTGAATCCAGAATAAGATCTCTTTTTTGTGGGTCTTAAATTAGCTGTTCAAGGAAGCAATTCAAACCTGTTTCCCAAAATATTTTGGGATTGTCATATATATTGTTATTATACCTTGTCCTGATGAGATATTAGTCAAATGTATATGCCTAGAGATGAAATCTTGAATTTACAGCTCCTCCAATCTCACTTAACATTTTGTAATCACACTGATCACTATAACTGGGTGATCAGTGGTACAGACTTTCAAGGATCATCAGCACTTTTTTTTTTTCTCTGCAATTTGTTGATACTTTCCTAAGCTTTGCCCTCTGTCCATTGCTTACTGTTGTGTGCCCTGGTCAGCTGTCATGGACAGTTTAATAGAAGAGTGCATGTCTCTTCCTGTCTTTTCAGAGAAGCTCTGAACATTTGCTGTGTCCACTTCAGTGACTAGGTCACACCCATCTGAAAAAGACGCTCTCCCTTGCCTGCCAAGTGACCTTTGGCTCCCAGTTTTAATATTCCCCTATGGCCTTTTTAATTTTCATTTTCACTGCTATCAGCCTGGTTCCATTATGATTAACATGCAGTCAGCCTGTCCTGTGCTAGTGGCTGTCATCTAAAGTAGTTCTTAAGGTACTTACACCTTTCCTCTCTGTCACCTTGCCTACCCACTGAGACTTCTGATCTCTGCCAGCCTCTCAGGCATCAAATGTGGAAGAGACAATATTTCTGAGAAAGCTATCGTGAAGGTCTTGGACTTTAACCTCTTGCCTGGCTGTGTGAATTTTATCTCTGGAGTCTTTACAGAGATAAAAGCAAATACTGGAATTCTCACTGCAGGAAATCCTGTTTTGACCTCATTTATAAAGCTTTATTTTGGCTGACCAAAATATAGATCTAAAATTCACTGGTCTGAATCCTTTTATCATTAGAAAAGATTTGACTACTGGAAAACATTAGAATAGGAGGCTACCATTCTCGGTGAGTAATAATAAGAAAAAAATAATCTCAGCAAAGCAAAAAATCCTTTTTCCAATTGGGGATATCCCAGTAAGATTTCACAGACAGGATTAAGAGAGGTTACAGTTGCCTGAGCATTGTATTCTCATTGACCTGCTGTATTGCATCATTCAGAAGACAAAAATGAAAAATAAAGCTATGAATGCAATCACTTTTTAATCTGCATCATTTTAGGAGTGGGTATGATTTAAGTTGTAGCTGAAAACATTTAAGATAAGTGCTTTTCCAAGGTATTTTAAATAGAATAGAAAAAGTATGGAATATTTGCCAGCATTGAGATCTCTAGAATTTAAATTTTTGACATTTTATCCTTGTCATAATCCAATTTTAAAATAAAATACAATATACAGAATGCTGCTTCACAGGTCCCGTAGCAGTCATGGCTACATGAGAAATAGTACTCCTTTCCAGGAAGATGACAATTAAACTCGTGAGAGACCTTTAAATATCCTTCATAAGTGATAATTTGGAAGTGATGCTTTATGCCTTTTAGGGTTTTTTCTGCACTTAGGCCTAAAATGCTGGTAGGCTGATACTGCTGTTACATGTATGTAGCCCATAGTAGACTGCTGAAGAGGCTTTCTGCTTTTGTTAGTACTTTGGGTATGGCAGTCTTCTGCTAACATAATGCAAGTTATATGCAGTTACATCTTAAAGTAAATTCATAAAGCAGCTTTTATAATTCTGATAGTTTTATGTCCTCTTATTTTTTTTCTTTCCCCTTTTTTTTTCTTTTCTTTTTATTTTTTTTTTTTTTTTTTTTTACATTTTAAGATACTGTTTCCCTTTTGGACGTCCTGAAGGAGCTTTAAAAGCCACACTTTCATTACTTGAAAGGGTAAGTTTGAGAACATATTCTAAGTTCTGCTGAGCCTGCATTTTTCTTTTACATTCAGATTGCTGAAAGCAGACTCATGTCTTCTCAGGTATTTTACTGCTGGTTTTAACTGCTTACTGTAATGATGGTTGTTTTTGTTTTTCTCTCATTGCCCTCCAGAGGCAAACAGCTGTTTTCTGCAGGACTTACTTACTGGACTTTCACTTCAAGGCACTGAATGGTAGTCAGTGACTCTGGTCCTTTTTTATTTAACACTTATCCAGGATTACCCCTAAAGCATTACAATTCTACTCTACAGCCCCCCTTTCTTGCTGATTTTGCCTTCTATGCTGCTGATATTGTCTGTACTCATATGTAATATTAAAAACCTTCTCTATAATTCAAATAATATTCCATAAATGCATAATCTGAGTCAATTTAAGAAGCAAAAGTTATGCACAGCAAATCTGACATGGGTAGCTATAAATGTAAACTCCTGCCCAGCAAATCCTCTTGTATTGACTGGAAAGGAGAATACCTCATAATGATAAAAGCATCTCAGTCATCTCTGTGGAAAAAGGACTTCAAATTCCAGCAGAAATTCCAAAGGAATTGTATCAGCAGGAGTCTGATGAAGGTATGAATTCAAAAAAAGCTTGGGTCACAGGCTGTGTTGCTTTGCCAAAATTTGAGAGGTTTGGTCTTGGCAAAGTTATGTTAGTTATTCTGCAGTGCAGAGCACTTCATGGGTAGAGTCTCTCTTAGAAAACCTCTGCCATGTTCAGAAAACACATAGCAAGTCTAGGTATATACGTTTTATTTCACTTACCATCTCAGTGACTGTAGTGCTGTGTAGGTTCCTTTGTGCTTTTTGAAACATCCATTTCCTCTCCCCATTCCTGCTGTTACAAATGGTAACTGGTGCTCAAGGAGGTGTCAGTCTTGACTGGGAATAAATGTGCATTCCTACATTTGTGAATGCAGAATGGGTTAGAACCATCTTATTTTACCTGTCTTTGAAAATTTTGAAAAAAAATCAGACAAGAACAAAAGGTTTTGAATACTGTAAATTCACTTGTTGATAACCCAGAAATTATTAATTCAAAAAAGCAAAACACAGATAGAGAAGTCATATTTGTGTGCAGGTATTCTAGAAGTCTGCTTCACAGCAATGTCTTCCTAATCTGTTGCTGAGTCTGTTTCTTTCATACCATGAACTTTTAAACATATAAAGGTGTAGCTTGTCCAGGGATCCACTTGAGAAGCATTTTTTAAAGATTGTGAGTTATCTGAAATTTTATTATTTACATGAAAATGTGTTAAAAACATATTGAGTTTTGTTTACACTTACCTGTTGAAAGTTAATGGAGTGCAGAATTAAATTAAAAATGCAAGTGAATTATCAACTTTTTTTTAATATATTAATCCAGAGTATATTATGCTGCATTCATATAAAGAGGTAAGGATTCTTGGTTTACCTCACTTGCAGTAGGTGAGGAAACAACTCACACATTTTGAAAACGTTCATAGGACTGTTCTTCTACTTGTCCATAATAAAATATTCTGCTGGGAGTTCAATGCCCACTATATAGATGACATTTTTTTCACAGCAAGGACATGTTGAATTTGAATAACTTTACCCTGTTGAAGAGTCCATGGTTCTGGAATGGTGGCAGTTTTTCCACAGGTGAGAACCAAGGCAATTTCCACAATGACATCTTTAGTGGAAACCATGATCCATGGAATGCTCTTGTCCTACTGGGCTCCATGTCACCCAAAGACTGACTGGCATGCTGCAAGATGGCAAACAGGAGGGATAAATACTGTACAGGCAGACCGATCAGGGCTGAACAGAAACCTTTAAAGATGAAGATCCAGCTCCACCAGCTGAAGTAGTTCCTTTTTGACTTCTGCCTTTAATCATTACCAGATCTGTAGTAACTTTAGGATACTTTTATCCTTTTCCTGTGGGGTTTGAGTAATAATTGTAATGAAGCGGTGTAATTGTCTCTGACACAGGTTTTAATGAAAGATATTGCCACTCCAATACCAGCAGAAGAGGTGAAGAAAGTGGTTAGAAAATGTCTGGAGAAGGCTGCCTTGATCAATTACACTCGACTTACAGAATATGCCAAAATAGAAGGTTAGTACAGCAGTCAACTGCCCAAGTGGCTGTAAAAGCCAACAATGCCTATTAACTGCGTATTCCTTTTCCCTTTCCAGAACAAACCCCTTCCACAGCAAGGGGAAATGTCTCATTAAAATCTCAGCTGGTGAACTGTGGAGCTTTTTTCCTATTCATTGCTTTAATATGCCTCCTGGGACCCTGTTTGAATAAAAGACTAGGACTTCCTAATTTAAGTTGCCCTTTGTTCTTACTTTTGAGTTCTTCGTAAATTTAAGAGGTTGTTTATGGATTATTTTTTATTTCTCTAGCTATTTCTAGTGATTAAACAACTGAGAGGAAATTCTCTCCTTAAAAGCAGTGTCTCTGCCTTGAAATTTGAAAACTGTGTATAGATTATTTTCCGAAGTATTTATAAGGCAGACAAATAGATAAATTATATTTATTTTTGCTGCTGTGTTATCAGATGTATAATAATAATCTTATTATTAAAACCTTAATTACATCCTGATTGAATTAATTAAGGGGACAAAATAATAGGTTTTGAAGGTAATCAGGAGTTTTTCTGAAAGTTTGGTATTTTCTATGAAGTATATCTTGAAATTAACTAAAATTTTGCTAAAAGAAATGACCAGGATGCTTAATGTCATTTTACTGTTTGTAAACCTTATGTAGAACAAAAAGGAAGTCATAATAGTCAAATGCTTTGTCAAGACAGACTTTTATTTCCATAAAGTACAAAAAAGCTGGGGATACTTCTGTCCAAATGTATTCAAGACCAGAAAGCTGTATGTGCTGGATTTCTAGAGCTAGAGTTAATCTAAGGAATATATTGTAGGATTAATTAATTTTTTAAAAAATCCTGATTTTATGCATATTAATATTTTTAATAGCATGTATTTCTAGCAATACACCAGAAGAAACAGAGCTAGCTTGGGAGCAAATTGAAGAAGCCTCAAATATTTAGCAATATTATAAAGCCAACTTTTTTTGCATTTTTTATCTCTGCTCGAATTCTCTGAAAAACATGAGTTAACCAATCTCACAAGTGATTAACAAAAGATCCATCTCATCACTATAGCAACCGGTATTATATCATGGATGTAACAACATGAAACCATCCTAGTAACCAGTTTATCATAATTAATTATGATATCATGTTGTGTTAAAGAAAAAAAGGATGAATATTAAATCTATTCTGGAAAATGAAAAGGGAAAAAAAATGTTTTCCTTAGTTTTTATATTTCTGTATTCATAAAGGGAAATGTTAATGTTCAGTATTTAAGTCATGTATCAAACCTGTTGAAACAATGAGTATAAAAATAGAAGCATTTTTATAATATAAAAAAAGCTTGCAGAAGATACCTAAATACACTAACATTAAAATGGATTGGGAAGTTTTTTGCCGTGATGTAAATGCATCTTTTCCCAAGATTTTTTTACTGTATCCTAGAGAATTGTACTTCCCTGAAGTAGCGAAGTTTGCACTTTAGGATATTCACACTGTTAACACTGAGTAAGCTGGAGCAGCACATGTAACTGACTCCCATATTTTTCTTTTTGGGGTTTTCTTTTTTGGGTTTTCTTTTTTGTGTTTATTGCCTTTTGGTTGGAACGCAACTAGATTTATTTAAGCAGTTTTAGACTCATATAGTTGTAGACTCAAAGCAAAATACATCATTGCATATATAAAGAGAAATAGATGAAGTACTTTTCTGAGAAAAAAGTACTGTTGAAAGTGAAGGACTCCAGCATCATCAGAACATCAGTAGCATCAGTAAATTCAATGCACTGGATTTCAGTAGCAATGAGACTTGTATTGGCATCTTTTGATACCCTGGTCATTACAAAAATCCTACTATTGTACCAATATAAATGCAATATTTTTCAGCAATAGGTTTCATTCTGCTTCTTTAGGTTTATAGGAGCTTTATTGCATCTGTGCACTGGAGTTACATTCTTCACTTGAAAGTAATTTATGTTAATGTTTGCATTAAATTTTACTCCTCAAATTACATACAGAAAGCATAAAGTCGTTATCTTTATAACATTACTGATGTCCTCAAATGTGGCTGGCATATCTTTTGGACATTTTTGTCTTTTGGCTATTTCTTTAGTGCACAACATCAGTCAGTCAAAATGTAAATATTACAAGATAATATCAGCTATAGACCAATAGCAAATTAAAAAAAAAAAAGTAGAGATACAAAGAAGGTTCTAATACAAATAATATTCTCATATATGTTTATGAATTGCCATGCAATGATGGGAATATAGGTGCAAGTTCAGTGCCAGAGCTTGAAATAAAGACTATATAGGGCTAGTAAATGCAAATGTATTACTCAGAAACATGCACCATTTCTCCCTCACATGAAAAAATCCATCACTTGTGTGAGGTACTCAAGATGTTAAGAAGCTATTAACTCCTTATATGGTATTTATTCTTCTCTAATTATATGATTTTTATTTCTGTAATGATGTGTTTCTTTCCCTATTTTTCTTATATAGCAACAGTGGAAAAGGACTCAGGTGATTACTATTTGTGTGCATGTCCATGTCTGCATGTATTACAGATGTAGTGTGTTATGTCTGTTGTTATTATTTTTCTTGATTTGAACAATACCAAGATACTGACCAGAACATTTGTGAATATTAAAATTAATTTTGGTGTAGTTTAGTCCGTGTATTTACACCGACACTTAATTATGATGTACCTATTTATTAGCAGTTTAGCTGACTTTCTGTTTTGGAGCATGATGAAGTTGTATTTTCTGTAAAAGGGGTATAACTAAATGATGCAGAAAAGTTTAATTTTGTTAAATTCGAAAACAGTTTGTATATTAGAGAAATGTAATTTCATCATCCTCTGCAAAAACTGTATCTGTTTCGTAACAGGATTGCTCAATTTATTAATGAAGGTGTTGCTAGGAAAACTAATCTTGTAAAACGGGTTTTACATTTCTCTGATATGGCTTTGTTTAGTGATATGTTTCATTTTCTAGTTATAACTGAGGGTTACATGGATGGGTTATATATGGTTATATGTATGGATGGTAGCTCCTTGTGTTCCTAATTTCATGAAGGCGATATGGTGTATATTTTCCAATAGTACAGGGAGGGGGTTTTGAGTTCTTACAACCTATTATTTAAAAATCATCATACAAAGAGCACAGCTGAAGTAGTATTTGGAGCTGAGTAGAGCTGGCTGCATAGAAGTATGAGGGGTTGTGCATATCTATACTGTGAGACAGAGCTGTGCATGCTTTGTCTTACCTGACATACATAACCAAAGGAAGATTGATTGTGATGCTTTGTGGGCTTTCACAAATTATATCAACCACAGAGATGGGAAGGGGCATTGAGCTGGCAGAACTCTTGTGATAAACTCATTTTCCATCTGGAAAGACAGACTGGTGTGATGACTACAAAGTTGCACGAATGTAGTTCAAAGAGCAGCTCCTTGTCAATGAGGGGCTTGAAAATTACTAGCAAATTATTAGAACTACTTTTTTTAGCAACTGTGTCCATAGCTGAATTCAAAAAATTCCACTGATTTCCAAGACTTCCACCATTTTTTTGTTTAAGAGCTTTAAATGCCCTGTAAATAGGAGATCTATTTGGAATTTTTAAAGAAGAGAGTAAGCAGTGGGCTGGTGGAATGGATGTTCATGCCACAGTCTGTTAGGATGAGTTGATGGGAGCTCACATTGCTCAGGTGATCTGCTGACCCCTCCCATCAATAGGAGAGGTTCCTTAAGCAGGGGGCTCTGAGTGCTCTGAAGGTCCTTCAGCAATTTCTCTGTGAAATGCCAATCTCACAGCATCAAATACAAAACACCCTAAAGACAATTTCCCTTCTACGTAAGATACCTAAAGCTAGATAGCACAAACATTCAATTTAATATTTTTACACCTCTAGGTATTAAAGAAAATATCTCTTGAAATTAGAAATTCAGAATCAATTAATTGAAATTAATTGAAAATAATTTGGGAAATCTTAGAGATTTTTTTCCCTTTTACCTTTGCACTCTAAATCCTCGCCTGTGCACTTTTATGTATACACTTTTATGCAATGTATACACTTTTATACAATGTGTATCACCTCAGGTACAAATCTTCCTTGTGCCGCGCGCTTGCTAATCTAAGTTTTTCTCAGGCTCTTTATGTGGGAAATCCAAAACCATTAAGCACAGGTGACATAGTTACAGCCACAGAAATAAAGAAATAAATAACTGCACCTGATTTTAATCATTTTACACTAGGTTTCTCCATGCTTTCAAAGAAACCATTGCCCTTCTTAAGACAGGATAGCGAAGTTGTCCCTTAAGTGACCTGGCAAATACCCAGATTAGAGAACAGATGAGAGGAAAGTCTATCACATATAGTGAGTCGGTGGAAGTTCACTGTCTGAGTTAGCTGAAGCTAGAGGTTTGTAGGCTGTGTTTATAATTTATTGCTTAATTAAATACCAGTTCTGACTAAGAATGCATATGAAAATTAATCAGAAACACTGAAAAAATATCATTTTATTGAAAACAGTAGATAGACTGTGTCCACTGGAATTTTGTGTAGCATTGAACACATTTCTCTGTTGCAAAAGGCAAAGCCACAGAGACAAATCCCAACACAATGACATTTTAGGGCCGAATCCTGCTCCTGTTGTTGTCTCTAGCTGCACTCCTACAGATTTCATCGTGAACTTGATGTACAATGTGCTTAGCCCTGATACCATATATTGTACTTTCATGAAAAATAAGAAAAACTATTTCTATGTAAATGTTATTTACCCTTTAACGTGTGCACTATACACTGATAATGAATCACGAATTTCAGGAGTGTCCTTGTTAGGTAATACAGGGGTGAATATGCAAATTCTTTTTGTCGTGAGAACCCTTTCTTGGCAGTGTGGTTGCCAGGTTCCCAGGTCTATTCCCCAAGTGCTCTCATCTTCACAGTCTCAATTGAACAAGTCTCTGAATGTTTTCCCAAAGACAGTGGTTACTTTCTTAATGGCAAACATGGGGGCATAAGCAGCACTTTCATCCACAATATTTGTTTACAGTCTGGATGATGTTTTTTTTGAGTATCCCCCATCGTTGTACTGTTATGAATATAGAATAGATTTTTTTTTTTACAAAAATTACATTTGCCATGGCAATTATACAGGGTTCAGCATGTCATTCCTTATTACATGTACAGCTGAATTTCTCATGGAGTAGCTAATCTGCTCAGTCAGTGTAATTACCATTATGAAGAGAATAGCAGGAAACCTACTATTATAATTTTGAACTATATCTAAGAACTCTCATATAATATCCTGATAGTTTGCAGCAAGGGTTTATAATTTTTCAATTATATGAATCACGGCATCAATACATGAAAATCTTTTTTTAAGTATGACCCATTTTCATTTCAGCATATGCTGCCTTTGCCATTTCACTACCTGAAAGCACTTTTTAAATAGTTTTGTGTATGGCATGCATATCTGTCTTATTCAGTATTTAACTTACATTAACTCTTCCTATAGATAATGTTGAACATAAATGGACCGGCCAGATTCTGAGGCCAGAGACAAACAGCATTCTTCATATGCATTTTGTATACTTCCTATGAAGAGCCTATAGAAATTTGCATGGCTCCATCACCTGTTTTCTCTCCTTCAAAAAAGATGGCCTTCCTTACACAGACTTCTTATTTTTTACTTATATTTTATACACATCCATACACACCGAGTAATAAAATACATCATTTATTCCCTCTCATAAATTAATGTTTTTCCCTATTAAATTTATTAGAACTCTTAATGGCTGAGGACTAATTAATTCTGCTGTTGCTGCTGTTATTGCCTGAGAAAAGATAGAAACTTACACATAAATACATTTTTCAGCACAGGGGCATTACCTTGCTGTGCAGATATAAAAGGAATTAAAGTGGTCAATGTCTATAAAGCAAACAGGGCAGTAGTTGTCATTGTCTGTGGATATTAATTTGTGAGGCAATAGACAAATTGTAAAGATTTGGATTATTTGTCAGTTGCCTTTTAACTCACTATTTTTAAAAGACTGTAGTAAGTCAGTATACTGGGCTCCTTCTGCTGAACAGTTTGTATAAAAGGAATAAGAATAAATACCATTAAAATTGGAGCAAATAGTTACTCTGGAGTGTACAATTGCTCAAAGACAAATCAGTTGTCATGCCAAAATTTGTTTCTATCAGGAAGACTGCCAAAGGCTGAATAAATGTTAACTCCATACAAGAGAAGGTCAGGAGAAACTCAGAAGTTTGCTGGGTTTTAAGACATCAATCATTAACATACTCATTACATACAAATTTCTAAAGGAAGGGTAGTATGTAAATGCCCTCAAGGCTTAGAAGGATCTGTCTGGCTTAAAAAGAAGAACACTACAAACATTATTGAAGCTGAGAAGGCAAGTGGAGAGAGTCATTGTACGTGGAGAGGACTTGATTAAAGCTCTCCATGCATGTTCATTTCACTGAACAAACAAAAGTGGGTTGCACAGCAGCATAGCACCTTCTTGGTCTCTGTTGTGCAACTAAATGGAAATGAGGATATGGGCAAACATCCCTGATTTCAGTTTTGGACCTCAGATTGTTAGGTCTGCATCTGGATACTCCTTTGTAAACATACCTACATCCTCCTGTGACAGTGGGGCTGAGTCAGTCCTTGTCACTGCCTCCCCTTTCAGTCCCCTGCATCACCCACGGGAAGGTCATTTCAAGTCCTATTTGCTGTACAGGTGTACCATCATCTTAGAGTAAAATTAGTTCCCAAACTTTAGCATGCCAACCTTGTCCTGTATCCCAAATGAGGGAGGGATAGTTCCATCATCTTTTTTCATCATCTTTTCATCATCTCCAGTTCCTCCATGCCCTATGATGCATTTTTAGACAAGAGTTTAGTACTCACTACTAAAACCTAGGCTTTCATCACCTTGTCTCAGAGTAGCCACCTGTTCTTCATTTTTATCATTTCAGGAGTCTTTCTCTATTAAATCTTGAATTCCACCTTCTTGAACAGTGGTGACAAGAGCTGTGCAAAGTCATCCCCATTAGATGCCTTGCACAGTGCTAGCAGTGCTGTTATATCAGAAATGTTTTACCCAATATAGCCAAGGAACACGGGTTCTGATGTCTGTATCAGGCTTGTGTCACACAGCCCTTCTGGGAAAAGTTAATTCAACCCAGTCTTAAGAGTTTTGATCATTTTGAGCTGACATATTCCCAGTTTATGTTTATTGCTGTTCCTGTGTCAAAATGTATTTTCCCTTCTTAAAGTACTTTAATATGTTTTTCTTTAACTCTTGAAGGTATTTTGATATGTATTTTGATATGTTTTATTCTCCCATATTTTGGAATTATTGAATTCTTGTTACTGCATCTTTTTATTTCCCATGTTTTACACATTTTAATTTTGCTCCTAATATTTATTTTAAAGTCCCTGGTGAAAATACTAAGGAAGCTAAGATGAATCTTCAAGGAATCTCTCAAGAATCCTTTTTTTTTTTCACTTTCTCAGCACTGCTTATTTCCTTTCACTTGAGGCATCTCCTTTATACCCCACACAGTTTCTTTTTTAATACTTATTTTCTTCAGCTTAACTGGTAGTTTTCCCATGAGGCACAGTATCAAATGCTTCATTAAAGTCAGAATAGATAAGATCTACTGAATTTATTTTATACAAAAATATCCTATCTAGAAAAGCACAAGTCTACTTCAACCTACCTTTGCAAACATGTGTTACATTTTATTACATTTTCTGTCCATTTTATGTCCTCAATTAGTAATTTCTTCAAATTTTGTTTCAGTTAATAATTTTCAACATCTCTTTTCCCTTTACCTTGCCTGCCAGCATTAGATTTCTTGTTGTCAGTTTTCAGTAAGGGTCAAAAATTTAGAGTCTTAAAATATTCTGGTTTTTTAAAAATAATTTTTACTAAGTCTGCATTTTCAAGTGCCAGTTTTCTGTCCATCTGATAGGTGAGTTATTAATGTATTCAGTTCTCTTTATTCATGAAGCCTTGCAGTTTGGCATGTTTGTTTTATTATTTTATCTCAAAGTTTTATTCTGCAGTATCAGGAAGCGCTGAAAATATTAGTTCTTTCCCCCTTTGAAATGAAATTAGAAGGGAGAAAAATAAGGGAAATACCATTTGTATTTGTGTTGCCAAAATCAAAATACAAACAAAAATCATATTTTCTTCGGCTTTTACCTTTTTGATTTTATTTCCATGCTTTTCAATGAGCCAAGATTCTCTTTTTTGAAAAAAAAAAAAAAAACAACCAAAAAACAACAGCAACAACAACAAAACAAAACAAAACATGTGAATGCCCCATGAAGGTAATCCCATTGAATACTATGATAAATTTTAAAAACTGGAAAATATTGTAGCATGACACACTTAATAAAATGGTAGTTCATGGAGTAGGAGATGTAAACTCTAACTATTTACAAATCTCATAATCTTTCTGTACTTAGTTAATAATGGTAATTAATTCCATCTTTTTTCCCGTAGAATTTAAAATGCTATTGAAATCATAGAAAGCAATTATGGAAAGACTGGTTGCAGCTTCATAATTAAAGCTAAATTCCACTATTTGTAGAAGGCTAGATTTTTTTTTTTTAATTGGAAAAATATAGACTGTCCTTCCAGATCTACCTCCTTACTTTTTCATGCAGAATTAATTCTGTGAGAAATGGCACAAAAGTTTAGTGCAGTCAAATCTGAATTATCTGTAGATAGATTATACCAGTTTTGGGTTAACTCTTCAGAGTCAGTTCAGGTTTAGTAACATATTAGCTTCAAGCAATCTTGCAGGTTTCACATGGTAAAAAGGCCAAACGAGTGTGCCCTGCTGGAGCAGAGTTGGCTCCATAAACTCAAATTATGGTGTGTCTGTGTTATCAATTGTGCCCTGCTTTACTTGTAAGCCCACTGAGGCTGTGAACTTGGGAGCTTCTCAGCATACATGCCTTTTTTCCAATAGCTCTGCCTGGGGACAGGTTGGCTTTCCTGAGACTCTGGTTCTGGGTGTGCTTGTTTGAAGAAAGGGGGAAGGATGAAATAGGAGGCAGGGAAAACAAGTAAGGACATGTGCTGTGTCAGTGAGGGGGAGACTGGCAGGCCAGAGTCAGGACTCTCCTAGTTGCATTGTATTCATAAGCAAGAAAAAAATGCCTCTTTAATGAGCAGATTCCTGTGCTCAGCAAATGTCAATGAGAAATTAATCACACATTTAACAGCTTACATGCTGGGGAGAAAATGAGGGAGGTGAATTGCGCATTTGTCTTCAAAGATAAACTCTCCTGCGGAAAGCAAGCTTAAGTTAGGTTTTAGACATCCTGATTGTCTCGATAAGGAGGTCTGGGGAGAAGTTCCCTGACCTGTGTGACGCAGGAGGTGAGGCCGAATGATCTGACAGTCCCTGGTGGCCCGAGGCTCCGTTGGTTCATGAAGCAGTCACTTTTTCATTTCAGCAGCGGCTCACTCCGTTAACTTAGCTCATTTAACAATATTTTCTTGGTACCTATATGACTCACTGGTAATGCATAGTTGAGAAAGCATCCATTATTTGCAAAGTCTGGTTTGCTTTTTCATTTTGGCACGATGTGAAGCTGGAAACAGATGATTGATGGCTTTTTCTGTTTATTTTCTACAAGATGTCAAGCAGCATATTTACTGACTCGACTCCTGCTGCAACTTGTTAGTTTGAACAGTGTAAACACATCTTAACAACCTTTAGTAATTGTGGGAAGAAAGACATCACAAATATAATGAAAACTGACAGCACTGATTTCCATTCCTGTAATTCCTTTATGCTTACAAAGACAAGCATAGTATTTGGCTCAGGTGTTTTGGAGGTTCTAAAACTTCAAAATAAGAATCAATTGCTACTCATATTTCATATACACTACTTGCTTGGATTAAAAAAAAAAAAAAAAGAAAAGCTGAGATTTCAACTCAAATTTCTTCATAGCCCCTTGTGTATATGCACATGTAAATAGTGGCTATCCATAAGACATATTCCCTAGAATTTAAAAGGTCTTTAATTACAGAGGAAAATGGCTAGCTGGTGTGGTAACTTACATATGGAAAAGGAAGCTTTACATGAAGCTTAAGTGAAATGTAGGGAAGTCTATATTGTGCAAAAGAAATTGCATGTTCTCATTTATTCTGTGAATAAGCAAACAAAAAAAAATTAGAGTGATTTGTCCATGGATACATACTGAGTACAATTCTCTGCCACCTTTTCTTATAAACAAATCTTCTAAGAAAATAATGATTTTTAAAATATTGTGGGAAGCTAGAAACATTAAGGGTAATTTGCATATTTTTCTCTAATAATAAATAGTTTCAGTGTAAACTAGTAAATAGCATGGTGAGTTTTATGGAAAGATGAATTTGGAACTGATTCAGTCTGGTAAAGCCCACATTTTCAGTCATTCCTGCCATGAAACATCAATTGGAAACTTGCCATGCTCAACTTAAAGGTGTATTTACAGTTTTCATACTTTTTTTACCCCTGAACATGCTAATCCTATTAAAAAAAAAAAACTGTTCCTGAACATTAGTCCCACAATGACTGAAAACTTTAAAATGTCTAGTTTAAATCGTTTATCATGACTGATTTGTTCTTCTGCCAGCATCATCCCTGATCAAAGGTAGGTCCTCTCCTTCCCAAGTGTTTCCACTTTGGGAATACTGTATTCCTACATTGCCTGTGTGTAAACATTTCTCATCCTCTCTTTCATCCCTCATGTTATTAGGCTTATGATGCCTTTCAGATAAACACAACAAAAAAACTCCTTTCCTTTCCTTTTCTGGTCAAAATCCATCACTTCAGCACAGATGACCAGAACTGCATTTCCTCAATGCCTTGTTCAGTGTAATTGCTGCTTGCCCAAGACCATATTTCTGTTCACTGTGATCTTACCACAGTGGTGGAGCAGGATAATCTGACAGTTAGGTGGTAAATCTTTTTCCCTTGCTCTCCCTAGTGATAATGATATCTATTCAATAGCCATTTTTAGGCCATCTTGAGCTAATTGCAAGTGTGGAATAAGTGAATTTATTCCAGAGCAACAATGCAACATGAGATTCAACATAATTATTAGGATTATTTTCTTAATAATGTAAAAGAGCATTTCTAGGATATAATTTTTGAATATTTTACAGCTTATTTAGTTTCATTAGGAATGTATGCAATTACGAATGCAATTATTTTGTTTACTTTGTTACTGGTGAGGTAATGAAGATCAGGCTGAGTTTGTAATAAAATGAGTTGTTTATGCTGAAATCAGATGTTCCAGTCATGCTCTCTATTAATATCACTGGTTTATTCCTAAGACTCATTAACATCATTGACACTGCTAGTGATGTATATTATCTGTGTGAATTGTACTTGCTGTGTGTTCAGGGAGGGAAGGGCACTGACCACTAGGAGAAAGAGCAATTTCAGTCCGGGATAAGTGTAGAAACCACTGGTTTAGTCTGAATACAATGGTAGTCTTTATAATATAAAACCTAAATAGTAGGCACTTGGTTGATTCTTTCTAATCTCTCTTGGTTCAATATGTTTGTTGTTATATTCATATAATCATTGTACAGTATAAAAATTGTAAAGGCAATACAGTAGGCAGTACAGTATTGATAACAGTGATCTTGGCATTATTAATGTAGGTTTGTGCCTGGTGTGTGCTTTGTGCTTGACCCATGTTCCTACACTAACTCTTTCTTGAGCTAAATTTCAGTTTTAAAAAAAATAACTATTTCAACATATTTGGTTATGTAGTATCTTTTAATAAGATTCAAAAAAATTCTTTGCAGTTGCTTCAATAACTAATTTTCCTGGGGTTTTTTTGCATGAAAACAATGCGGGGTATTAGTCACTTTGAAGTAGATGTTTGCTGGCAATTCTTATCCAGTATTTCTTCCAAAATTGCACCAAAACTATATATTTCATTACTGTAATATGCATTACTGTGTTAGTGGTGGATAACTGGACAAGGTCACCTGCCATTAAAATGTCTGGAATGTTGCTTTGACTTGCTAGAAATGTTAAGTGTTAAAAATACTTATTGCATGCAGATTGATATTCTTACTAACACCAAGGAGATTATGTGAATAGTTTCATTAATCTGCTAATGGTCTATGTAATGGTGAATGTAAAGTGGGAAGGAAATGTCAGCAGAATTTTCTGAATATGAAGATGTGTATTCACATGATTTCTTATCCATGTGATCCATAAACTTGCACAAAAAATGAGAAAATAGAATTCCTGAAACCCTTACTGATGTTGTTATCAGATTTATAAGTTCTCTGCAAACCTGGTTAATGTGACCATACTTTATATCTGATTATATTGTACATAATTTCCATCATCCCATGATTTATGCTTAGCAACAAGAGCTTTGTTAAGTAAATAAGCTCTAATAGCTAATGCTGAAGTTATCCCTAACGATGCAAATTATGAAGCCAGACAAGTTACTTTTACTGATTAAAATGTGTTTGTAAAAAAATTCTGTTGGACTCTTCCCTTACCTCCTGTGATCCTTCCTGAAATCTAGTGCTATGATTTTTTAAATTGCAAACTAATTGTTGTTTAATTTCCCTGTAAGTATTTTGGTTACATTTGGTTTTCCTTTGTTGTTTCCTTTCTTTTTGAGTCTTCTGGGTAGAATGAGTGAGCCTCAAATAATTTGTAACTTTTGAGTTTGTGCTTCTTTTATGTGGAATTTTTAGTAGGCTTATGTTAATTCTGTTATAAGATCCTTATTTCATAATGCTCCTTTTCACTATGGTACTGAAAAGAATGCAGATTCACCTTTACTAATGAACAGCAGGTAGAAAATTAGTTATTTGAATAATTAGTTATTAGAAATTAGTTGTATGAATTATTGTGGTTTGCATTTTTCTTACTTTTAAATGTGCCTAAAATAAAATGTCTTCTTTTGATGAAACATTTGAAATTTTTGACTGCTGGAAAAGGTATGAATTTTGCTAATGACAGTAATGAGTCATCTGATGAGAAGACATTGTTCTGACAATAACAAAAAAAAAAAGTCTCCACTATCTGCTGTCTTTGAATATATGACCTTGAAGAGAAAAAGATCTTCCTTATTGAAAAAGTTGAGCATCTAATACACTGATGCACCTGTTATTTCTCACATATTAAATCAGATGATGTTTACAGTGGCCACTGATGCTCTTATGAATTATTTTCTCTTTTTAGTAGTCTGGACATCCAGCTGTGTTTAGGTGGATTAAATGATTATCCTTAGCACTTGAAATTTCTTTTACTTTAGAAATTTGTCAGTTGGCACCATTCCTATTAGTTTCTGACATAATTTTCTCTTACTGTAAATCATACTTGTAACTAAAACAATTTTGGTTTACGTTTTATATTTATATAGAGACCATGAATCAAGCAACACCTGCAAGAAAACTGGAAGAGGTTCTTCACCTTGCAGAACTCTGTATCGAAGTATTGCAGCAAAATGAAGAGCATCATTCAGAGGTGAGCTGTAATTGCATTTGCTGTAGAGAATGGTTTGTTCCTAGATTTTCCCTCCCCTGATGTGAAGCAAGTCTGTCAAGAAACATTTTAGTTTTCCTTTCTGACATATGTTTAAGGCAGTTCACATTTACAGAGGAATAAGAGACTTGAAGCTTATGTAAAGTGAAATGAAATAAAACTCTACTTCAATTCACTTGAATGAACTGTAGGTTTAGAAATGAAAATTAAAGAGCATAAAAAAGAGAAAGCACTTTTGTGCTGGAGGTGCTGAAATGGTGTGGAAACATTCATAGCCTTACACAGTTTTTCCTTCCAACTTTTCACCTGATGTTCAGAATAGAAAGAAAATATAACTGAATGCTGGTTTTTGTCATGCTGTATAGATCTAGATTATAGATATAAAAATTATAATAGTTATAATAAGCTCATTCCCATTGCTCTTCTGTTGATTGGAAAAGTATGCTTTTAAACTTGTGCTTTTAAAAATGGCATGGTAAGGTAGAAGAAATGAAGTAAAACAATTTTATGTTTCTTACTTTCACATCTTTTGCTTCGGGATACAGAAGCCATAATAGCTAGAATTCTAGCACCTCTTATGTCAAGGGATTACAAAACTTAACTTGGCCAGATACACTTGTATATATTACTGAAATTTAATTAATAAATACAGTTTTCTAAGGTTCAGGAAATAGTTTTAAAATGTTCTTTAAAAATTCAATAAATATTTTTTTGGAAAATATGCAAAGATATAAACATTATTTAGTATATATAGTTATAAAATATGATCATTCAAAACATCTGGTTTTATATCACACTATGGAATCTGGTTTTTAGCTTACATCTGTCATGTGTGAACTTGTTATAGATGTTTTATCTTATAGTGAAGAAACAGCTGTTTTGATGATTTGAAATTAATTCCCTGGAGGTCCTTTTCTACACTACTGTTGCCACTGTGTTACAGTGTAATAATTACTTAATAAAATGTATATATTGTGGTCTTTGTCTTTTGAGGACCTGCACGACTGTAAGAAAATTGGACTTCTGTGGAAAAGAACACAGAAACAAAACCCAGATCAAATCATACATATATGATTAAGCATGTCTGTTCAAAGATTGCTCTCTGTACTACTGATTTGCAGTCAGAGATGTGGTGTTTTTCACAAGGATAAGTATATTGCATGTGTCTTCAGAAAAATCTATTCAGCAAAAGTTCACAACCTAATCTAAGGTACCTTGAAAAGAATAAAGATAATGCTAAGGTTATTTTCCCCTTGCTTCATTCATGTTCAATTTCACTGAAATTTATAGGGCGTACAGAATTTCAATATTAAAATATATCTGAGAAAAATATTGCTGAATCATACATTCTCTACTCAAAACTGAATATTAAGTATGGTGACTTCACATCATAATGTTATGCAAATGTTCAGTGTTTGATGCTACAGTTGACAAAAAGGATCAGTAATCTGTAAAATAATATATCGCATTTTTTAATACAAGATTTTTTTTTTCTTTTTTTTTAATTCATAACATTTACAAATTTCGGGGATTCCCAAAGGGAAGAGAGGTATGTGATTCCTGATGGACTAAGCATTGTTTTGCTCTGCTCATAGCATGGAACTGTGCCTTGAACATGTAGCATAAACTGTTTTGATGATTTCTGGTGTTGCATAGCCACATTTATGTGTCTTCTAAGAGCTCCATTCTTCCTTTAATGCAGGCAATGTTTTTGTTCTCCTAGAATGTGTGTCACCAATTGCTAATTGCTTTTAGCCTGTTATTATACATAGTGACTGTGCTGTTACATTTAGCTTTAACTTTTTTTTTCCTATTCTTTCTTGCTGCCCAAGTAATGATGCATAGCTCTTGAGAGAGAGTCAGAAGAATTTCTGTCTGGGTTCAAAGTGTCATTTACAACAAGGAATAAAATGGAGAGAAAATGTGGTCATTTTCTAGTTTTTGTTTTGCTTTGTTTTGAAATTTTGGTAATATTATCTGAAAAGAGTTTTGCTTGCTTAGAAAGGTCCCCTGCTGGTGCCTATATACATTTTTTTCATTTTCATGTAGTTATTTTATAGAGTAAGGAGTCTGTTCCTTTAATGAACTCCTACTTAAACAGGGTTCATTAATAAGAAATTTCTTCCAGTTTGAAGAACTCTTTCAAACTCTTGAACTCCATTTCAAACTCTTGCCAAAGATTTTGAAGCCTCATCTCTCCTCCTCACTATGGTGCCAGTTGTCATCCTTCAATCATACCACTGAAACACACAAAGTACTTTTCAGTAATAGCAGGGGATGCTCAGCATTGCTTTAAAACCTTTTGCCAATTCATCATTTCTCCATTTGCCCCATGTCAGAAAGAACTACAGGCAGTCATCAGAAAGTCCATGACACAAAAAACACATTTGTAGACCACTTTACAGAGGTTTTTTTTATTTGATGCCTTTCAGACCTGACTACATAAGTCTACACCACCCAGGGCCTACATTTCCTAAATTTCAAGTAAAGATTTCTGTGAATTTATTTGAAGCTGGGAGACTCAGCTCTTGTGTAGATCAAGTTATATATGTTCCATGCTGGTAACTCAAAAATGTTCAAAATTATATATTCAAAATGAGTGGCATAAGTTTGAAAGCAATGACATCTTCATGTGTTTCATGTGTAGGCATTTCTCACTGTCAGATGTTCTTATGAACTCTGAGCAAAACACTCTCAGCAGCATTTGATGTTCATCCTGGTCCATAAACTCCCTTCATCTTTAACTCCAGGATCACAGAGCTCCCCCTGATCCAATACTCAGCTCCAACACTGACATTTAAAAGCCAAAATTTATGTGACAGTAAAAAGGTAAAATAGTTATATTTCTTTAATGAAGAGCTGGCTTTACTTGCTGATAATATTTTTCACAAATTTCTTCTCTTCTTTAAGGGTTGACTAAGAATATAAATTTTTGCCAGAGAAAATTGTTCCAACATGTTAAGTTACTGAAAATTAGTATAGACATTAGTGAACTTCTAAAGATTTATAACATTGCGCAAGGAAAACTGGATGTCTTCCCCAGAAGCTGACATCTTTAAGGCAAAAATAGGAATTAAAATCACTCTCTAGTTGTTAAAAGCCCCCCCAGATTTCAAGGAATTAAATTGCACAAGAAATCATCCTTTTTGATTATGAAATGAGTGCAAAATATATTCGTAAAGATTTATTTTAAAAATAAATTCATCAGCTTTAGAATTTAATTAAATCAAAAGAAACGTATACGGTCATTTTTTCAAGGGTGAGGCCTTCATGCTTTTCTTTGCTCTCTGGAAAAAAGTTGCAGGCATTTATATTCCCTTTTTTGATTTTTTTGGCAGTATATTTTTATTCTGATCATATCACCTTTCCCACAATAACCTGTTTGATTTCTTACATTTTTTAATGCAAAGTTTTGTAAAATATTTTCACATTTTTCACTTGGCCCTTTCTTCCTCCCCAGATGAGACAGAACGTGACATGACATACTCAGATGTATCTGCCACAGACAGAGCACATCTCTGTGCTTTGTGTTTAGTAATTCTATTTTGTCATGTTTGCAGGCATTCGCTTGGTGGCCAGAACTGTTGGCTGAGCATGCAGAGAAGTTTTTGTCTCTGTATTCTGTTGATATGGATTCAGCACTTGAGGTGCAGCCACAAGACTCCTGGGACAGCTTCCCACTTTTCCAGCTGCTGAATAATGCCCTCAGAAATGACAGTAAGATCTTATTTTTTTTTTACATACTGTTTGTGTAAGATTTTTCAATGTACCCACACCTTAGAAATATGTTTCTAAATGTGTTTTCTGTCCTTATTCTGGCAGTGCATTAACCACTTGGTATTCACAGATTACTCAGTTTTGAATCAATTATGTACAAGTAATATAAGAGGTACTGATAGTTTGCATTCAATCTATATTGCTTAAATGAAGTTTTATATTTCCTTCTAAGCCTTCTAAACTACTTTCACACTTGTTATGTCTATAAAGGTATAGTAGTGGTAGCATGAAAGGGATAAAACACACACAGCAAATGTTCTGTTTGGATCCTTTGTTGGGCAAACTGCAGCTTCAGAAACTTATTAAAATTGCCATGATGGCAATTGAGAAGGTTTCTGAAAAGGGTGCAGGAGTTTTTCAATCTTGGTGCAGATCTCAGAAGAAGTAGACTCCTGAAAGGTGGATCGTGCACTACTTTAGGTGGTGTCCAATCATTTAAAATCCAGATTAAAAATCTGAAGCCTATATTCAGATGGGATATTCAGCCTTTTTTCCTACTATCATAGATGTTCAGTTTAGGAAGCACATCTCTAGTTGTGCTGCAACATGCACTTAAAACAGTGCTTTGGTTTCTGAAAATTGTGTAGGTATTTCAAAGTAGTCATACAAGAAGGATTTGCGACACCAGTTTTTACTTTATTGTTGTGTCATTTGTGTTCCTTTGAGCTTTGGTTCCAGCCTGAGAGAAGTGTTAGAAACAAACAAGGGTTGTCCTCACATGCAAGAGATTGCTAATAGGTTGATGATTTTTCTTTCCTTAAAAGATTAAATGGATAATAATGCTAAATTACTAGAATAGGCTTAAGAAAGACATTTTATGAAAACTTTCATGTTAAAGCAACTATTACAAATATTGTAAAACGTTAACTGAAGGACATGAAACAACTGTTGTATGAAATATCACACCTGTATACCAACTTCAGTAATTCCCTAATGGTAATAGATATATTAAATGACAGTTTCTGGCAGGTGAAAGCCATCTGGAAAATTACACACTTTTTCTTTTTCCAGAACTGCTGGAAAGAAACCATGGAAATTAGTCACCTATTAATCAGTTGCCATGTTAGCAAGTGGCAAGTGACCATTCTACCAAGAAGTGATTCCCAAGTGGAACATACCTCAGTGCTTATTCTTTAATTAACAGCCTTTTCACCTTACAACTGCATTAAAAGCATTAGCAGGAGTTTCCCATGCTTATATAATCAATTTTACAGTCTTCCAAGGTAAAATAAATAATTCTGACTTTACCCTAAGTGAAAATCTTTTCCTGAAAACTATTACCTTCATAAAGATATATTTAGAAAAAAAATCTAAAAAGGGAAAAACTGGAATGTGGTCTCATGAGGATAAAAAGGCTAGTGTTAATAATTAACAAGGAGAGTGAAGTGGAGTAAATTAGCCATAATAGAGCCCACAGTGACTGGCAAAGTCACCTCTCATTATCAAAAAACTCATTAGGAAATGAAGAGGTGGAAATCCCACTGGGTTATTCTCAGTCTCTGGCTATATCAGAGATTACTTTTCAGACTTCTTTCAAATGAAGAACAGTTAGGTCACCATATTGCATATTAGGTTAATCTTCACTGAAATTTGGAGGACTGACACCTGCATGTTATTCTATCTCGAGAGCATTAAATGAGCTCTAAATCTTTGGTGCATGAATCAGTTTTCACATAAACCTGACATGAGAGAACTCCTAACAATAAAGAAACAATCTGACACTTACAGCATTAAAGAAAACTTCCATGTAAAACTATTTTTATAACTACATCACTGAAGTATAATAAAAAAACTCTGAGATAATGAAAATTCATATTCATGTCTATTCAAATAATAGTGAATGTGCTATTTTACACAGTGTAAAAAACATTGTACAAGATTCAAGGCGAATACTTCAAAGTCAATATTCAATTAACAATGAGAAAAAATGCATTTTCCAACATGGTGTATTATTTCTTATGAGGAGAGGGGAGGATGGGGAAGTCCTGACTGAACCTTCTCATTCCTTTCATGAAGGACTCCATTTTGTGTCACCTTAAGACTCTCCATTTTTTTCTGACCTTATTCCACAAGGAAGAGTACATCAGTGATTGCATTCCCATTTAGTCTAACTGAAGAGCTTTAAAAAATGGGAGGGAGGAGGATCATCTTCCCATCTTGTGAAATATTTCAGCTGTTTTCATGAGACCTAACTACAGAAAGTGATTTTATAAATTACATTTACTGTGGAGACGAATAATAGATTGAAGATAAATTTCTTGTGATTTTCAAGTTGTAAATATGTAAAAAAATTATTGTAGCTGTTTTTATAATACACATTTTATATGATCTTCAGAGTTGCTATTGTCCACACACAATTATGCCTGTAAAGCTTTGGAGATTGTACAGTGATAGCAGTACTCAGCATCTCTCTATGATAGCAAAATTACTTAGGCAGAATATAAACAGCAAATGAAAGGGAATATAAACTTTCTTTTCACATGTTGAGTTTCAATTTCTAGAAATATAATCTGGACGCTCAAGGATTTTTCCTTTTGAAATATACTCTCTCTTATTTTGGATTTAAAAATATACCAGAAAATTCAAGTTAGCTTTTCCGTAGATAGAATCATATGAAGCTTAGGATAATTACAGACTCTCTGAGAGAGTGGTAGTTTTGTCAAAGGAAAAGAGACTCATGTTAATCTGTGTCATGCTTCCCTGCCTTTGATTCTGCAGAAGCTCTTGAGGACAGCATGATATGCTGACTCCAGGAAAACTCCTGAGGTGTGCCTGTATTAGTAAAAGCAATAGAAGCCTCACCACTTCTGTGCTACACAGGCACAGTAGATTCATTTCCTACTGTTAGAGGTGAAACCTCATTCCAGTGCTGAATAACTAGACTTTAGATTCATCTCTGATATTTTCTTGTCATATTTTAATATATTTCAGCTAATATATTTCCTAATATGGAAAAAATGTAATAATCTTCTTTTTCAACTTCAATACTTCAAGAATATCTAGTTCAGGGTTCTGTTTCTGTTCCCGTAATGTGTTTTCCTTTAATATTGTCTATGCATTGCCTTGCTCTGGCATAGGCTTTCATTTTGTTGTTGATGTGTGAATATGCATGGCTCATATGATGGCTCATATGAAGAGGGTGTGGCGTGTGTATATTTAAAAGACAATGGAGAATTAAGCTATATAGCTTTGAGGACAAGTGGCAGTTGAGGGATCTGAAGCGTGGCATTTCCTCAAGGATCTTTTGTTTCCCATCTGCTTTGATGCACAGGTGGTACCTTTTCGCAAGATCAATTTTACTCATAGGATAGAGTGCCATGAGTCTGATGATGATACTCAGCTATATCACTTATCTCTGTGCTCTGAGTTCTTTCCCTGCCCTGCATTAATCCTTGATGGAGATCTCCAGATGGGTGAATCAGAGCTGCCATGTCCTGAACCCTGGGAAAACAGAATGCTCATGGAGTTGTTGATCCAAGACAGTTCCCTTGTGAGTGTATACTCACATACAGAGGGAATTCCGTGGAGGTGAAGTGACAATAAGTCTTGGCGTAATTCTGGAAAATTTCACTTCCCTGTAAAGACTGGTGTCATAACGTTAGGAAGATGATTCAGCTTTTTAAGTTGAACACCTTTATTGCTTGTGGCTTCTTAAAATTTCATGCTGGCTTTGAAATAACAAGTCACCCTCCTGCCCATGAGGCTTCATTACTGTAATTCCCAGAGCAGTGCTTGCAGCAGAGCATTTCTGCAGTGTGCTCAGAAAACACTGAACTACAAGCTTATCCCTTCAAGTAACTCTGATTGCCTGATTAATTACAGTTCTTCACTGGTTCACTATAAAGCAGCAAGATTGATTTAATTGGCACAGTTGTATTCTTATTTTTCAGCTCAAAGTTGCCTTGAAAACTCAGCCTAATATGTAAACGGATAGCAGCAACCTTTTGTTTCTCAAAGGCAGTGCTTGTCAGCTGTTTACTGTGCAACCTTTGTATTAATATCCAAATCCTCCTCAGTCATTTTTTTTGCTGGTAAAAGGTGCTGTAGTTTTAAGATACATAAAACAATTATAAATAGAGAAAAATAACACTGTGTTTTGAATTCCTGATATATAAATAATAAGCCAGAACTAACTAGTTAATAATTATTTTGAGGAGCAGTGTAAATAAAGGATCATGTTTGTAATGGACTCACAGGTACTCTCAAAGGTGGATTCTCAGGTGTTTAATAAAGAGATGATCTCACACCTCTGCCTTTTTCTCAGTGGAAACCCTAATAATCTCTGCCTGCTACCTAGCTGCCTGTTTTTATAAAACTTCATGTATTTGATATCTCCATCCCTGTGTCTAATGTGGTTGGAAATTATCTGAAAGTTTCAAAATTCTTAGCAAGAAAGGCAAGCACACAAAACCAGAGAGATCACATAATATTGTTTCCTCAGGTAAAGGTGATTGATACAATATTTCTTATTACTGGATATTGCACTAGCGCAGGACAAGAACGACACAGACACTGTTCCTCTCTAGGGTAGGAAAGAACTAAGGTTTATTTACATTTCGTTTTATATAGGGTTTTGGGAACGACTGTGGATTGGAGGATGAGGTTACCACTTCTCTAATCACACTGGTCAAGGAAAAGTAATTGGACACTGCTTATGAATGGCATTCAAATACTTTTTTTTCTTTGTTTGAGTATTTTTGTCCTGCCTTGGTGTAGAAGTACTGAACAAAATTGCTAATGTTTAGATTCAGCGAAGCATATTATTAATTTTAAGAAGATGCAAAAAGGTTCTGGTTCAGTAAAGAACTTCAGTGTGTACCTACTTTTCATTACACTGACAGTTTGAAATGTACTACACTGTCCTTATGGAACTTCATTTATCTTTTCTGAACTGTGTTTCCTACAAAGCTAGATCTTATTCTTATAATGCCTTTGTGTACTAAAACATTTCAAGATACACTTCTTCCTGTAACAAAAGGTCTGACATTTTTGTCTCTTGTTTGTTTTTTAAAGCACTTTTGTGCAATGGAAAGTTTCACAAGCACTTGCAAGAAATTTTTGTTCCTATGGTCGTCCGCTACATCGACCTCATGGAATCATCAATTGCCCAGTCCATTCACAGAGGTCTTGAACAAGAGTCGTGGCAACCTGTCAAGTAAGTGCTTTTTACAAAATCTGAACAAAGCACCTGCTTATAGCTTTCTGTCTATTAAGGGGTTCTCCCCTGTTGTCCTCTAAATATTCTATATTTTATTGTATTCCTACATTGTTTATTTCTTCACAGGAGCATCACCAACAGTCTTCCTAATGTAGCTCTTCCAAAAGTTCCAAGTTTGCCTCTTAATCTTCCACAAATACCTAACTTTACTACACCAACCTGGATGACTTCTTTGTATGACTCCACGTGTGTATTCTTCAATAACTTTCTGACTGTATGTCAGCTCTGCATGGCCTTGCTACTGTTCTGTGCAGCTGTATTTGGATTGCATGGTGTTTATCCTCTCTTAGTTGGAAATTGTTGTTTCTTGGGAGTGAGCCAAGCATGGACTGTTAGTGAGTTGCGCTTTCTAGTGCATTAAAATGTAGCAGTCTTTAACCTGATAACTTAGAAAATCAACTTGCAAGGGTCTGTCATAGCAGGAATTATGTTTAATACTCAAAACTACCTAATGACTCTTTTGAATTAATGAGCAGTGGGTAATCTTTTGGATGATTGATTTTAGATTGTGGTTTTGTAAAATGAGGCAGCCCATTATATTTTTTGCATGGGTTTGATTAACTCATTTTATATTGGATCTGAAAGTCATGGATAGTAAATATTGTCATTGGATTAAATATCCACATTACAGGAAAACAGTAAAATGTTAATAAGTACCAAGAATAGAAGTATATCCCTTTCTTTGCTTAAAAAAAAATATTTCTTTTTGATTTTCCCCCAATATTTCAGTAGTCTGTGGAAATATTCCCATAGTTATAGGTCTGATTTCTGTGTGAGGACACATTAAGATATGTTAGAGAAAGGCTCAAGAATCTTATTTTAGCAAAAGTTGTATTAGGGAAGCATGAATGTGAAAGACTTCGAAAAACACATTCAAAACATATACATTGATAATATTTCAAGACAACTGTTGTCTGTTCAAGTTTCACGACATACTCCTAAATAGCATTAGATCTATTTCTGCTAGAGTTAATACAGTCATAGAATACCATGTTAAAAGGGATCTCTAGGATGATCTCATCCAACCTTTCTTGGCAAAAGCATGGTCTAGGATGGCCTAGTGTCCTGTCCAAATGAATTTTTGAGATGTGCAATGTTGAGGAATCCACCATTTCTTCTGGGGGACATTATTCCAATGGCTGAAACTTCATTGTGAAAAACTTCCTCTACTTGCTAACCAGAAACTCCCCAGAAGTAACTCGAACCCATTATCCCTTGTCTTTTCCATGTGACTCCTTGTAAAAAGGGAGTATTATCATTGTTGTTCTGCTGTTAATTCCCCTAAAAAGTGGCAGAATTCCTCTTAATCCTTGGCTTTGGTACCTTTTGTGTTTACTATAGTAATGCTAAGTTTCTCCTGATGTGCTTATGCAAGTCATTTCAGCTTTGAATACAAACTAATTGGCCTTCTGGAACTCAAATTCCTTTCTGCTATCCCCGGGTTTTCAACGGTCTTTTTTTTTTTTTTTTTAAATAGCTTTCAGAGTTAAGAGTTGCTAATCTTGGATGTGCTCCTGTAGTCTGCTTTCTAGCAGCCCCATCCAGTAAAAATAAATTGTATAGATGAATTTTCATGTATTTTGAATACTGAATTTATAATTAATACAGATTCTGGATTGTAGGATTATAGTGGTAGATCTTTCTAAATGAAGGGCTTTGTGCAGCAATATATCTAGACCCTGCTGTCAAAACATGTGCAAACAGTAAAATTCAGCCATGGGCTCATCCCCCTTGCACATGTTCTTGTATTTAGTTTCATGATATATATGACACAGTATGCATAAAACTAAACCAGCCAGTGAGGTTTTCATAGCATTTGGTGAGCAGTGGGGCTGACATGCTGTAAACAATTGCCAGAAGCAGCTATCATTCTGCTGCTTTTCAAGAGAAGTGGGGGTGAGCAATGTCTTACTGCAGTTGTGACCTTTGTAAGGCCATCATCCCCTTTCAGCCACACCACACAGCATTCAAGAAGAGATCTGCCATGGTACTGGCTCTGATGGAGGCACCTCTTCATACTCTTTCCCCAAAACATAGAGCTTTGAGGTTATATTTATAAACTGTGTATGAATTGACAGTCTCAGTTGCAGGCAGCATTATGTTACCTTTGGCATTAAGCTACTCTGGTATTCAGGCAGTATTTTAAGAATCAGCCTGTCAGCATTCTATTGAAGAACCAAGTAAATTCTCATAATGGTCATGTATTTGTGTAAAAAGAAAAAAGCAAAAGCACTGCAAGTCACTTGTCCCTTCTCCCATGCTCAGGAGTTTCCTTTTTCCTCCTGGTAACTGTGGCTCAGTTTCTGGCAGAGGAAGCAGGTCACTTTTAGTATTATATAAAAGGAAGGAGTGGAGGGTTTTATTTTCTCCCCCTTCTCCCATCCCATCCTTTTTTCAGGAAGAACACACTTAGTAGTTAAGTTCTTCAACAAGGAGTGACCCAATACCTTTGCTCCAATACCTGCTAAGCAAAACCAAGAGCTTCCTGACAGTTTTCCTTTCAATGTGATGAACACCCCAGCTTAGGTGGACTAGAGGGCTATACTGAATTATACATATAGTCAGCAGAGCCATCTAATTCAGGAGTGCAAGTGGACTCCTTCTCTCCACTGCTTCCCCCAAGTCTTTCTTTCCCAGTTCACTGTGTCCCCTCCTCCTGGCCACAAAACTGATGATCTGGTGAGAAGATGACTATGTCTATCACTGAGTTCTGCTGGACTTTCCTCTTTCTCTTTGAAAGTGATTTTGGCCAATTAGTCATTATCAATTTGAATTACACAATGAAGAATCTAGAGTCAAAAAGAATGAGAATGAGTAGTCTGTGAGCCAACAGTGTTAAAGGTTTGCTGAAGTCCTGTGTCTCTTTCATCTGTAATCAAAAGAGATATATTATTCTCCAAACTTCACTAATGTTTGTGTCCATGCTCTCAAGCTCATATTTAATTTAGAGCTATTATGTGCCTACCTAAGAATTTTGCTGAAGAGAAAGAAGTGAAAATATATTCACAGTTGGGCATCCATTTGTGTTCTTTATTGATGAAAATAGATTTTTCCCATTTTCACTTTAAAGTTGCTACAATTCTTTTCAACATTACTAACAAAGATTGTTTATATGTTTTAATTAATTGCTTCTTTTTTTGTCCTTGATCATTTGTTTTGGAGCAATAAATATATGCTATTTATAACCACATTTAGAAAGATGATTACCTTTTTTCCACTCCTTTTTGGGCATTGGAAAGTGAGATATGAAAAGGGGAAATTGTTTTGAGTAGTAGTCTGGTTTTTTTTGATTGGTCTCTGGAGAAGATAACCCAGAGGACACATTGGCTAGACATGCAGAGCACTGTGAATTACTCTTCCATTTGGCTGAAGAGAATCTTAAAGAGCAACAATGTTTGAATGTTCTGTAAAAGCTTTCAATCAGCCAGAATGAGGAGTTTTTCCTTACTTATTCATTATTAATATGTCTGAGCTGCTGTGCTGGACCTCTCCATGTGTTTGTGAGTGCTGAATGAGCCAACAGCCCTCTTTCTCCTCTGTTCTGAGGGGCTGTATCTGCAGTGCCACGTACATTCCTGTCACATTCCTGTCACTTACCTCCAGTAAAGTGGTAGGAGGCCATGGCCTGCAAGGATGGGTATTTAAAAGGATGCAAGGCCTGCATTTCCAAGGGTGGGTATTTCAAAGTATAGCCACAGCACAGTGAAATCTGGCTGATCTGCTTTCTATGGAATAAGGAGTTTTGAACAGCTAGGTCCTATTGAGCATGCTGGAAGACAAATTTATATTGTGGGGCAAATTTCTTTCCTTCCAAAAATGCTAGTATGCATTAAGAAAGAAGACTAAAGAACTTGGTTTGGTTGCTTGATCCTAAGGTTGCCTCAGTCTTGAACTAAGAGAAGTCATGGGGCAGCTCTGTCCCCAATGTCTTTGAGGGACTTTACACTAACTGATGCTTGTAAAAATTCTGCTCCATCCTTCTGCCTCATCTGCTGCTGAAAAGTAGAGAGATGGGGCTGATGCAACTGACTCTGAAATTATTGAAAATCCTGTTCTGTTGAAGAAATTCCCAATTGACTTTCTGAGCCCTGAACATACATTTTGAGGCAGCATAAAGAATGAAAAGCTGGAGTTCACAAGCAGGGGGCTCACAAGGGATGTGGTGCTTGTGCCATGTTTTGTAAGGGGTCCTCACAAAATGCTAGTGGGTAGTAGCTTAGTAGTAATCTTAAAAAAAAAAAATTGTAGTAATTTGTAAAATGACCATCCCTGTCCTTGGTAGATTATAGAAGAATTTAAACCAGCTGCTTTGAATCTTTTGGCTGATTGATAATATTCTTAGATATTTAACACTTATATTTTCATATCCCAAGCTACCCTATGGAGTTTCATATGTAGGCAAGAAATTATTCATTCTACATCTACTCTGGAGTCATGTATGGGATATCTTGCAACCAGTGTACTTTATTAATGTACTGTTTGACTAATTGCTACTGCTTAGGTAGCTGGCAAGCCCAGTGGGAAGCTGCTTCTTTCAGCTGTCAGTGGATAAGTGAATTAAGGCTGCATGCCTAGGAGGCTGCATGCAACTCCTAGATTTGATGTGCTGCAGGTTCTTGGAGAAACATTATGTCTCGGATTTTTTTTTCCTGTGTTCAGTATGATGCAAGGCATAAAGCCATAAAATAATTTAAAAGGCACCTCTGGAGATACCTGGTCCACTCTCCCAGTCAAAATGTGACCAAATGCAAAGTTAAATTCCGATGAAAATAAATGGGAATATAACAGGATGCACATAATATTTGCCTTTTTTAATACCTGGTAACCATCTCTTACTGCCATGACCTGATTAATAAGGATGGACAACTAGACAGTACCTGAAAGGTAAAGTTTTGGCCAGCAAAGCAGTAGAGTTGTGCCTAATTTTAAAACTACGGCTAACTATTATGGTTTTTAAGGAAAGAATGTCAGTTCAGTTTCCTGGTAGAGAAATATTATTCCCTTCTTTAGACTGAAGTAGCTTTACCAGGCATGTTCAAATAAAAACTTTTCAATAGCCAAGAATGTGTCTTGTCCCCTCAAAAAAAAAAAAGAAGTTCACAAATTATGGACAGATTCAGTCTTGATTTGAATGCTCCTGTGGAATTACTCCTGTGCCTGGAAGATGTAAAATCTGAGTTTAGCTCTTCTTTTG
Organism: Dicaeum eximium; assembly: GCA_013396995.1. Taxonomy (NCBI): domain Eukaryota; kingdom Metazoa; phylum Chordata; class Aves; order Passeriformes; family Dicaeidae; genus Dicaeum; species Dicaeum eximium. The sequence goes on along the minus strand of VWZP01010965.1, from coordinate 348,349 downwards.
CATCATTTAGCAAACAAATTAGACATTTGTGTCAGGATGTGTGAACCAGGACCAAACAATTTCTGTTGTAGCACTTTATTTTCTTTCCTCATCTTATTAGTATATGTTAGTCAAACTCAAATGTCATTGGACAATGCTGAATAAAAAATTGAAGGATGAAAACTCAGAATTATATGAAAAGAGAACAAATGAATTATTGTTTCTCACAGAATGAATTTTTTCATGAACCTGTGCCTGTAATTACATTTATTATAATTGTGAAACTTTATTTGGTAGTCTAATAAAATAAAGTTACGTGGCTAGTACAGTGTAGTAGCAAACAAAGTAATAAATGTGCATAAGAATACATTTATGTTATTATTATTATTACATTACTCCTCCTGAGTCCTAAAGAATTTCCTCTGGAATTCCATCAGGCAAAAAAGAAACAACTATGGGAGAATAAAACATGGTTAAATTTTATGATCTCATGATGGAAATTATTAGTTTTCTTTCTTGAGAAAGTTTGGTTTGTTTTCTAGAAAATGTGTTTTTATCAACAGTTATATAAATACTGAGATTGTACCATTTCTATCCCCATATGATTTGCTTTATTCTTTTACCCCAATCATCTCAAAACTTGATTTAGTGACTTTTGAATCAGATTAGGTCTAAACAAACCATTTACAGCTTCACTCACTGCCAGTGTACACAGCAGATACAATGGTATCTTCAATATTTGCTTGTCGTATAACATAAAAAACAGTCTAACAGGATTACAAATTTTCCAGAAGCTTTGGTTGTTTTTTTCTTTCTGTTCCTTAATTAAACTTAGTGATGTATGAAAGTGGTCCCTCAACAGGTAGAACCCCTGTGCAAGTTGTAACCTTAGCAGTCCCACGGGCCTTTTTCCTGTTTCTGCTGTTTTCTTTCAGGACCACAATACAAAATTAACAGTTACTGTGTAACGTAAGTGTAACATAAGTGGGGAAATATGCATAATATCAGAAAAAACTAAACTAAAAAGTGTATTGGAACTGTGGAATATCCTGCTATGCACCATGATGGAACCAAACGTGCACCATTACAACCAGAGCCAGGGCTGGTCACTCAGAGCCCCGACCAGCCAGGACTGGGCACTTAGGCAGGAGCCCCTGCTCCCAGCTTGTCACTGCCTGGCTGTCCCCTCCCCTGGCCTGGAGCTGCACTGGGCACTGAGGCAACCTTGCAGATGACAGTGCTGGCTGTGGTGGCAGAGGAGCCAGGGGCACGTGGGTGTGTCTGGAAGGTGATGGATGCAGGTGTGAGACTGAAGCAGCGCTCCTGCTGCATCCCTGCTGCCGCTTCAAAGCCCTGGCCGTGAGCTGTGCTTTAATTCCCCTCTCTGGCCACTGCCTTGGCCACCCGGTGTGACCCAGTGGTGGTGCTGCTGTCTGAGGGGTGCTTTAGGTGGTCAGATATTAGAGGTCCTTTCTGGTTGTTTCATTCTGAATCCGACCCTGCTCTGTCCCAAGCACAAACAGTACTCACTGATCCCTTCCGTGAGAGCTGTGGTCACTTAACACTTTGATAATTCTCTTCTTTAGTCATAAGGCAGAAGAAACAAAATTATAGTAGTGATCAATTTAAACTATTTGGATCTGCATTGGGACTGTCAGGCTGAGTTTTGGTTGCTTGTGTCACTCACATCCTGGAATTCAACATTGCCTAGTATACACTGATCTTAAATGGTAACTCAGGCATTGCAATACAACACATCATGAAAATGTAATTAATCTGAATTGGCAGTGGAAGTGTAAATGAACTTACTGCTTAGTTTAACTTTAAGTTGTTGCATTTTATCACAAGCAATTGTATTTAAATTTAGCAGTCAAATCAGGGTGGAAGAACTTTAAAACATTATGGACAATCTGAGATGGCATAGAGCCATATCAATCTGCTGGTTTTGTTTGAACACAAATTTCTTTAGATAGTTTCTCTTCTCTTTCTCTTTTCTGACGCTATTCCTTCAGTTAGAATTCATGAGCATTTATCAAGGGATTTGTCTGGTTATGTCTTTTACAATATTACTACTAGCATCCTCATTTCTTTGGTAGACTTATCTACCAGAGTTATGAAGGCAAGAAAATATATGCAAAAAATCTTCACTATATTGAAAATATCCATACTATTCCTGTACCCTATATTTTCCTATCTTGATCTGAAACTTGAGCTATTTCATTTTCCATGCTCCCCAACATCCCATCTACCTCCCTATCTGGCCATATTTCTCAGCTAACAAATGAGAAATTACTCACTTTTTTCACCCTAGGGGGATATATTTTAAGTTTCTCACTACCATTTTCACATTTTTTAAATAAAAGCGACTGTGCTAAAAGATACAGGGAAATGAGGGAGGAAGATGGTGTGATAAGGAAATCTTATTACCTTAATTGTGTGGTAACTGGGATAGACATCCATACATTTATCTTCTGTTTCTTGGGGGCTTTGTTTTGTTTTGTTTCTTGCAGCAATGGATCAGCTACATCAGAAGATCTTTTCTGGAAACTGGATGCTCTGCAGATGTTTGTTTTTGATCTTCACTGGCCAGAACCAGAATTTGCCCACCATTTAGAGCAGAGACTTAAACTGATGGCCACTGACATGATAGAAGCCTGTGTTAAAAGGTACAGTTGAAATGATCACTATAAATATTAATATTTTCTTAATATTAAACTCATTTTTAAAATTAAAATTCTCTTTCCATTAAAGCTGGAAGAGAATTTCTCATTATAATTCTTAGAAGCAAGCATTTTATACAATAAACTGCATTTTAGGGTGGAAAAGCTGGAATTAAGGGGTATTTTAATTGCTTTAAATTAAACACAAAGAAACATATTGTTATCTAGAAAGCAAGAAGATAATACTCTTATTGTTCAACTGAATTCACTAAAGAAGTGCAGAACCTTGAGATTACCATCAGTGCAATTGTTTAATTGAAAGGTTTATATTCTGAATTTACAGAATTTTCATTCTAAAATGTTCTCATGCATATGTATATTGTTAAGCCAACATGTTCAGTAACATTCATACGTGTTTACTGTGGTTGTTCAGAATTGTCAGAGATACTCATATTTCAAATTGTGTTCTAACAACCAGAACAAGAATTGCATTTGAACTGAAGCTGCAAAAGACAAACAAATCAACAGACCTGCGTATCCCTCCTTACCTGTGCACAATGTTTAACGTCTTAGTTGACGCCAAGAAACAGACAGCTAAACTCTGCATACTGGATGGGGGGCAAGAGGTAAGTGCAATTTTGTGTGTTTGGTTCCTATATTTGGCTGATCTGAAACATCTCATACTGCAGACTGTCCTTGGATTAATATCAGAGTAACAGAGATGCATCACATAGCTCTGTTGGTACAGAAGTGTGCATCAGCTGATCCCTGGAACCATCATGCAAGACATAACCCCTCATCTTCCACCAGAGAGCACACAGAGTGCTTCTGTAATTTGTTTGCTTTGACCTGTGAGTCTGTTGAACATTCAGAGGATTTCTTGACTCACAGCCCCTCCAGGAATTTCTCTCGGGCTGCAACAGAAAAAGAGCCCACTTCAGGACTCCTTTGTAATTTTAAAATAGAGCCAAAATATTGTCGTTTGCAGACAGGTTTTAACTTAGTAAGGTTTGCTTTTAAATGGATTATAGACCCAGCATTCATGCCTAGGAATATGCTGAAAATAGAGAAAAGAAATAATCAGGCAGTTTAATGGGGTTTTTTAATTTGGTCTCCAAGGACAGGGACTGTTTTGGCAGTAGTCTGCTGCCAGGACTGTAGATACTCCACAGTGGAGCACGGATGTGCTTTTGAAGGATAAGTAAACTTCACTGACTGTGTTGTCACTCTCAGCAGGGAGTATGCTATGTAGATTGGTGAGACCACCAGCAAAAAATTAAAACTGTTCTTTCTGTGCTAGTGCATTAGCATGTAATTTGGTTCGTAATTTGTTTGATTTGGTTTTGCTGTCAGAAACAGTAAAAACATTTTTCAGAATTTGGCAACAAAAAACGTGTGTCTGCTTTAGGCACTTTCATAATTACACTATTTGGACATATTTTTTTTCGGTTGATTTTTGCCTTTCTGTACTGTATTCTTCATCTCATTGACCGATCTTTTCAAGTGAGCATATTCGATGTAATTGTCTTTTTTTTCCTAATTCAATGAGACATTCATCATTTTCCTGTTACACCCTGTCGTCTTTATTTTTCCTTTTGGTTTTCCGTGACATGAACCAGTTTGCTAGTCAATGGGTAAGTGTCTTTTCATTGTTTTTTAATTTACTTTTTTTTTTTCCATTAAATATTAACAACCACTTTTTATTTTAAATGGTAATGTTGCCTTTCACACAGGTGCACATGCTGTTTTGGGGACCGGCAGTGCCAGTACCTCTATAATGACCTGCAGACAGGTGGCATTCCTTCTCCAGGATGGGCCATTCCCCCTGCCTGCCCTGGATTATGCCTCCTGCACTGCCAGCCAGTCCAGTAGGAGCCAAAGTTCAGCCATCTTCTTAAAGCCCAGAGTCAAATCATCTTCCACAAGGAGCTGGAGTTTTGTTTTGCTGAGGGTGACTGTTTTATTGGAAAATGGCACTGGAGAGGAGTGGGTTAGAGTATTTATTATCTCATGGTTTTCAAAATAGACCATGAAAAACAATCAGATTAAAGTAATTTAAAAATTATTTCTGAAGAAGTGTCATGGTTTTAGAACCTTGTGGTTTTTGAAAAGCTTGACTCAGGTCTTTTTTTGCCTTGTTCGGAAGTGAAGTTACCGTTTATACTCCATTTCTACAAAATTATGTTTGCTTTGTGGTGAGAAAAAAAACACAAGAAAAACCACCAAAAATGTAGGAACTGATCTTACATACATAGATCCATTAATTTAATGTACTGTGGAGATAAAGTTGCAGACACTTTCTGGGAGGGACAGCTGATTTTTTTATGGATCACAGGAGTATATATGGTTTTGACATTCATCAGTGGGAGAAGAATTGTTTATGGTTTCCAGAGAGTAAGAAAGCATTGCCTTCTGAAGACTTGTAAGCAACAGACATCACACACTGTTTGGGGTGATTGGACCCCTTAGCAGATCAAGACAATATTTTATTGGTCAAGGCATTAATATGGCTGGAATATAATATATATGAAAATGTAGAAAGTTCTTTGATGTATTTCTAATATGCTCTTTTACTGTTCCAGTGTGACCACAGCTGTTTGTCTGAGCTGTGTGTTTACATTTTTCAAGTGTTCTTAAACATTAAAAGAAATTAAAAGCAAAAATTGATGTTTGGTGTTAGTACCTGTAGCAGACACATGTATGTGGGCAAACACATCTCATAGTTTTATTCTCTCTTAATTTAACCGAAGTTCAGTATCTGTGCTTTTTAGAAAATCATCCCTAAAAATATGCAATGGATCAGAATTAATGTTTTGATCTGTATGGCAACTCTGAAAAGGAAGAAAAATAGCCTTTAAAACTTGGAACTCTGAAAACTATTCAGCTGGCAGCTGCTAAATTAGGCTAATGTTTACACTGACCTCAGTACTTTTACTCCAAGCATTATGCTGTTAGCTGTTCCAAGTAGCCTTGAACTAGGAAGATAGGGTTAGTCTTTACAAGTCACATTTTCTGTGAAGTGGCTATTGGGGACAATCTTTGCTGTCAGATAAATGTTTCTAAAGGAAGAATTACTGTTTAAATTGATGTGCCTCCTTGACAGAATGGGATCCCTAGTTCCTGTTAATTTCAGCAGGGAGCTCGGTAGGATTATCTAAAAAGTCTTTCGGATTTATTTTAAAAGCATTTACTTAAAGGCACCTTCTTTATTAAAAATCAAAAGAAAAAGTCTATGGAGAATTAAGTCTGTTTTATTATGCCTTCTATGGCCTATTAGTTTGTTACCATCTATTCTGCTTTGTTGATGAAATTTTAATTTTGCCCTTGCTTGAGCATATTGTGAGATTTGTATAAACTGAAGCTCACTGTGCTAACAGAAAGGCTCTTTCAGGATGAACAATTGGAGCTCATTTTATTTCTAGAGGACATTTAAAATAACTTATGAATGAGAGTTGTCAGACATGAAATGCTGTATTAATTAAATCTTATTCTAGTCTTTTTGCTTCTCCAGCTAAACCAACCCTTTAGAAAAAAATACATGGCCACCTTAATTATATAGGAGAAGACAAAAACTATCCTTCACATTCCTTCGCCTGAATAAGTATAAGAACTCAATTCATCTAAATAATAACCCCATTAGCTGCTTAACTCAACAGTGTACATGGGAAAATTTTCAACACAGAATGTAAGAAACTGTTGATTGGGTGGATCATTTTCAAGGGTTTGTTCTTCTGATGTTCATCAAAATGATAATTTTAAGTAAATCTGATCCAGCAGGGTTATCAGCTTTGCACCATTTATGATTTATGACAAAAGTGTGTGTTCATATACATGCTAATGCTTTTTTATCTTTTGAATTGCAGCAACAATACCATTCAAAAATAGATGACTTGGTTGAAGAAACTGTTAAAGAAATTATTTCACTTCTTGTTTCAAAGGTAAAACTGTTGACATTTTAAATTATAATACAGGAGAAAATGATTGAACTTTGGAGATGTATTCAAATATCACACAGTTTTTGTATACACAAGAAAATTGTGGGGGACAGCATGATTTGTAAATACTACTTGTGCAAATAATACTGAATTTACAAAATAAATTTTATAACAATTGAGTAAACAATTTCTGTGCAGCCTGCTATTGAGATAAGTTTGTCTTCTGTGTTTTTGTCATAGATAGGAATTGCTAGCACCTAGCAGAACTGGTAGGACTAAATTTTGTCAATATTGTCTTAAGTAATACCATGTGTTATTTTTTGTCGAATTTCTTACATGATAACTTTCTTCCTATCATTTAGTATTTAAATTCTGTATTTAGAGGTGAACAATATCCAGAGTTTCAGTTTACCTTTTTAATGAGATTTTGGTCCACAAACTATTTAATTAAAAATATTTAATAAGTTGTTGTTTCTTGAAATTGAGTTTTTAGGTTTTTATATTTAAAAATAAAATGCAGTTTACATGATATAATGACTTGGAGAATAAGTGAAGAAAACTTAAACAACATCTTGTCTTTCTGTACTCCAGAACCTCTACTCCAGTAAAAGTCTTAAGCGATTGATATAAAAAAATTTCCATTGCAAATAGTTTGAAGGACACAGCAAATAATGACAGAAAAGAAAGATTTTATGAGAAATTTTGTTATATATACTATACTGTATAACAACTCCTATCTATGTCTATAGTTATTGCAAACTACCCAGAAATATCTGATTTTCAAAGTAGTATAAATAAGCCATATATTTACAATTTGTGAGTTAGTGACAAAAAGTAAGACTCTGGTCATATTTTCGTCATGCCTTTATTTTTGCTTGTCACAGCTTGCTGGGGGGGATGGGGGATGGGAATCTGCTTTTTGGATTGACAACTGTCAGTTGAAGAGGAAGGTTTTGTAGAATCATTATAGAAGTTTAAAATAAATGAGTCCACTTATTGATAACTGTGTAGAAGACACACATTTTTAGTCTAAAGTGAAGTTTTGATGTAAACATAATTATAAGCAGTTCAACTCAACAGTTTCAAGTTTTGCATGTTGCCTATCAGAGCTCCCAAGTAATCTTCCAGTTTATGGTTTCAGTTTAATTAAAAAGGAAGAGGAAGAAAGGGGAATTTGATCAGAAAAAATCGTGCTATTAAAGGTTAAACTTTTTGATTTCTTTTCCTTAATATCTGAGATTATAAAAAAGGAAGAATATAGTCATATTCCTTCTGGATGTATGTACAAGAAATTCTAGAAACAACTGCTGTCAATACAGAGGGATTTGCATTATTAATTATCACAGTAATACCAGGGGCTGAAATCTCAAAACAGGAAGCAAATATTCTGTGTCATTGGCTGATCACTGGAAGCTTAACCAGTGTCTCCTCACTTGAGATGTGAAATACCAGTGACACCCTGATTGCTTCTGTTTCAAGGCAGAAAGCTTCTGAGGGTGCAAAGGAAGGCTGAGGTTCAGCTCTTGGTTTTGGCCAGAAAAAATGCACATCAATGTGCATGATAGCCATATGCATTCATCTTTTGCATCTAACATATTTTCATTATTTTCCAGTCTCTTTATTAGCTCCTTTGTGTCTCAGTGGAATAAGTATTTCAATCATTGTTTTTTAGCTGCAAGTCACTTATGAAACTGAAAATAATACTTTTCTTTCAGTGAGGTTTTACTTGTTAAGAACTGTACTGGGCAGTTTTTACACAAGACACATCAGTCTAAAGTGTTCAATAAATCCCAGGAATAGCACAAAACAGTGAAACAAGGCAGTGTGTCACAGGCTAACCAATTCATAGAATGTGAGGTATGCACAGAAATGCTTTTAGAGTTTCACAAATCCATACACTGACATCTCAGAAAGCACGTTTCCAGCTACATAACTAAGCCTTTTGTTTAAACAGACATCCTTGAAGCTGAAATGTTTTTCTCTCTTGTTATTTTGTGTCCCACTGGTATTGGATTCTATGTTGGCACTTGGACACCATGTTGTTTATGAAATCAGTCTTTTCCTTAGCCGATTTTTGCACAATAAAGTCGAACAGTTTTCTGCAGAAAGAATCCTTGTCAATCAGATAAAATAAGTTAAAGTATGAACAGCAGCTTCTCACAGGCATGCAACTGCAAAGCAGAAAGCTGGTACTTGGTCTAATAAAGTGGGTGCAGAAACAACAGCCACTCTCTCTCATGATGTGGATTTATTCTTTGATTGGCACCTATGTACCGGCGTCTTAATTAATCACTGTAAATATGACAGGTTAGATTGATAAATGACAAATGTAGGTTTGCACTTGCTCCTGCTCCTTGAACTGTTAAGAGCAGGGCTTATTGTAAAGTGATGATCTCAATTCCTCTGGAGGTGACACTGTTGTGACACTGTTACAGGGCCCATTAACAGCATGCCAGATGGAATTTTGTTCTGTCCTCACACTCATAAAATGCTACTCTTGGTTGTGGGAATGACTGTTTTGGGAGCAAGGGATGACTTTTAAAACAATCTTTATATAAATTGGAAAGCAATTTATATGTGTAAAATAAATGTGCATGAATACAATGGCTGACATATTTTATGTTATATACTGTGAATTACTTGAGCAACATCACAGAGGGACATGAAAAGGGAATTTGTTTGCTTTAAGACAAATTTGGGGGAGTTTAAACATTAAATCTGTAATTAATGCAATTAATAAGTTTTTTTTTTTTTGGTCAGAACAAAATTTCTGCAAAAACACCTATTCATACCTCTTACTGATTTTTTAATTTACTCAGACAATAGCAGGTGCAAGTCCAGGCGAGAGAAACCACATCATACCAGAGACTTTGGGCATACATTTTCTTGCCTTCTTTTTGGCCATGGAGTAGCAATTCAACAGCTCATGGTGCTGACAGAAAACCAGTGCTATTACACTTCAGGTGAAATCAGAGCTGGTTTTCTATTTAATAGCAAAGATAAAAGAAACATGGTATCACAATCACCACCTTTGGCAGTTGTGCTCCATCATCTTTGAAGCTGTGGTCCTAGAAAATAACACGCGATTTCTACCCAAAATACATGCTGGGTACACACACTGCTGTATTCAACCACGTTCTAGAGGCAGCAATGTTGTATTGGAAGCAGGCCTGCCCCAGGAGAAACCTTGGGTTGGGTTTCTGTTTCTGCAGTGGTTCAGCAGTTTCCATCTGTTTGATCAATAAGTGAAGCTGCAGAAATAAGGTTATCCTTGATTTCAGCACTTTGTGAGGTGGAGAAAGTGATCAGATTTACAGTCTGTGTTGTTCTGCTGATCAAGACAAATATGAGGAAGCAAAATGCACATTCTCATTCCAAATATTTAATTTCCACACTGTGCATTTAAACTTTTCTCTGTACTTTTCCTCCAGGTTGTTTCAGTGTTAGAAGGTGTGCTGTCTAAATTGTCAAGATATGATGAAGGTACTTTCTTCTCATCATTAGTTTCATTCACTGTAAGTGTTTGCATTCTCAAAGGTTCTGTTCTTCTTTCTCTGCATAATTCTGAAATTGTGTGCAATTTGTAGTAATAAGTACTTACTGTGTATTTTGTGCTTAATTTTCTAAAGGTAAAAGCAGCTGCCAAGTATGTTGATGTTCCAGTAAGTATAACCCTTTTAGATATATTTATTCTATTGTTCGTAATAATTCAGAAATTAGGGGGGCTTTAGCTCACATTTTTTATTGTTGACATTTTGCTTTCCTACAGAGATTCATTAGAGCTTTACACAGAGTATTTAAACAGCCACTACAACCCTGAGAGGATGTTTCATTTCCCTTGTGCAATAAGTAACTCTCAAAGCAAACTGTGGAAAGATTATTCTCAATGCACTTTTTCAGTTGTGGAAGAGAGAGGATTGCAACTTAGATACTCTTTTGTGGGGATAAATTGTTCAAATGTATAGTATAAGTAACCAGTAAAAGCATCATACTTGAATATCCATTATTTCTTGATTTCTTATTTCAGGACTCAGGTTTGCTTATTTAACCCCTTGCTTGCTCAGTCTCTATTTGATTTACCATTGGTTGTGCAATGTTTGTGTGATATAAGTAAAAAATAAAGGGGGAAATGTTGGAGTTCTTTTATGCATAAAGGCAAAATTCTAATAAAATATTTTTATTAGAGTATGAGAGTAGAATATCTTTAAATAAGCAAAGTTATGTAATATTGTCATTTTCACTGTCAATATCACTTGTTCTGTCATAAGTCTGCATTCTCATGCCTTTTTAATGCAGTTCTAAAAAATCTTGTTTTTCAAGCACAGGAAAAAAAGACAAATATTACATAAGTGACAATTATTATTTAAATGAAAGATGTTAAATTAAAATATAGATGAATGCCAGATATGCTAAACTGTGTGCTGGCCAGCAAAACTTTTAGCAGTTCTATCCTCAAAAATGCAAGCTTAAATGAATTCTTTTTCAATCCATGCATGTTAAATAAAAGGAAAAATCTCTGTTTCTGGAATTTGTTATTTTGCTGTCTTTATATTTGTTTTATTAATAAGAAAAATCCTAACGTTTCTGTTGCTTTCAGATTATGTTTTCAGACTTTTTTCCTAATTTTTTGCCTGGGTTTTTTTTTATCTTTAAACAAAGTGCTCTTTTGTTTTATAGAGAAGAAAAAAGTAGGCTGTCCTTCATTCAAAGGAATGACCTCATATCAAATCCAGTTAATTTCGTTTACCTTNTATAAGTAAAAAATAAAGGGGGAACTGTTGGTAATTTAAATATCAATAATCAATATTAACTAGTTAGTTAATATTTAATTTAGTTTAATTATTTAATATTTAGTTTAGTTAATATTTAATTTAAGTTAATTAATCAGTTAATCAATATTAACTGTTGTTAATATATTGTGCTGTGTAGCTATCACAGAGGGATCTTGTTGAGGCACTTAAGACCCAAAGGCCTAAAGAAAAAATTGGTGGACAAACTAGAAATTCATTGGCTTCTTTCAGGTAATATGGAAAACTCTCCAAATTACATATCCATGAGGAGGAGACACCAAAGTCTTTTACCATTGGCCTGGATACACTGATACTGAAGTTCACTATAAAAATGAGACTGAAAAACACCTTTGCCACAAGCTCTGGGGAATATTGCAGATCAGGTCACACAGGGATGCACTCACTGTTGCAGAGAAAGAGGGAGGTGAGCAGGGAGATGATTGCTGGAGCCCCACTGCCCTTCTCACATTCACTGAATGGTGGTGCTTGGCTTGAAGAAAGGACCAGATTATTGACAGGCTACCAAGATCCTTGCACTATTACACCGTCTTCACTTCCCAGCTTTCTCACACACCTTTCCCACAGACAAGCATTTAAACTGGACTGTGGTTACACAGCTGTAAACTACAAATGTAAACCCTGCTTCAGGGAAGCTGTGGATCTGACCAGGCAAAGATTTTCAGATTCTGGAGGTCTTTTCACCTGGATTGAAAGATTTTCATAGGCTGGGGATTGGGTTTGCTTCTTCATATCCTTTTGTTGTGAAGATGCAGTTGAGGCCAAGAGCCCTTACTGTCACAACTGACAGCAGCTGTCCAGTCTGAATAGGACCTAAAACCACCAGATGTGAAAGCAAAAAAGTCCAGCTGTAAGGGGAGGCTGAAAGTTGTCCCATCACAAGGCCATCACCTGGGCTCACAGGCAAAGTGAGAAGTGGAGTGGGGGCAGCACACAGGGAGGAATGTACATTGAGCTCTTGGTAGTGTGATGGTGACCTAGCAAGCCTGCACTGAAGCTAATTAAATGCCTCATGGTTTTATTTTGACCTAATATGTTGTAAAATTTCTTCTTGTCCTTCCTCACCATACAGCTGCATGTGTGAAAGTTACTTAAAAGTGACCACAGTCAGCCCTTTATTTTGATGTAGTTGCAAATATGTGCAGACTTGCATGTGTTAGACAATGGCATTCGGCCCTGTGAGATCACTTGGTGCATCCAGGGGAGAAGGCAGGGGGGACAGGGGGGCTTGGGGGGATTCTTTGAGTGTGTGGATTTGACAGAGTTTTGATCTTTGACTACCAGGATTTGGCAAACAGTGAAAAATATGCTGGTTTGTAGTGAAATAAAAAGAAACTAACTAGGCAAAAAAGATGTTAGAAGAAATTGAAGGTAGTACTGAGCAAAATGTTTTAGAGAGAGGATAAGAGGTAAAGGGCATAAAAAAGTTAAATAAAAGTAAATAAAAATAGTAAATTATTCAAAAGGAAAGAAGACATTCCTGGGTGATTTTGAGTCATTTTGAGGAAAAGGTTAATTCTATTAATATTGAGAGAGGGTTCAGACAATAAATAGTTGGACATGAAAGTGAACAGTCCCTAGACAGCATCTCTCAATTTCTCAGGACCAGGGTGGGAAAGACAGACACAGACTTGTGGTTCATTTGGCAGATTGGTTAGTAAAAATGCTACCTACCCTTTCTGTCTACCCCTTTATTCATTACTGTTGCTAAAGATTTATGGTCAATTACTTCCAAGAGAAGAAAAAAAACGTGGTTTTGTGGGGGTTTTTAACTGTTTAAGAAAACATGCAACGTAAGCCTCAATTTTTCAGAATACCCTTCAAGTAGTGGGACATAGGCAGTCCCAAGGAGCTCTCATTGCTTTCCCCAGCTAGGCATAGAGGGCTATATGGACACTAAGTATGTTTTGGTTATTGAAACCCTGACAGAAATATTAGCAATAGTGCAAAATCACCCAGACTAGGAAGAATAACAATGACGTCTTGTGATTTCCTAAAAATAATAATGAAAAAATCCAGTTGCTGTTACGCTCTCTGTATTGGTAATTGTCACAGTATACAAGGCTCTGCAGTGGGAAGAAAATGTGGCTCTTGTGCAGGAGGAAGAAACCAAATGTTTGGAGGAAAATAACACAAATGTTACAAGTAGTGCATGAAGGTTCTCTTTTTAATTCTATGTTTTGATAACTGGGAATGCAGAAGCTGATTTGAATATACAACTCGTCCAAATCCACTATAATCCTTTGTTGATTTCTCTTAAAGTCCAAGCAATCCCTAGGAGATGTAGAAGTACAACCTAATATTTTTCCTTTTTTTTTTTTTATTCTGTTCACAAAGCCAGTTAATTAATGAGAATTGGGAAAGAATGCAGTAAAATTGAGGTTAAAAAACAAGTATGTAGTTAATCTCAAATGATTATTATTCCTTAATCATGTAGATAATTTCATTGTGTTCAATTTCTCATCATGCAAGTCAGTTTGCATACAAATAATTGTGTCTTTAGCTGGTCATTTCTACACACATTTGCTGCATTGACAAATACAACCAGAGCAATTACTCATACAAATTGAGCATCCAGTTACATGCTCATGTATATACTGCTTTTTGTTCAGCAAGGTATGTTCAAATCCCTTTGTAGGAGCCAGTAATCTATGCCAGTCACTTAGAGGGCACAGAAGGAACCTAATCCTCCCTCCCTTCACATGGGCCACCTGTCATGGCAAGTGCAGAGAGGCCATTTGAAGGAGCCAGGGTGACAGCAGCGCACAGCTCGCACAATGCCAGCCCTCTCCCCCGCTCCTGCCTTTATGTGGGGATCAAAGGTATGAAAAGGGGCCTCACACATGTGCCAGCATTTGACTTACGGGGTCTTGGAGAGGCCAGAGAAGGAACTCTGCCTCCTACCAGGCAGATACACATGGGGACCTTCCAGATACCTTCATTTTCAAATATCACACTTGTGCTGCATGGCCTCATTTAGCTGATTCTAAGGAGAAAAAAAACTTTTTGGGGGAAATAAGTGTTTATTCGGGTGTGGCCACACAGTGCTAGTCATTTTTAAGCTAGATTTTCTTTTAGAACTCTATTTTTTAAAAAAGGCCACAGAAAGGGTATTATCCTTACACTTAGGACTTCTCCTGGCTTCCTCCTTCTCTGTATACCCAGACCTGGGAACTGGCCCTTCTGTTTTCCAATCTGCAAAAACAAACTATTTTAGAATTGGAGGGAAAGCCTTGCAGCATCTGTTTTAGGTCAGAAGTATTTTTGAGATACCTCTTAAATAGCATCAGAAGGAAAGCTAATATAGCATAATAAAATACAACTTTATGGAGGAAAAAAAGGCATATTTTAATACCAAATTTTGTCACAGGGCTGCAGTGGTTTGAAGACCTTTTGCACTAAGATTCAAAATCCTGGTGCAGACATTTGCATGCCTGTGTTTCCTCATGAATGCAAGAAACTATACGTATATGAAAAGGTGTTTGTGTAAATGCTTGCAGAATCAGTTCAAATTTTCCATGAGAAAATTTTCAAAATACACACGTTTTCTCTTTGCCAAAGTTGCTGTTTCTTTTCAAGAAGACGTTTTTGAGAGAGAGAAAATGCACTGCATTTTTTCATTTAAACAAAACCATTTCTTTTATAACCATGTGAAATTAAAATGTTACCTTTATAGTAGACTGATTATGCAAATTGTGCACCTTCCTACCTGGCTTATGTATTTCATTTTGTAAGAAATTAAGGGGGTGATGATCTAGCCATGCATACAAATAGTTTTTATTCCAGAAGTATTTTAATGATATTTTAATTTTGTAATTCCAAAGCCCAAGTGATGCATGGCTATGCAGTATTTAGAGAAGAACTTTCAGGCAGTGAAATTTTCCAACATGCTCTTTCATTTAGTGGTGGACACTGAATAAGGAGCTCCTGTGTTCCTCACAATAGCCCCCTCCAGCTCATCACTCCTTTTCATTGCATTGTTCCAACCATGCTGTAGTTAAAATTACTCCCTCCAGGATGCAAGGGAGGGGAAAGAGGTGGACAGGAGAGCAAACACAAAACTGGATGGATTTTGTTATTTTATAGTTAGTCTCTAGCATCTGTTCTCATCTTTGAAACATTAGTGCTTTGGCAGGATAGCAACTTGGTAAAACTAGTGTGGTGGGTTGAGGCTAATTTCTTGGGTTTTGGTAATATAAGTTCATTTATTACTCTTTGATGCTAACAAATGTTCTGTGACAAATGCCAAAGTGAGAATAAACATAACTCACGTACAAATGTACGTGATTTTCACTGAGATGTATGCCAAACTGTTGCATTGCAAAATGCTGTTCAGAAACTGAGGTGTGCCTTGCCTGTAGGAAAATGCCTAATATTAGTGGCAGCAATAAACCCACTGCAATCTTTCAGCAGCAAAATATTTGAATGCCTGGAAATTAAGGCAATGCAGCATTACTTTTCACTAGGTGCTTCAGGCAAATATTGCCAGAGGGAGCCATGCATGTCAATCATAAACCAGCCTCTACAACATCTTAGAAACTGAAATAATGTATTTTAACATTGTCCATGTTAAATGGACACTGTGATACTGTTTTTCTGTTCAAATGGGGAAAATAAGGCTGTTTCTTCTTTATCTGAATTTATTGCTGTGAAAAGGTGCCTGGCAGTCAGGACCCACCTACCAGTGAATAGCAAGAGACAACCTGCACCTCTGGGATTAGGTGCAGCAGCAGGAAGTAAGAGCACTTGCAGTATATAATTAACAAGGATTTTAAATTTTTTTTTTTCCCCAAACAGCATGTTCATCTTGCCAGGTTAACTAGTGATTAACCCTAAAAAAGAATGTGCTGAAGCCTACACCCTTGTTTAAACTCATTCACTCTCCAGTGTATTCAGTTACTTGTGTAACCAGCGACAAAGTAACCCTATTTACAACTCTTAATTTCCTGGTATTTTATTTGATGTCTTTGTGTTTCCAGTTTCTCTATTCATCTCTTTGTCTGGTTCTCTTTCATTTTCAGATAGGCAAAACAGCTTGTCTGCTGTTCTGAACAAAACAAACTTACAATAACTTTCTATCTATCATTAAAAAAACCCCATCTTTTTTCTTGGGGAAACTTTCAGACAATGTTTTTTTATACTTACCTGGATAACATACCAGGTTAAATTTTTCTCCCAAGATATGCAAATAACTCTCATTAACTTCAGCAGATGTTCTGCCAGAGATTCAGAGAAGATTTTTTTTTTTTTTGAGTATGGATGTGGAGACTGGAATGCTTTAGTCTTTTCAATTAAATGCCCCCTATGACAGTTATTTAAAATATATCTCAGTTTCTATTTGTTTGTCTTCTAAGGTACATTCTTAGTTGTGTGTTTGTTTAATTCTGTACTGACTTGGGTTTTTTCTGATACTTAATAATTTTAAACAGATCAATAGAGATTAGTGTTATCAAAGGTTTCCAAATAATACATAATCCCTATAAAAAGTTAAAACATTAAATATACAGCATTAAAGCTATTTTGATTCTTATAGCAGTTTACTTTTCTCCTTCCACGTGTTTGGAGAAAACAAATAAATTCAATGCATGCAATATGAAGAGATAATGAAGAATTTGATGTATTGGTGGTTCATTCAGTGTTTAATGTGTACTTTGCCCACCATGAGCAAAGATGATTAACCTTCAATGATTTTGGTGAGGTCTAAAACAGACATACTTCAAAGTATTGATAATTTGCCTTACCTAGACTTACTTCTACTGTAGTCAGACACTCTTTAAAAGGAAAATTAATTTTTTTTTCCACAGCAATTTCAAAGATAATTATCCTGCACACATTAAGAAGGATGAAGTGTTTTAAAGAACTGTAATTCTAATTGGTAAATGTCACCAGCTGTTGCAGTTACTCTTACTTGTGTATATTCTTTTAATGATTACACTCCTGTGCCACAAGCTACATGAAAATATATTCACTTGGTGTGAAATTCCCATATGTCACAGCTTCAAGACTAGGTAAACATCTCAAAGATAAGGGAGTTAATGCTGATGGGAAATGTTACTTTTCTTGCTTTGACTGTCTGCAAGATGAACATTTTTTATTGAACTTAGTAAAAGAAAATATTCTATTAATAGCAGAACCACTAGTTTTAGAATTCAGTGAAGGTTCATTAATACATTTGAATGTGTATCTTCAAGAACTATAATCAGCCTTTCATTTACTAGATTATCTCCTTCACCCATCTCTGGAGATTTCAAAATATTTTTCCATTATTCCTCCAAGTTTGAATATGGATGTGGAGACTGGAATGCTTTAGTCTTTTCAATTAAATGCCCCCTGTGACAGTTATTTAAAGTTAGCTCTAGTCCTATTCCTATAAATTCTGTATCAGGTTTTAGAAACTTCACAAGGTTTCAACACAGACTGTATTCTCTTGTGCCATCACAAATTAGTATACTAAAGTAAAATATGGAGTTTTCTGTTTTAAATCTGCTTCACTTCATGATTTGTCTTAAGCATTCCTATCACATTTTAGTGAAGGTACTTTTTTATGAAGAAAAATTAATTTCTGTCAATCAGGTTTTCCAACAGAAAATGTTTTGTCTGTTGAAGTCCTAGATTTTTTTATTCTAAGGATTTAGGTGTGTGATATAAATATCAGTGGTTCTGCTTTCCTCTTAAGAGTTTCATCTAAGCATATATAGATGGGATAAGTTTTTTTAAATGACCTTTCATTGCCTCTGGAATGACAAATCCAAATGTAGCAGATATTTCAGTTTTTCACTCTGAGTTTTGGAGATACTACAAGTATGAAAGCTGGCCATCATTCCACATTTAATGGTTTCTTTTAAAAAATGAAACTGCCATATATGCACATGTATAAATGAAAAAGAAAATATTTCTTTTTTGGAACATATTCCTCCCTATGTCTGTGGTAGATTCAGGTTAAAAAGAGTTGAACCTCATAAGCCAGGAGGTTTCACTCACTGCAGCTTTGAGGAAAGAACGCTGTCATCCTATTACTGTAATAGGATGACAGCAGTTTTTGGACAAGTTTTAGTATGGACATGTTGCACCTCTCCTTCCCTCTTGTGCTCAGACCTGTTCATATAGATTACAAAAAAATATTACATACAAGATATTAAGAAATAAGACATTTTTAAAGTTGAATATTCACTTGCAGACTAGAAAGGAAGCCTTAATATAACTCTGATAAGTTAATATTTTAACTATACGAGCATGTTCATGCATACAGGCTTTTAAAATATGCTAAATATTTTACAGTGCTTTTTATATGCTATTTTAAGACAATAACAGTTTCTGAGAAATAGGCATGTCTTATGCTTGGGAATTCAGGGGCTGGGTATAACTGGTTTTGTCCTCCTTCCTTAGAACTATAAATTATTCTGTATGGAGTCTTAGCAAAATCTGGATCTTTTATAAATGTTAAGGCCCGTGTTAAAACTACAATAATATGCTATATACCATATACTATCATACTATAAAACTAATACTATAAAGTATTATAAAACTTAGCATTCTTTTGCATGCCAGGAATATTATAAGCTGTTGTTTGGGAGTAAGTAATACTTTTACAAGCTTGCTCACACAGAAAGCATTTGCAGAAGACTTCCCAAAGTGCCAGTGTGCATTCTTGGTTCCTATTAGAAAAAAGTGAACTCCTTACCAGCTCTGCATACACTGCCAGTAAAGGGCAAGCTGCAGGCTGTTAGGAGTGTTCATGTGGAGCAACTTTTCATGAGTACAGAGATCCAGAAGTGACAGCTGGATTCTGGAGCGATTCAGAGAGAGCAGTTTCAGCCACCACTGTGCCTGTACAGCTGTAGTATCACATACACACAACATATCCCAGCCTGGATCATGTTTGGGGATGTGGTATCAAAATTATGCCTGCTCTGCTATTCATACAGAACATATGTTGGTACAAGAAGGGAAAAATTTCGGTCCTTGCTCCTCCCCTAGCCATCCTCTGGGCTGACTGCACCGGTGCAACAGTTTACAAAACATAAGCACACAGGACTACACTCAAAACTGCCTTTTTGTGCTGTTGCTCTCAGGGATGTGCTTGAGCTTAGTTTGAATTGCAGTTAGTTGAAGCTGACATCAAACACAAAATTCAGCTGTACATTGGAAGTAAATCAGAAGAAATCTCAGGCAGTGAAAAAGGAACTGAATGCTTTTTTAAGCATTTTCTGAATGTGATAGCAGGATTTGGATCTCCACACTCAGGCTGGAGTGGCTATCTATGAAAGCCTCGCTATCAAAAAAGGGGGAAGATGTCTGAGTTTGCCATTGATGTTGCCAGAGCCAAGACTTCATTCAACTGCATATGGCAATATAGATTTATGACTCAGAGCTTCCATAAATTAAAACGTGTAGAACTACATTGATAATGAAACCTCCTGAACATGTTAACTAACCTAGAATTCACAGCAGGTTTTATTAATACAGTTTGTACATTTGTTTTTATGTTTAACTTCTTTTAAGTCTCAGATGTTGAGGGGTTTGTCTTTCCCTTCCCATTACTTTCTCCCCTCCCTTTTTGTCTTCACAGAAACCAGGAATGGATCTGGCAGACACCTACATTATGTTTGTCCGGCAAAACCAGGACATCCTTCGAGAAAAGGTCAATGAGGAAATGTACATAGAGAAGTTATTTGATGTAAGTAACTAGCCTTGCAAAGTCTGCTGGTGTCACTACTACATCAGAAGGGATAAGCTGGACTTTGATAGTGCTCAGCAAGCTGTTTAGATATTCTTCTCTGTTGATAATTTTTTTCTTTTGCTCATTATTTACAAGCTTCAGCTGTCAAGGGTGGCCTTTCTTTAAATATTCTCTGCATTAAACTTTTAAGTGCTAGAAGATGAATAAAATTGGTAGAATATTATTATTTGAAATAGTAATTTTTCCACTATGAGTACTCCAGTTATATTCCATCTTTTTAATTTTAATTTGTTAATGGAGATAATTGGGTTGGTGTGGTTTGTGGATTCCATTGCAGACCAAATTTCCCTAAAGTAAGAACTTTTTACACATCACTGCCTGCTTGTATACAGAAAGAGTACACAGATGCCAGGTACATCTGTGGGTTTAGCTGGTACTTCTGTAGAATGACTTTCGGAATTTTGTTTTATGGATTTCCAGTTTAAAACTTCTAATTCGTAAAGCTGACATTTATAAGCATTTATTGAATTTTCAAACTCATTTTCAAAGTTCTAATCTGACTTCTGCAAGTTCAGAGTAATCCTCATCCTCAAGGTGCACGCAATAATTTTCCTCAGCTTTGATAATAACTTCTGCAGCCTTCCTCCATTCATTCCTTTGCCCTGATTTCTCATCTTTTTGTTGAAATGATCACATTTCAGTTCGTTCAAGTTCTGACTACTAATTTATGTCTAGTATGTCCTTTACTTAATTGCCTGAAGGAGAAGCTGTAGGCAGCTGAAATAGTACCTTCTGTATAAATTTAAAGCACTACACATGTAAAATATATGTTAAAAAAGCTATTTAATTATAAGCTTGGATTAGTTTACGTGACACTTATCTCAGTCACAATTATACAGGAATTTGAACAGGAAAAGAAGTCATCTCTAGCACTGTGAAGTGGAATTTATTACAAAACTAATTCTGGAACATAATATAGACTTTGAAATTCATTTATTTGTGCCATCTCCTAAGTATTTTAGAAAGCTTTGCTGGCAGTTTCATTTAATTATGCAAGTTACAGCAAATGTTTTCATAACAGCAATTCACAGCCTTTACTGTGACACTACAGTTGTGGCAGTCACAGAAGGTCCCCTAACATAGACTCTCAGCCATGGTATGTCATGTCAGTGTTTGTTGTTAGACTGGGTGGTCAAAATAAGACTTAACTCTCAGATTTTATATTTCCAGACACTCACAGGCATCTTTACAAAACAAACAAACAAAAAAAGTATCATCTGTTTTAATAAGCTAAGTGCTAATATGTGTGAAAAGAATGATTTTGTAAAAGCTTTGATGCCCTGCAGGGGTAGAAAAATTATCATCCATCCACCTGGCACCTTCACAAAGTACTAAAACCATATTAGCAACTTCTGCTTCAGTTTGCTTTTGCAATGAATTTGCAAGCATATGTTTCATTTTCAAGTTTCTATTTTTTTGTTTTTCTTTGGGGTTATTTTTGCTTATGTTGTCATTTCCTGAATGTTAATAAAATTATCTGCCTAAGGCCAAGTCTAACTCTCACTGGAGAGACCACCTTGACTTTTTTGATGTAGTGGGATGGGACTGGTTTTCAGACTGTGTCATCGTGGGGCACTGGCCAAGGTGTGAGAACTGCCAAGGGATCCTCCCCACCGTGAAGTCACCAGCACAATTCCTGGCATGATTTTGGCTTAGCACTAACACAGGGACAGGGCTTCAGTAGGGCTGGGTTAAGGACCTCTTCTGAATTTCATTTCATTAATTAAGCTTTTTAGCACAAGAAAACATCTCCTGTATGGACACAAGTTCTGATATAGCACTTGCCTTTGAGTTTGCAAACCCATTTCTGTCCTCTTTTACTCAGTAGTATACATTGTATGCTTCTGTGACCAATGCTTGCATCTGTAAGAAAAGAAAAAATATATACATAATGTGTATTTTTTGTATCAGATATCTATTTGTGTCTTTATTTTCTTCTTTCTACATGGTGGTATCACATTTCTATGTAACATCACACAGGGAAATGTAATTGATTGGACAGATGCAGCATTAAAAAAGCGTTAACAAATATGGAAGCTCATAGCATGCAGAAATGTAAAACAAAGTCATCTCACTCTGTTAATTTGCCTTTCCTGACATTAATTCAGACTTAGAACATTATGACTGGGCAAGATTTTGCAAATGATTTTCGAAGGGTTTTTAAAAATTATTGCTTTAGGAAAACCTAGGTACTCTTTTTATAAATTCAAATCTATCAAGTTATATTTCAATAGAAAAAATAAAATATATTCACTTTTTAATGTAAATGTACTTGAAGCCATTGGACTGGCTAGAGTTGTAGATCACAGTTGCTTTCCTCTTAAAACACATTGAATTAGTATCAGCTAAGTAATCATCAGCCAAGTGAAAGAGGAAAAGTACACTTTCCTGTGCTTCAGCCAGGGAAATACCTCATCCAGAATAACAAAAAACCTGATTTTTCTGTGTGCTAGAGGTCTTATTTATAAATATAGAGAAGATCAGGCCTGAGACACTATTTTAACTCCACAAAAATGTATAATTGCAAGCTATTTATGTCCAGATATCACTGACTTGATCCAGGGCTGCTATATGCTAACAGCTATTAAGGTGACCAAGTGAGCAGTGTGTTTATCTCACAAAGTTATGAACATAACAAAGATCATTTAGATTTAAGAATAATATTGATACAAGTACAAATGCCTGCCCATGAGTCACAATATGTTACGGTTAGGAGTTGTAACATTTTTAATCTACCTGACTAGTTTCAAACTGGAGAGAAGATAAAAAAATATGTGGTGTTTTATGGCAGTGTTTGGTAAGCCTATAAAAGCAGTGCCCTGCTATACAAAATACAAAAATAAGGGCAATGGAACTTAAGCTTGTGATATGAACCCTTAAATATGAAAGAGGTTCAAATCTCCAGAGACTTTGAAAAAAGACTGGTCTGGTAGTTTTTTCTCCACAATTTTTAAACCATTTAAATCTTGTGCTTCTGTACATCTGCTGGTCATGCAGCAGAAACAAGGTGGAATTTTTCTTTTTCCTTCATTTCCACTGAAAAACTCAGCTTGTGGATACATTTCATTACTACCTCCACCAGAAGGACTGTAGACAGCAGGCAGAGTAATATGTCCAGCTGTCCTGGTAGCATTGGTCTCTCCCAGGTCAGTGTGCTGCCTTCCTGTTCTCAAAACTAGTCACCAGTTTGAAGTCACAAAGATTTTTCACTTGGTCATTTTATCAAAGATATGGGAATATTTGTCTTCCTTTGCAGTATGAGACATGGTCTTCCTAAAGTCAGCTGAGAATTTTGCTTGTCAAATTCCTTCTGTCACAGGCATTCAGGACATTTATCTCCTGCTCTCATGCAGTAACAGCTTATAGTTGAGGGAGGGCACAAGGGGGATGGAAAATAGTGTTTATTTGTTTTTAACATCACATTTCTTAAAGAGCACTTAAAATTTTTATAATCTATTGCATATGATTAAGCTCTGCAGTAGTTCTGGGTTAATGTTTTAGAAACAGTATATCACTTTAGTTTTATTTTTTTGTAAATAATTTTTAAAATACTTGTTTTCAGAAAAGACAGTAAATCAAGTTGATGAATGGAAAAAATAAATATTTAGAATATAATTACACAAACCTAGAATAAATAGAGAATATTACTAATTATTATTAATGCCTCTCTTATTTATAAAGATAATTTGTTTCATGGATAATGTAAGAGCATCTGTTCAGCCTATCAAAAAACAGTGCTATGTATCTGATCACAAAATTATCAGATTTTAAAAATACCCAACTATGAAATTCCCATGGGATCTGGTTCTATCTTTTCAAAATCAATAGGCCTTTTACCATTAACTTCAATAAATGTAGTGCTGTGTCCATGGTATAAACAGATGTATGATTACAGTTTTATTGACTATGTGTGCAATGAAATCTTTATGCAATAAGTGATTTCTGCTCTGAAAAATAAAGAATGGTTTCAGAGAACAGCTTTAATGCATCAGTATTCAGCCATTGATACAACTAAAAGAGTTTCCAATATTTTTAGGCTATAATTTCTGGGAAACCTCATCCCAAGTGCACCATAAACACGTAAAATAGCCAGAGTGCACATCCTGGAAGGGTGAGCACTGGCAAAGTGGTGCCCACAGTTATCTTGTACAAGATGGCACCTGTGAGCAGATGTTGGCTTTGGCCCTGATTGCCCATGGGTGCCAAACTGGTGTGATGCAGTATTCCTGTGACTTTGCAGGGACTGCCCATGTGGCAGGACTTCCCGGAGGCTGTGGCCTCGTGCACGGTGACAATTCAACAAGCTGTGTAAGGGTTGTATATGGCAGGGAATTCATACAACTGTCTTTGGAGTGCAGAAAGACTGAAGGTCTGCATAAGCAGTTCAAAAGCTTAAGCACTCCATATTTACATAGCTGGTTTTGGCTTTTGTATTTCAGAGGTTCAGATGTAATGTGATAGTCTTTTCCTGTTGAAAAACTGCTTGTATTTTGTCTGGAATGTTTATTAAATGCTAGTGGTGTTCCCATATTCCAACCATTATTTTCATTTTCCATTAGTAGCAGGGGTGGACAATTCAAGTTCAATGATGTACTTGAGATTGTTTGAGGTCTTAATTATTCTTCAGAGATTATTACGATATGTGCTCCGCTAGACGGCTAAATGGAGATATGAAGTACTCATCTGACCAATTTCTGTTTGCTATTCATTCTGTTTGCCAAATGCTTTATTCAATTGCCTAATTTCTATAGGTCTTCTGACCTATCACCAAAAAAGTGTTTAAAAATATGCAAATCATGGTGTTACACAGCTAAGAGGAACACTTGATTTAAATTGAGTTTTCAGTAGTACCAACTCCTTGTGCTGCTTATGTCTACCTCAAAAACACTATTTTTGTAGTATTTAGTATTCAACAATGTTTTTATAGAAAATTTCAATTGTGATTTCTTTTTCCTTATTCTCAAATTACTTCCTGTCACGCTAATTTTAATAAGTAATCTTCGCTTTTGTTGTTATGTAATTATTTGCAAGTGTGTGATTTGACAAAAGGTCTACTTGGTTAAAGGCCATATTTGAATCAAAAGCTGTGTTTGTATTAACCTCTGAGAAACACGAGAGGACCGTGCCTAATTACTTAAAAAAATACTCAACAAAAATGGATTGTAGCTTGTTGATCTTCTTATTTCTTTGATAACTCAGAGTAATCTTCAAGAAATATGTGGGCTTCTTTCTCAGATTCTTGAAATTTGATCACAGTGCAAAATTGTCCTTTGGCAGAAACCCAGAAATACACATCTTTGCATGATGCACCTGGACATATGTGGCAGGTCTGGTAGAATCAGCTAATTAACAACACAGGCTTAAACAGGCACCTCATCTGGCAGTGTAGTTAGTTGCCTGATGGTGCTCAGCAGGATTTGGTAGTGCTTTTTATTTTTCTATCCTAATGGTCTGCTGCCCACCTAATTTTGCCTTATTGTCAGCCACTACTTACCGCAGCTTGAGGCCCTCCCAGGAGGCTAAATTATTATCAAAGGATTAGGGAGATGTAGCCTTGCAGCTCTGACATTTCTGATTACTTGTCTATGCCAGAACAGTAATTAGCTGTGACTAATTAAGAAAAATGTTCCTGCCATAGAAAACCATTTAAAAGAACCGAGAAGTAGAAAAGCAATTGAAAAGCTGAGCAGTGCTCAGATTTGCCGATGCTCTTTAGATTTTCACCAAAGTCTTAACTCATCTTTAATTACGTCTCTTATTTTATAGGGGAAATAGAAAGCTCGTGATATGAAAACCACTCTGTAGTTGTCTCATGATCTAACAGAATTTTTTGTCATTTTGAAACTGTTGCTTCTTTTTTGGTAAAAGAATTTTAAAGAAAACTGTAGGCAGTGTCACTGAAAAATTGAGTTATATTGACATGCTCAAATATAGGAAACTCTTCTGCAAGGTGGAAGCAACATCTTGCAAACTTACTGTTCAAAGTCTGTTTAAAGTTCAATAAATTATTCCTGATGTTTTCCAATAGACTCGCCTCATTTTTCTAGGTAGCAATCTCTATAAAAGAAAAAAAGTTCATTTGAAACCTGAAAAATGTAACCTCCATCTGATTTCATATAGTGTAGAAGTTTTCTTTGACTTTTTTTTTTTCCTGGATTATGCTGAGAAAAAGAATGCCCACTCTTAGAGGGTGCTGATTGTGCTGCTATGACTGCAGCAAAGCTCAGTACTATTGAAATCAGTCCAACCACAACACACTTAAAGTAAAGCATGTGCTTCGGAGTTTGCTGCTTCAGGGTCAGAATATTCAGCACTTTGTAAGCTGTTTTATACTGTAGCTGATAGTGTTTTCTCTAGAGAAACACAATGACATAACACAATGACTGTATTTTATATGGTTTTGATATTATATACTTTCACATCTTCATTCTTTATGCCGTTTTTAATTCCTGAATTTTCATTTTGTTGTGTACCACAGAACCCAAAAAGATACAAAAATTATTTTCTCAAGACATGAAATGTCCCATAGTCCAGTCTGCATTTAGTATTCATGGAATGGATATCTAACACCTGTTTCACACCAATTCAATCAGATTAATTTTTTCCAGCAGGGAAGTAAGAAACTATGAAATAGATATTCTGATATCATGCTAAAAGTGCTCTCTGGGTATAAAAGGGAAATAGAAGATTATTTTTAGGGCACTGAAACCTATAGCCTGATATTCAGAATTCCCTAAAGTGCCCTATCCCCTAAGTTCCCTGACTTGAGTGAGAAGCTCACTTTTTTGGAAAGAAAATAAATAACAGTGTATAAACTGCTCTTAAAATGCAATTTTTAATGAGTGTTACAAGTCATAAGAGGAAAAATGGGGAGGGAAAAAAAAGTCCTAAACTTAATATTTTAAAGCCCATCTGATTTTTTTTTCTCTTGAGGGAATTTTTCAATCAAATAGAACCACAAGGGGGTTTTGTTTGTTTGTTTGGGGAGGGTCTGTAATATTGGGAGCTTCCAGTACAGTTTCCTCATATGTATTTCTGGTATATACTGTTCATTCATTTATTAACTTAGTTATATGGATCTATCCATCATTCACAATATCCATTCACTGAAAACAATAACAATTCTATCTAATAAAAGAGAGCTCCTTCCAACATCCAGGCCCAGTTTAGTCCTTTAACCTTTTTATCCTGCTAGACATAAAGTAGCAGCATCTCATTCCAGGCACTGCACTTTTTCTTCTTATCTAGGTGGCTTGAAATGTGTCTAGCAACTTAATAGAATCAATTGAGCGTGGACAACTGTAAAAATATAAAATAGCACTGAAACTTCAGATGAGGCTGTCAGTAAGTGTTAACTGTGGCTGCAGCTTTCACATTCTACACAGTCAAGAGAAATCAATAAGGATTGTACCATTTGTATTGTCTTACCTAATGTTTGCTCACCATGAAGTGCCAGGCACAAGCACCATCTAGGGAATATTGATTTCTTGATGTACTGTAATTCACACACATACTAACAGCAGGAGAACCTTGTGGCTTCGCAAACCTTACTTCCAGGTTTGATGTTTATACTTGTATTTCATTTGAGTCAAGCTTAGCTGAAAAAGGAAAGTAAAACAAAACTCTGCATAAGTGTTCACAAATAGACACACAACCACACTGTTGATCACATTACAAGAAAAGTAGTGCCAGAAACCATAAGAATAATCTAGTTTTACTATAACGAGTCAGAGATAACAGAAAGAGGTTGCTATGTTACAAATCAGAATAGATAAGGATGCTGCAGAGTGCTCTGACACAGTTTTGTCAGTGGAAAGAGCTTCTTCACCTGTTCAGTCATGGGAAACTGAAGCTTCAAAGCTGATTTAAATGTGCAGAACTGTTGAACTATATAGAGATGATTTTCTTTAAATAATTTTCAGGTGTTTCAAGGTATATTTTCTTAATTTACATTGTGTTGACTTTCTTTCACATTATACTGCACTTAAAGAGGAAGGGGAAAAAGTAAAAATAATGCAGAGAAAAATCAGCTCAAAAAAAAAAACTCCAACAGAGCTGTAAAATTTACACAGCTGAAAGAGTGTTCAAGGGCAAAAGGGTCCAGGATGGAAAGGAGCAAACCAGGCACCTGCCCAGTCGAAGGACATTTCATCTGAAGAGAAAGGGGAGGAGAGAAGCAAGAGGGAGGTAGGAGGGTGGACCTCTGCTCCACATTAGGGCAGCCCAGTGTAGTGTCCAATTGCTGTGGTGTAAAGAGGAGTAGCTGCAGCAGAGTGCATCTCCCTGTCAGCCTCACAGCTACATCCAGCTCCATCACGTGGCACTGCAATCACATAAAGAGTAAATGGAGAGTCAAGATTGATGAGGTGGACAGAAATGAGCTGCCTGTAAATATTCACTCAGAAGAACTCAGGATGGTTTAAATACTGTAATAAAAATATGCACTTGACCTCACTCCACAGGGAGCAGGGAGTCTAAGTAGAAGATTCTAGGACAAAAAGTACTAAAGTGAGTGCAAAAGCTACAGCACAGATTCTGACCCAGTGTCGGCCTATCTCGCTTTTGGTACTGAGGTGAAGAATATTCTTACTTTAAGGGAGGAATGCAGCTAACAGGAGGTCTCCTGTGGTCCCTTTGATGATATCTCACTCCAGGGAGTTCTGGATGAGTGGGCTAAAGCAGAGATGGGTGTCTTGATTGCATACCTTACAGGCAGAGTGAACCCAGCCCTTTAACCTTACTGAGAGCCACAAAGATGATGCAAGGGCTGGAGCACTTCTCCTGTGAAGACAGGCTGGGAGAGCTGGGGTTGTTTCACCTGGAGAAGGCTCCAGGGAGACCTTGGAGCAGCCTTCCAGTACCATAAGGGGGCTTATAAAAAGGAGGGAGAGAGACTTTTTATAGAGGTATGTAGTGACACAACAAGGGACAGTGGTTTTAAACTGAAAGAGTGTAGGTTTAGATTAGATGTTAAAAAGAAAGTACTTACTCAGAGAATAGTGAGGCACTAGAACAAATTGCCCAGAGAGCCTGGAGATGCCCCAACCCTGAAAGTGTTGAAGTGAAGTGTTGGATGGGACCTTGAGCAGCTTGGTCTGGTGGGTGGCATCCCTGCCCATGGCAGGAGGATTGGAATTGAATTATCTTTAATGTTCCTTCCAACTGAAAACCATTATATGATTCTATAATGTTAGGCATTCACTTAGGAAGACTGCTTAGCATTTGTACAGCTAAGTACATTTGTAGGGCTTTTGAAACTAGGGCCTGATAGCAAGAGGCAAGTGTTATAATGACTAACAACTTGGTCATTTTGCATTATGTTAATTTGTTTATTTTGAGGATCCAAGCTGGCTTTCATTTCAGGGTCACTCAAGTGATGTTCCCCATTCTGTGCCTTGGAGGATGTTTGTGCATATACCCAAATTGCAACACAACACAGTGTAGCAAGACTGATGGTGTTTGCTCCACAGAGTTTAGCACCAGAATAACCTATGGAAGTTTTGTTCACAGATGCAGTGCATATCCAGAGTGGAGCAGAGAAGCTGTTTATACTGTTAGTCTCTCACAGTCATGAACATCATGTTAGTACCTACTGTTTAAAATCAGAACAGTAACATTACATATGTCCAGATATCGAAGGAAGGTACATGTGTCCAATTTTGCAAACTTCCAGTTTCCCAGCTTATCTGCCATATGTGAAGAAGCCAGGAAAAAAATGAAGGTCACAAACATAAAGTAGCATAAATACTGTAAATTGCTGTTAAACAACCAATATGAAATACTGGGAAAGATGAGTACTGTATATTTTGCATTAGAAGTGTACATTTATTTGTAAATTGGCAGCAGTTCCATAGCAACTAGCAGTCTTCTAATTAGAAGCCAAAAATATGAAAAAATGACTTTCCTTCTAAAAGATAAGCTTTTCATATGTTAGAGGTTCTTTGGTTTTTCAGAACTTTATCCCTTTTGATCAGGAATTTCAAAGATGCTTGATATGCTTTTAAATGAGCCGTGGTGTTTCTTTTCTTATCATTATTGATTTCTGAAAATTAATGTTGTTTCCTTTTATCACCAAAATATCCTATCCAACAACTGTTCATTTCTTTGTTGTCAAAAGTCTTTCTGAACAAGGTCAGAAAGATTTCCATCAAGGTTTGGGTTCTTTTTTCTGTTGAGCTCCTTTCCTCTGATTGCTTTGGGAGTGGCAGTAGGAATCCTACATTCAAATAGACAGAAAAGAGACTGGCTAGCGACTAAAGTATTTGTTCTTAAGAAAAACAAAATGCTTTCTGAGCTTCCTGGGAAGTTGGAGTAATGGCACAAAAAAAAGGAAAGGCAAAAGAAAGCCAAAGGAAGCATCCCACTAGAAGAA
This sequence comes from Dicaeum eximium, assembly GCA_013396995.1. Taxonomy (NCBI): domain Eukaryota; kingdom Metazoa; phylum Chordata; class Aves; order Passeriformes; family Dicaeidae; genus Dicaeum; species Dicaeum eximium. The sequence continues at coordinate 317,855 of VWZP01010965.1, read as the reverse complement.
AGAAAAACTTTCTTCCTTGGCCAAGTAGAGTGCAAGAAGCAAGTTCTTAAATTTACTAGAATCAGATTTTAAAAAAAAATACGAGGGGCTGGAGGGTGGGGAGGGTAGGAAAAAATTAAAAAGGGGTTGGGGGGAGTGGGGACAGAGTACCCAAACAGAGTTTGTAATTTCAAATTACTAAACTTATGAAATCTTGTATCTGAAGTGTGAGTGTTGAAGCAGACGGTGGTGCCTGATTCCCTTCTCACCTCTCCTTTCCTGATACGTACACCTGTAATTTAGGCTGTCAACATTTTTGCACATTCCTAAGACAAAGTTCAAAACGTGACTTAGCATTCCAGGCCCGGAGGAGGAAGCAAAACACAGAAGCTGGATGAAAGCCTGAGATGTTTCTGGGAAGGTTCCTGGATAAATGGTGCCAAGCATTAGGAGTGTAAGACACTGGTGAGGTGGAAGAGAAATGTGTCAGAGACTCTGTGCAAAGGAGGAGCTCATGAGGGGACACAGGAGCATTACAGCAGAAGTAAGTGACACAGCAATGGGAGGACTCCTGGAAAGTCCTGGAATGAAAATGTAGGAAGGGACTGCAGCAAGATGGGGAGTAGAGGTAGAGTTTTTGCATTTGACACAATATTTAGTTATTGGCATTTTCCAGATCAAGAGCTTTTAAAGATCTGGTTTTTTTGTTTGTTTG
>VWZP01010965.1:285671-317054 GCA_013396995.1 Dicaeum eximium | reverse complement strand
TTTTTTTTGTTTGTTTTGTTTTGTTTTTTTTTGTGTGTGTGTGTGTGTATAGGGAAAAAGCTTCATTTGTTTGTCCTTCCTGCTAATCCTATGGTTCCAACAAGGCCGACTCCATGGATTTTCCACTCATGCTTAGTTTAATTTTAATTTCTTTCAGTTTATCTTAAATAGACCTTCCTAGGGAGAAAAGATGCAAAAGGAATAAATGTGGTGGCATCATGATGACCCCCCATGACTTGGGGGGTGCTTTCAGAGTTACCAAGACTTACCAGCTTTCAGAAGAATGTGAGCTCATCATTGCTGAGGGAAAAATCCTCATTTAAGTGGATGATATCTATACCTAACTTGAAAATCTAGCTATAACTTCTAAACCTCTGAGTATTTTCAAAAACACTACAAATAACATTTGTGTCCCTCATTATGTTTAACATTCAACAAAGGCAATCAGTTTGACTATTCATATTTTGCAAAAAGGGAAACAAATTATGAAACTTAAATCAGGACCTTTTTTCAGCTCTTGCTGCTTGCATTTTTAAGAAATAACTTATTTATTTTTTCACTATTTAACATTTTTTAAAATGCCCTAAAAGTTCCCTGGTCTGCTTGTAGTGCTCTCTGTCATAAACTTGAAGCAATATAATAGCATTGCCCTTTAATAAAAACTAGGCATTTTAGCACTTGAATTTTAACATGCTTATGTTTTGTCTTATATTTACTCATTATTATTTTCTCATTTTAGCTTATGCTGCATTTAGTGTACAGTGTCTTTAATGAGAAGTATACTTTTTACTTATACAGTTACTGTTTTTCTGGTAGGGCAAGTAAAGCTGAAGGAAGTAGAAACATCCTGTTGTTGTCTGAGCGACTAAATTCCTGATCAATAGTGCGATAAAGGCTTCCACAGGAACATAAAACGCAGTTCCTAGACAAGCTGTTCCCCTGCCATACTCAGTGGAGAAAGCATTATGACAATGCCCATTTATCAAGAGCAGTCAAGGTATAGAAACCCAACGGGGTCTTGTGTCTTAGGCGTTAGGGATACCAGCCCTAGAAGGACTGAACCATTGTGTATTGCTATGTATTGAGCCTCCTTCCAGGTGGCAAACAGCTGCACCTTTTTATAAATCTTCAAAAATAAATTTGAAGTGCTTGCTTTCAGCCCATAAGTGTTATATTTAATTGAACCATTCTGCAAATGTTATAGCTCAGGCACCCAGAAAGGTGGTGAATATTTATTATATTTGTTTTGTGTTTCCACCGGTCAGCAGAATAATGAAATTCCTTAACTACTTCTCTTTAACTTGCCTGAAGAAAGCACGGTATGTTGCTAAATTGCTTTTCACTAGTCCTGCCGAGAAACAACTTTAATCCTTGTTAGAAAATTGCAGAGTCTGGGCCTGACAAAGAGCTCATGCCTGGCGCATTGTGAGCGCTGGGAGCGGGGCGAGGGGAGCCCTTTACAGCTGCGTGCCTCCAGCCCGTCTGAGCTGGACTATTTAGGCGAGGAGGTTTGTCAATTCCTCCTGACAATGGAACGAGTTTTTCAGTGCCTGTAGCTGCGCCGAGCCCCATTGGGGATCAATGCTGGCCATTCAAGCTGCACCCTCTTTCATTGCTTTGGTTTGTTAATTTAAGACTAAAGGTCTGCTGAGGGGGTTTAGGGTGTTTAAGAAAGCTGATGAACTGTTTAAGAAATCTGATGAACTGAGAGCGTTTATAGCCCTGGTGTGGCAACTATTGGCACTGAGGGAGCTGTGTCCTTGTTGACCCTCTTGTTATTAAAAATGCACAAGTGCTGCGCTTCTCAATATTTCAACACTCTTTCATTGTCAATACCACCTTCTGAGCCCTTCAGCTTGTTGCTTGCTCTAAAGATCTTCTTAGATTGGGTTTGAAAACTTCACCTTAAACACTAGATTAGACTGATGTTCTGTTTTCCGTGCTCCTGTTGATTTGTTGAACCTTCCCAGGGCTGGAAAGCAAGTAGCAGCTTGATGGGGAGACGGGCTGCTAATATGATTTACCAGTGTACAGTCATGCACAATAAGTGTGAATAAATACAAGGGTCTCACAGAGTCAACCCTAGCCTTTCCTTTTCTCTTATTTTTTACTTTGAAAGAGGTATCTCAGGAAAATGAAGTGAGTAATGCATGCCCTTACAGGAGCTGGATGGCCTGTGAATAAGGAGAGAGGAGGAAATAGCGAGGCAAACATTTTTGTTAAAGTGATTGGCTGCTGTTATTTGCTGTTTTGGAAAAAATATATAATAAGCACTTACTGCTTTATTCTTGCATCTAGACAACTCCAAAGAATGTGGCAGTAGTACCATATAATGAACATCTGCAAGAGATGCATTGTCCTTTCACTGCTATTGTTACTAATAGGAAACTTACTTTTTCTTAAAACCAGTTAAAAGCAACTGTTGTTGTTGTTGCTGTTGTTTTAACTGGGTAATCTCAGGACAATTATCCAATCACTGAAGTTTTGGGGTTTGCAATAGGTTCCTATCAGTCACAGTAGATCCATCCTTGCCTCTCTAACATGCTCACAGTTGTCAAAATGTGTGGCCTTAGATTCTCTGAGAGGAATTTGCAGTGCTGTGCTTTTTAACAGACTCAAAAAGAAGTTATAGGGAAATCTTTATTTTCTTGTTATGAAGTCAAGCAGATTTAAATTTTTGCAGCTTTAGCCTATACTAAGTCTCAAAACTAGCGGATATAAGACCAATCATTAACAAGAATCCTACCCACAATACCTCTGGGAGGATTCTACAAATATACTAGATATAATTTTTATTTAAAATATTGTGACAAAAATAAAAGTAATTTTTTTTTCTAATAAAACAGCAGTCATATTTTTTCTGAACAAGATATGTTGACAAAAGAGCAAGTACTGTAGTATCATTTCACAATCACCAAATTAAACATTTGTACTGAAAGTTTAATGCATCTAAGCTAGTCAGAAAAACATATTATATTGCTTTCATTCAAAAATTTGAGTGGAAAATTAATTTCCTCCAATGTCTTAGATTTGTTTTTAGTGCATGTAAGAATATCACAGGTATGTAAAGTCAAAGTTTTACTGCATCCATCTTAAATAGGTTTCCTGGCTGGGCTTCAAAACATTTTGCCAGAAAACTGGAACAGTCTATTGTCAGTAAGCTGTCACTGTTCAGTATTGTTGCATGGGAAAATCAGTCTCAGAATTTTCAATCCTGTCTGTAAGTTCCTTGTCTGAGCAAGTTTGAGCTCGTTCTGCCTTCTACTTGATAAAAACAAAATACATAATGGATGCATTCCTGGAAGAATATCAGTTTTCAAAAAGCTCTCCTACTAAAATAGATCTCTTTACCAGGATTGTGTTTACAATTAAAAACACTAGGGTCTGAGTGATAATATAATTTCTTGGCTTATTGCATTTGGGTAGAATGTTTGATATAGAAAATTTTTATGTTTATTTAGATCAATAGAGTTCCCCAATTAATAAGCACAATTCTATTTTATTTTCTAGACATCTGTATACATACAACACCTGTCATATAGTTTACCACTTAGTAACAAATCTGTCACATTAAAAACATTTTGCAGGTGCTTACAAAGAAAATCAATACCAGCATGAATGTTAGGGATGAAATAATGTAAATAGGATAAGAATGTCATTCAGTGATTTAAAAACAGTATTTTATGAATATCTAATGAGTCCCACATTTTAGTGACTAAATCAAACTGCTTTTATGAAATATGTAGTTGTCCACCTTTTTTGTGGTGTGTTTTTTCACTTCTGTAAAATATTAAATTAATAGGAGAAACTCTGAAAAGTAAAAGTAATTTATTTTCAGTGATTTATAATTAAAATACAATTTAACACATTAAAAAAAAAACCCAGAAGAATTATTATATGAATATCTAATTTCAAACTTATCTTAAAACTGATAGTTATAATGTGATGAGACTGTTCCCCGTAGGAAAAAAGTATTTGTTGTTATTTACTGTGTCTTTCAAGCTTTTTACAGAATTTACATTTTGATGAAAGAATTCTATTTCATTCTTTTGTTACATCCAGTAGCAAGTAATTTGTCTTCATATTTTCAGTATATATTTTATTTGTTCATATGGAGGTGAATAATGAGACATGTTAGATACTTCCTTTGAATTATTTTCACAAAATATTCCTTGCCTAATATTCCGTGCTGCATTTAAAAATATGCACATGATTTCCTCTCTTTGCATATCTGTATTTTGCAAAGACAGAGGAAATCATATTAGAAAGAAAATTAAGCCTCTTTCCTGTGGGAAAAGAGACTAGAAAAGAGAGCTATGACACAAACTCTTTTAATCTCTCACTGTTAAAATGAAAAAAAAAATCCCTTCTTTTTTACAGTTTGACTAAATGACATCTGGTTGTGATTTTAGAGGAGGGGGGGAAAATGCTACAACTATATTTAGTAAAACCTCTTCTAATCCAGTTAACGTGAAAGAACTATTACAGGAGCTATTTGGAACTGAGCATTTTTAATAGTTACATAGACACCAACAGCAGAGGGCTTATTCTTAACCCATCCATTTGTGAAGTGCTGAGTGAAAACATACCCATGCCTAAGAAATAAAAAGGAAATAAGGTATGCTGTAATTATAATTAGTAATTAATGTAAACCAAAACCTTAATATGGTTATTTTGGGAAGGGTGGAGTGGTGTTTTGATCATATTTAAAAACAATTTCTAGGGATTTTTGATATTTTTTACTTAATTATGAAGTGATTTAAAAAAAAGAAAATAAAAGAAAAATACATGTTTCTTATTCTCTGGCACTGTTTTCCTATTTGGATTGAATAATGTAGTTATTGTAAATTCTCTCCCAAGATACCCTACCTGTTTCTATCCTGGCTGTTTTAGCTGTCAATTCTCTCCTGTAATTGTATCTTTAATATCCATTCTCACTGACAGATAACAAAGTGCATAACACTATTTTGCTTGAAAATGTTGTAACTGAAAGATAAAATGGCAGGTGCTAATTCATGTAAAGAATGATTTAGGTCAAGTTATTTGATTTCCTACTGACCCATGCAATTCTCATAACAGGAAATTATATCATTGTTAACTTCAAGTGCTGATCTGTGATCATTTCAAAGTGTTTCATTACCTCTCATTACCAAATCTGTTAAATGAATACTGCAGGGTTATTTAGTGGTGTTTGTTGTTGTTTTTTTTTATCCTTCCTTTCAGCAATGGTATAGCAACTCCATGAAAGTCATATGCATGTGGCTGGCTGACAGATTAGACGTTCAGCTTCACATCTACCAGCTGAAGACTCTCATCAAGATAGTGAAGGTAAATAAAATATGTTTGCATTAGACTGCATAGTTTAGAGAGAAAAGTAATAAAGTAATAACATGGATGATCAACCCAAAAGTTAGAAAATGTGTCGTTTTAGGTTGGGATTTTTTTTTTCCCCCACAATTATAGCAAATTCCAGAAGTAAAATAACTTATTAAACCCCTTAATGTTAATTATATGTGCACTAGTATTTGTTATAAATTCTGGATTTGGGGACAATTAAGATAGTTCCAAGGAATTTTGCAGCTAGCTGTACATCATTGCTAGCTGTAGAGCATTGTATGGTTATTCTTACTAAATTATTATTTATCTTGTTACCAATTTTTTGTTTTACCTGAATAATTTCAATAGTGTTCCTTCTCCATTTTCCCCCTTCTTCTAAAAATAGGAACTATTTTCTTTTTTATGCATTTATGCACTAGGCTTAATTGAAAACAGTATTCAATGTATTAAATAACATTTTCTAATCTTTCGTACTCTGGGATAAGTATCAATAGAAATACCAATCCCTTCTCTTCAGTCCTCAGTCATTTACATTGGCCAATGTCAAATGCTTCCAAGCAGTGTAACATGCCTTGCAACAGGCAATTATGGGTTAGCCTACCATAAAAGAAAGTTTGCTCTTAACTCCCTTTCAGATCTTAGTTGATACCCTTAGGCAAGAGACAGAAAACCATTTAAGATATTTTTTCCTTTTAATTCTGTCTTATTTCACTTTGGACATTCTTGTTATCTGTACAAATGTGGAGTAAGAAACACCTGTTGTCAGTGGTGACCTTGATTTCTTAAAAAATTCTCTCATGAAGTTCATGCAAGACGATAAAGTCAGAAGCATTTTAACTTGTGGTCACCAGAATTGCAACTGCAGCTTTCAGGATTCACTAGCAAAAAGGAACAGAACAGAGAGAAATGCAAGAAAACACTCATAATAATGATGGCATCATGGCTCCCTGGAACACCTTAACTGATTTCTCTGGGACAGGATTTGGCTCTTCACTCGATTGTGTGCCCAAATGGCAAAAGCAGTTTGCTGTTCCTTGTTAAAATGAATGGCTCTTGTGAAAAATTTAAAGCTATTCTTAAATGAGTCACAGAATCATAAAATGGTTTGGGTTGGAAGGGACCTTAAATATTCTCTAGTTCCAACCCCTCTGCCATGGGCAGGGACGCCTCTCACTAGACCAGGCTGCTCAAAGCTCCACCCAGCCTGCCCTTGAAGATTTCCGTGGATTATCCATCCACAACTTACCTGGGCAACCTGTTCTAGTGCCTCACCACCCTCACAGTAAAGACTTTTACAAATATCTAATCTAAACCCACTCTCAGTTTGAATCCATTCCCTCTTGTTCTATCACTCCATGCCCGTGTAAAAAGTCCCTTTCCAAGGCAGTTATCATCCTCTGAGGAAGAAGATAAGTGTTAGAGGATCTAAAACCTGTGCCCCATGAGATCTAAGAATGGGCAGGCTAAATTGTACAAGAGAAATGTAACGAGGGAGATTAAAGGAAACTCTTACAAAACTGAGTTTAAGGTGAATGAGCAGCACTGCCCACCTGCCTTCCCTCTGCCACCTGGCACTGGTTAGCCTTGTTCAAAAGCAGCAGGTTCCCCCTGGAGGTGGGAGCACTGCTTCTGGCAGTGCCCTTTCTGTGCCCATATACCTGGTTTGCTGTGCATGTAAATTCCAACTGTTATTCCATGGCACCTTCTGTGGACAGTAAAGATTGAAGATGATGTCAATCATATTGTTCTGGAAAACAGAAAATTTTGGTGGGAGAAGACAGAAGTGGCAAAACAGGAATAGGAGAATAGGAGATACAAATACAAAACAATGCTTCAACAAGAGTATCATAAGAAACTTTTCCTGCTGCAGCCCAGCTGCAGAGGGATGTGGGGAGGCACAGCTCCTCCAAACTTGAGTGAATGAAGGCATTTTTGTGTTTGCTTTAGGAAAAAAAAATAATAAGCACGCAAACAATACAAAGCAAAAAAAGAACTACAAAAGGAAAACATAGGAAGTGTATTGCTCCTGTCACCTCTTAAAAATATTAAAAAAAAAAAAAAGAAAAAACACCAATTAAACCTCAAATAAGTAGGAGGTCATTTTTGAAGGACATGGGATGAGTAAGAGAAATATAATTCTTTTGGATTTGGATGCAACAAGAATAGTGGCCTTATTAAGAATACCTAGAAGAAGAAACATGGTTCCCTTTATTCTCTTTAAAGGCTTATGATGGCATAAGCCTTTCATTAGATGTCTGAGACACATGCAAAGGGATGTGACTAAAGAAGGGTCAATGACCAAGAAAGTTAGGGAGAGATGAAAAATTAAGCTTGGAAGTGAACATTATTATCGTGCAAAACTATGTCAAGAGAAGAGCAATGACTGAACCCCAGAGTGCTGGTCTGAGAATGGGAAGAATACAATGCAAAAGTGAAGGAAATTGCTGTAGGACCTGTTAACAGCATCAAAGCAAATTGAATGCACAGTGTTATAAAAAGGGAATGCAATGGTGACACTTGAAAAAGACCAGGCAGGGTACTCACAGGAGTGTGTGAGCAAAACATAAGCTGCATCCATTGACTCTGACGTTGACCTGTGAAAGTCAAATAAATCTCAGCTGCAGTGATTCAAACAAGGTTTAAATAATTATCATAGTAGCAGACAAAAAATCTCCCAACTGAATGTTACCCATTTTAAGAGTGGTCTTTTGCAGTTCTCTGAAGTATTGAGTGAAACAAGATCAAATCTTTTCTTTCTCTAAGGGTTGTGCATGGTCTCCTCCTCAGGCAGAGGAATGGGCCTGATCGCCCTTAATTATCTTCCGTTTTCTTTTCCCCATATTCTCTTCCAAAACATTGAGAATTTTGTAGAGACGGCAGACACAAAATAAGAAACTGCCTAGATCAACTTGCCCTTTTTAAGCCTTTAAGGGTAAGATCAAGAAAGATTATTCAAATGTGTTACAATTTAAAAATAAAGTACACAGGTGGTTTTTCAATGTGCTTACTTGAACATAGCATTGATGAATAAAACAATTCCACTCAGAATTCTTACATGATGGTAAAACAAAGAAAAAAGGAAGGATGAATACTAGGAAAACAAAATCCTCTGAAATTAAAAAAAAAGAGTAGATGTGAATCCAATTGTAGAGACTTAGAATGTAAATTAACTAGGTAGTTACCTCAGGAATTCTGACACTATATAGTATAGATCATAATCTTTATTCATTATTAGAGTATATGTTACATTATAATGTAATATATAATCATTACTTTTCCACATCTGGCATATAAATGTACAGAGGAATATAAATAAAATTACAGTATGGGGAAAAGGTCATGCATTTACATTTTCTGTGAAATGGCAGAACTGAAATACCTGTAGCCAGATTCACATTTCAATAGGTATTTAGAAAAATTCTCAGCTGGTGTCTTATTGAATAAATGTAAGAAATGGAAATTACTGAGAAATCAGGAGTTGGAGTATGCTGTAGCACAAAATACAGTCTCTTAAAGGAATGACCATCAAATTAGAATCTCTAGAGTTTGTAGAAAACTCACGCAGCCCAAAAACCAAGACCGCAAAAAATCTTTATCAAGGTGATAGATCCCTAACCTGCAGGAGCAATAAACCTGTGCCACTGACATGCTAGAAATGGCCAGTGTATAGTGAAAGAGTACCCAGACTGGCTGGAGTTCGATTCAGGATGTTTTACTTTTGCCACAGAAAACCTACCGAGACTTCAGGCTGCAGGGCGTGCTGGAGGGGACGCTGAACAGTAAAACCTACGACACCGTGCACAGCCGGCTCACCGTGGAGGAAGCCACGGTCTCAGTCACCGATGCAGGAGGACTTCAGGGCATTACAATGAAAGACAGTGATGAGGAGGAAGGATGATTTCACTTCACAAAGCATTCAGAGCTGGGGGTGATGGTCTGAGGGCGGGGTTTATCTTTGCCTTGGGGTTTTTTGGTAACTTGTCCTCGCAATTGCTTTTATAGTTTTGCCTTATGATATCGGTGCAGAAATGTAATTTGCTCCATTAAAAAAGAAAGTAAGATTTTCAGAGGAAAAAGTGCCAAGGACTTTTTGAGAATAATGGTTGTAGCATATTTTTATGTGTAGCTTCGCTTAGGGCTGCAAGAACACTGGCATGGAGTTTGAGTTCCACTTGTGATTACATTTCTTTCCCTTTTGTTTGCTACCATTCATTCTTGTATCTCCATCTGATATTGATGTCCTGTGCAAAAATAAGATGTGTGTCTTACTTAAAACACAACTATACAGGAAATCATCCTTGGAATGAGTCAATGCCCTAGGTAAAACAAAATAGCGTATTTTCAGAATTACAATTTGTTTCCCTTTTTTGTGTTTAATTTTACTTTATTATGTGATGTGCATTAAAAATTTTAATCTTGGTTCTTTGTATATTGAAGTTGGTATATAAGCAGAAGAACTTCAAGGACAGTCAAACACATACAAACTGCTTAGGAGTGTCGTGTCTGTTCATTTTGCAAGTTTAAAGATATCTCATCCTGTTGGATGTCAGTAAGCTTGCCATCTATGTTTGTATTTCTGTGAAAATTTTCAGGCAATAAGAACACATTTTGTCGTGCCATTTATGTATCTACCCGAGTTTGTATAGAATTCTACAATTAAAGAATGTTTTCAGTATTTCAAACAATTTGGACCATTGTGATTCCTCAAGAGGATGAGGTTTTGGAATTATTTCATTTGCATAGAGATTTATAGCAAATATGTTCCTTTTATAGAGCAGATATATATAGCAAACAAGTACCCAAGGACACAATGCCTTGAAAAAGGAAAAAAGCAAACAAAAACCTCTCAGTAGTAGATGAACAGACAGGGCCCACTGCCTGCTTTTTGATGCCCTCAGGATGAGCTAGAAAGAATTCAAATTTTCATCAGTCAAAACTCATGCAGCTTACAAAAAATACAGCAGCCGGTTTTTTGTTGGTTTTTTTGTGGGAGCATGACTAATTCCCTAGTTTATGTACACAAAATCAGAAAGAGCACAGATGACACCCGAAGAAGTAATAATAGGTTGCTGACGTCCTTGTTGAGCCATAGCATTATACCTAAGGGGCTTCACTGAGGAACTGTTGTGGGTTTACAAGGTTGATGTGAGGTTTCTGTGCAAGAACAGTCTGTAGGATTTCAGAGGTCTATTGCAAGCATGTAGGGCTGCAGGAACTGAGAATGAGAGCTGCAGGGAAAGTGGCTTTCAGTGCACTTGGAAGCTCTGCCAAGCAGGGAAGGGCAAGTTCCTCTTCTAGGAACCTCTCCTAGGTGTCTAGGGAGAAATCCTAAGTGGCAATTTTTTTTGTGGCAATCCAGCCTAATCATCCCATGAGCTGAGGTGAATTTAGCTACAAGGCAGAACTGGGGGCTGGTAAGGTAGACCATTCTGCTCAGCCTTTCATCACCATCTCTGCTGGGCTGAAGGAGGCAAAGTGAGCCCAAGCCATATTTTTCCTTATTACCAGGCTGCTAGATGGCTGTTTCAGGTTTTGATAGCAGTAAAATAATTGCATATTCCTTTCCTGTCATTTGTCCTAGTTGTGCTGGTGTGTGGAAGCTGAGGAAGCTTAAAGGGCCATTTGGGACCTTGGCTGAGACCCAGGCTTGGTAAGGGATAACCTGCCTGGGCAGGAGCTGCAGCCTCAGCCCCAGTCTGGCTGTGGCAGACAGCAGAGCCCAGAGGAAGCTGGGCTGTCCAATGTAACACCCATCTCCTAAACCCAGTGAAGCAGAGAGGTCAGTGTCAGTCAGGCACAGAGGGAGTTTTGTCTCTGCAAAAGTCTCCCTGCTTCCCCTCTCCCCATCCTGACATTCCTTAGACGCTGCAGAGGTGCCTGTGGTGAAGCCAGGTGTAAAGAGGTAAAGGCAGGTATCATTTCAGTGGCCCTGCAGTGCTTGCCAAGGCCTCCTAGTGCAGAGTTGTGCCAGGTCTGGGCAGGGCTTTCACCAGAAAACATGAGATTTCTAAAGTTCCAAGGAACACAAGAGTAGGAAGCAATATCCAAATTGAACACTACCCTTACCAAGCCACTAACAGTGTAGGGAGCTGGAGTGGGACCTAGAAACACCAGGACAGAAGTGCCTGTCACCAGCACAACCCATAAGTGATGGGTCTGTCTCCTTCAACAGAGATTGACCTGGCATTAGCTTCTCTGCCCAGCCCTGCTATCCAGAAGCTCTGTGGGAAACAGTGATTTGCACTCACTTGCCCTTTGGGCTTTTCCTCTGTCCCAAGCTGCCCCCATGCCAAGAAGGATTTCTTGATGAGGCAAACAACTCTCCCTATCAATTTGGACAATGACAGAGTAAGTTATATTAATTTCACCTGTTAGGTCCTCAAGAGTCTGTAAGCCATCATGGTCTTGATGGGCCTCACCTGGGACCCCCACCTACAGCCTCTGTCCAAGGACTCAATCTTGGCTCTGTTCAGGGTTGCTAGCCTCTGCCCCTGTGATGGAAGAGGAGTGCTGGATTCTCACTTCAGTTAGAGCTCCAGTTGTGCTTGTTTATGGGCCCTGTTTTTCTAGAACCTGATCCAGAGATTGACTTCAGAACTTTCAGACCATCACAAACATGTTAATGATCTGGTCTCTCAGTTGCCACCACCTCTTGCCCTGCCCTGCTCCCTGGCTAGGTGTGGTGGGACTAGCCCTGACTGGTGGGGCCTTGTCTAGGCAGCCAGGGGAGTCCCCCCGAGCTCACTATGCCTTAGGGAACAGTTAATCCTGTCTACATCCTGATGTAATTTTAAAAATTAAAAAAAAAAAAAAAAAAGGAAAAACCCACCTGAACAAGACTATGACTTTTTGTGGCTTGAAGTGGGCCCAAGGTACTCAAATTTCATGAAGCATTATACATGTACACCCAATATGTCAAGCACTTTGCTATGCAATTTCTTCTGCATGCAGTACTTGCAAGATATATTTGTCAGTAAGACAGAGATGAGTAAGGAAATGCAAAATAAACAAACAAAAAACTCAAAACAAAGATAATGACAGTAAAAAAATTACACTGATTATGTAACCATGAAGAAGTTTCAAGATGTTTAGGAAAGAAATTAACTCAGACACAAAGTATAGGATAAATTATTGTGAAAGACACAACGGAAGACATTAATGGAAGACAGGTGTAGAAAAGTCAGCGCTTCAAATGTCCTTTAATTTCTTCCAAATGCAAATAGTTTTTTTTAGTACCTAGCTTTGTGATACTGTGAACCAGCATGAAGCTTGAGAAGGCCGGTGAGTACTTGCGTGACAGCTCCAGCGTTAGGCACCGTCGCCTCCAGCAGCCAGGGCAGTGCCCTGTGAGGGAGGGCGCAGGGGCCGCCTCTACATCTTAACTGAGGTGTTTGGGCGAAGCTGTGTGCCCGTCCCGAGCGGACGGCATCACCGCTCGCTGTACGCTTCCGAGCCAGGCAGCCTCTCCCGGGCTGTGGGGGCTCCGCGGGGACCTCCACTCTTCCTAAACGGGCGCGACGTGCTGGGAACCCTTAGGAAAGGGGCAGGAGCGGTCTCGTTTAATTCATTCCCCCGAGTCTTAGTGGTTTAAACGGGGCATTAGAAGTCGAATCAGAGGCCACGACCAAGTGCGCGCCGCCGCTGCGGGCGATGCTCGGTGCCGGGATAGGAAAGCGATGCTCGCAGGTCTCCCGCCGCCGGGCAAAGTGTGCCTGGAGCCAAGAGCTCCTGCCCTCGGCTGCCGCTTATCCCAGACAAGGAGGCGATAGGCAAGGCAAGGCAAGGCAGCGGCTGGGGGATCACGGCGGCGGCAGGGCGACGTGGGGCACTGAGCCTCCCACCTCCGCATAAGCAAAGCCGCCGGCTCAGGCCGTGTCCTTTGAGCCGGCACCGGCGGGTCCGGCCGCCGAGACCGGGGCTTGTAGAGTGCTCCCTCCCTTTAAACCCGACCCGGAGAGGAGGGCAGAACCCCGCGCAGGAACCGGCGCAGCTTTGGAGGAACAGACAGAGTGAGAGGGCGAGTGCTCCCGGGGCACCGGTGCTCATCGAAGGCGCCCAGCGGAGCGGCCTCTCTCCCTCCCTCCTTGGCCCTGCGGACTTGGCACCCACAGCAACGCTTCCTGGGCTCCCGCGGGATCTTGGGTCAGGTGCCGGATGTTTCCAGGTTTTGGGAAACTCCTCCTGAGACCCACCAGACTCCCGGCGCAGAGGGCGGGCGGGGCACCAGTGCCAACTTCGGAGTGGGCAGCAAGTGCGGCTCCAGGAGGGACATGGCGATGAGCGCGGGGGGGCGGGGAGGGAGCGTGAGGCTGTGAGACGGGTTCCTGCACGGAGAATGCCCCTTAGGCACCTAGCCAAGGGGGCTGATTCAGGTGTTTGTCTGTCAGCAAGGGAGCGCGGAGCAGACGGCGGGAGCCGCACGGCAGCGGCGGGGCACTCGGGGAGCAGGGGGGGAGCGGGGCGTCTTCTCTGCGGAATGGACGGGCCCTGGGACGCCTCTGAGAGCCGCAGAGACGCCACGGCCGGCCTCCCTCCGGCACGGGCGGGCTTTGCTTCAACAGCGACTGGCGGAAAAATGCAGCTAAACAAATAAAAAAATCAATCACACACACACACACAAAAAGTTTGGTTTCGGCCTTACACCTTTAGCAGGTGTATTGTCGTGTCGCGCCCACCTTTTCCTCCTCCCCCCTCAGTTCCTAGCGTGGCTCAGTTTTCCCCTGTGTGTTCTCGGGTAGAGGCGCCGAGCGAGCAGCCGAGAAGGTGGGGAATCCTCCCCCGCTCCGTCCAGCAGCGGCTGCGACAGGGCACGACTCCTACTTTCGTTCTGATTTTCACGTTTTTCACTTGGCTTCTCCCCCTCTCTCAGCAGCGGCACATCGGAACGGGTGCCGCCGTAAACGAGCGGGGTTTTGTCCCGCTCCGTGCCCGGCGGACACCGTCCTGTCGCCATGGCGAGGCTGGCGTAGCCCTGTGCCGGGAATACAGCACACAGGCGCCCACACAGCGACCGCTCTCCGCTTTGCTCCAGGTTACCTCCCAATACACCGACAGAAAATGGAAACAAAAAATAAGTTAATTGCTCCTGATCCTATTCAGGAATCTTAAAAATAAATAGCTTCCCCCAGCCAAAGAGCGCAAGGCGTTCATTTAGCAGTAACGGGACTAAACATTTGTTGAACTGGGAAAGGAACAAATGAGAAAGTGTCATTCATGGCTCCAGCTGCCGCTGGCCTCTCCCAGCCACTTCCACCAAGGGCCCTTTGGAGTTGATGACACCGCCGGGTCCCCTCACAGGCGGAC
The DNA here is from genome assembly GCA_013396995.1 of Dicaeum eximium. Taxonomy (NCBI): domain Eukaryota; kingdom Metazoa; phylum Chordata; class Aves; order Passeriformes; family Dicaeidae; genus Dicaeum; species Dicaeum eximium. The sequence continues at coordinate 302,414 of VWZP01010965.1, read as the reverse complement.
TGATTAGATTAGACGTGATAGCTGCAGTCCACGTTCGGAGCTGGCACACTTAGCCAAATCGCTCGCATGAATTACGGGAGGGCCGGAAGCGCTGCTTTAGAGGGTCACTTGTAATTTCGTTTATATGTGATTAAAGGCTTTATACATGAAAAGGCTTAATTTGCACCAGTTTGGTTTTCGATTTAGGGGGGTCTGTGCGAAATGTACTGTACTGTCAAACTTTGTTTTACCTCCGGGAGCACTTGTATTTTGCGGGTCAGCGTTAAATGTTTCTTTTGTGATGGATTCGGTTACAAATAGCAATACTTTATTTTTTGCTTGCGGTGGAACTGCTGTAGAAGGACGCCAACACACCCTCGCTGTATGGGAAGATTACACATAGTCTCGGAAGGTATATACACACACGCACGCACATATTTATATCATTTTCTTCCACTGGAGCAATTATCAGTGGAGAAAACGCCGAAGTGTTACAACTTAAAAGCTGGGAAAGGCCAAGCGCCTTTGCCCATGCTCCAGAAACCGCAGAGTCCGAGGCTGCTCCGAGGTGTGCTCGGGCTCTGCGGCCGACCTCCGCAGCGCAGAACGGGAGACGGGCCGGGGCCGGGGCCGGGGCCGGGCTGGCCAGGGAGCCGCGTCCGCCACCCCAGCAGCCGGGCGGGTGGCGGTAGCCGCAGGTTCCCACCGAAAAGCACGGCGGTCGGGATCTCCCCCAGCGCCGGGTGATGAACTGTGACTGCGGCTGGACCACTTCCCCCCGCTATAACTCCCCCGTTTATATTTTTACTTCCCTTCAAAAGACAGTAAACAACAAGTTCTGAGTAGGAATGAACAGCGAGCCCTCCAGCACCAGGGCAGCAGCCAGGGGCTAATTCCGAATTGTTACAAGCCAGAGCCAGCGCGTTCCGCCGCCGCGGGGTCTGCGGGCGGGCGGGCGGCGTTGCGGCTGAGGGGAGCACGGTGTCCCCCGTGTCGGGGTAAATCACCTTTTCAAAAATCCGGCGGCTCGGGAGAGAACGTCTTGGACTGATGCGTAGCGAGAACAAACCCAAGCTTTAGCAGCGAATCCCGACAGTGACACTGTTAATGACGACTATTACAACAGTAATAACACTAAGCAGGATCTGTCCATCCACCGTCGAGTCCGCCGATGTCGTGGCCAGAAGAATGTTTAGTAACCTCCCTGGTTCCTCCACGCTCGGGTTTCCCAGAGGCGTCCCAGAACCAGGGGGATGTTATCGTCCCCGCCCTTACCCGGTCGTAGGGACCCGGCTTCGGGAGGGAGCAGCCCCCTCGGGCAGGAGGGTTGCAGTAAAACACTCTCAGGAAAATATTAATACAAGCAACAGAAGGTTAGCGGGGTTATTATCCTTTTCAATTCATTTTTTACTTAAAAACGCAATGGAATTATTCATTTTATTAAGGAGGAAGAAATTAAAGATTAGGCTCTAAGGCAGTATTTTACCTCCCTCTAATCGCCTCTGGGATCGGATTGAAGTAATCCTGACGACGAGATGAATTCGCCGGTGACTCGGATTTTGAGTGCATGTAGAGATACGTTATGATAATAATGCAAGTGAGCAATATCAAGAACATACCTTAGGAACGAATGAAACACAAAGCCGATTACGGGGAAAAAGAGAACAGCAGCTTTCCCGAGCAGAGCACGACATCAACTCGAGGCAAAAGTTTTGCCCTTAATTTCTGCGACGGTTTGTAACTGCGGGACACCGGCGGGCTTGCTCCTTCCCCCGGGCCCCTTCTACTGGGACTCGGTGCGTGCTGCCAGCCTGGAGGGAGCCCGGCCCCGCCGTGCCCTCCCAATAGAAACCGGCCGAAAGGTTCCTTATTGCCACTTTCAGAGGCTGTAAATCTCTCTGCCTCGGGAAAAACAACCCTGCACAGCACGACTGCAGGATATTTACAGCTCGGCAGATATGTAAAACTTAAAAAAAAGATGCGGTCCGAGAGCAAGGCAAAGCTCAGAACAGGACTAAAAGGAAATGCCGAGGTTAAGTTTAGTAACTCTATCTATATTGCGGGCAACACGAGCACCTAGCAAGGCTCNCCCCCGAAAAATTTTGCTTTTAGATCGCTACGGAAAATTAGGCATTTACATAAGTTATCGTGAGAGATACCGAAAGAAAGGAAGGCATATTCGTAAGGAAGTATTGAATAATAAAGCCACCGCTTCTTCAAAAGTGTATCTCAATATTGAGGAGACCAGTATAATTGCAATGGCAGGGCTGTAATTGCTGCTTTGGGATATTTACCCTGCTCAAATGACACTACATATTTTACTTTCAAACACATGTCAAAAAGTCAATCCCAAAAAGACCAGTTAAGAACAAGCTGTTAACACATTAAGTATATGAGATTTGAAGCCTCTAAAACCCACTCAACAATAATTCCCTTCTTCAGCACCAATCAAGAGGAAATTTGCCTAGATTGAATTAAATGTAAATTGCTCTGAAGGAGGAAATTCTCCTCTGGCGGACACAGAGTCCGAGAGAGACACACCGACACTCCGGAGAAGCGCGCAGCCCGAACAGCTGCCTCTCACGGCTCTGGGGGGCCCGGCTGCGTCCCCCCGCGAACCCACGATCCTTCCTTCCTTCCTTCCTCCAGGTAAAAGGCGGGAGGCTGCAGCAACCCGATCTGGCACAGCAATTACGCTCTTAACGCCCCGACCCATCTGCCGCGGGGAATTGCGGGGGAGAAGCATGTGAGCGGTGCAGCCCCGGTCAGCGGCCCCCAGACCAGGGGAAAGCAGGGAGCAGGGCCGGAGCGAGGCATCGCGGCCAGCGCGGATCCCGTCCTTCCTCTGCCTCACGCTTGTCCGCACGGCTGTGTCCATCCCGAAACGTCCCGAGGCCATCCCCGGCTCCTGCCCCACGGGACACCGGAGGGACGGGGCAGACCCGGAGGTCGCAGGGTGCGCAGAGAGTGGTGGCCGGGCCACTGTCCGTCGTTCGATGTCTGTCCTGGGGACCGCAGGACATTCTCTTTCTCCGTGCCCCGCATCTCCCGTTGCTCGCGTGGGGCTCCCGGCCGCGGAGGTACCGTCGTGGAACAGCCGCTGCCTTGCCCTTCTCCAAAGGAGCCGCGGTGGCTTGAGGCCGCAACCGCGAGTCACAGCTCCGGGGGCAAGGATGCCTCCGTCCGTCCCTCCTTCCGTCTCCCCATCTCTCCCTCCCTTTCTCCCCGGGCCCCCAGCCCTTCCTCCCTGCTCTCACTTCCTCGCAAGACGTTGTCCCGGGCCGGCGGCTGCGGGGGGAGACACTGCCATTGCCTGTTCCTGGGCTGGTCCCGAGCAGTGGCAGTCGGGCCTCCCTGGCCTCGCTGGAGGCTTGTCTCCATTAGCAAACCCCAGACCTCCTGCCTCTCTGCCCCCGCCTCGGAGAAGGGCAGTGCTGCACCTCTGATGGGGAACCGCTGAGGGACGCGGCCTGGCCGCTGGCTGCCGGGAGTGGCAGGGACGGAGGGACCCTTGGTTTCTCCTGGGTGTTATTTCGGTAGCGGCCTCTCAGTCACCATTCGAGAGAACCGCAGGCCGGCGGGAGGAACGGGACCTTGTCCTGAGCCCGAACTGATGGCGGGGTGGGCGGGAACACAGAAAGTCCTGCACCCACTGCTGCCCCTCTCATCTCCCCGACCACCCCCGCTTTGCTGACAGGACGAACACCTGCTGGCGCTGCCCGCCCCGAACAGGGCCGGCAAGCTTCTCTTAAATACATGGGGATTGCATCTGTTTAGGTGCGTATTTACCTATAAACAGTGTGTGAGCTGTATATTTCTTCGTGTATCTGTGCCAACCCTGAGTTTTCGTTATTTGTGTTGTGCGTGTATTCTATAAGGACACAGAAGCTATATTTAGTGTATATGCAGGCTACATATGTATGTATGTATGTATATATATATATATGCAGAAATATAGAAATATATAAATAATGCTTCAGATTTAAAAGGCACTCCTTCTTCCTACCTCCTCTTTCTTCTCTTCCCCTGCCCCAGGTTTTGAATTATCCTTTTGCTCCCAAACACTCGTTCCATTTGGCCCGGGAGGGTCCTGCATCCCCCACGCGCTGATCTCGCCGTCTGCTTGTTGCAAGTCCCCCGCTTATTTGTCTACTGTGTTTTCCAAAAGCTCACCGCCACCTGACCTTGTTCTTTAAAGCAGTGAGCAGTCCCAGGAGCAGTCCCAGGAGCAGAGCAGCCATTTCCCTCCCTCCCTCAGACACACACACACGTACGCACGCACAAAGAGAGCTCAGGCTGGAAAGTGGCAAGGAAACAAACAGCTTCCCCTCCAGCCGCTTCTTCTGCAGCACCTTGTTTGACAAACACCCTGGCGCTTGCCCTTGAATTGGGTTTCACATCCCTATTTAGCACTTGGACAATGATTTTAGATGATGTCATTTAAAGCCAAACAAGAAAATTGATCTCGGATTTGCTTGGCCTCTAAAGCCTGGTTAAGCAGATTGCAAATAATAATAATAAAAAGAGAGAGGGAGGGAGGGAGGCAGAGGGGAGAGAGGCTAGAAGGAGGGAGGGCCACCTCCTTCCCTGGGCGGGGGAGGCGCGGGCGCCAATGAAAAGTAGCCGCTTGCTGGGGGGGGAAAAACTTTTCCTGTTGACTGTTGGAAGCGAATTGAGCAATTATCTAGTTTACCTTCTCCTCTTGGAAGTTAACGATTGGCGAGATCTTGGCTGCGTTATTGACACAACACTTTCTATTGATAGAAATAAGTAGCGATTGTCCCGAGTCATTGGTGCGCCAAAGTAAACTGTGATGGGCTGGCATGAGTCCACTGGACTGAGAAGGCTGGTTCCGCCGGCGAAGGCTGTGGTGATGGTGGCGGCGATGCTGGTCTCCCTCCTCGCAGATCAGTAACAAGAAAAGGGGCAGAGAAAGTGAATAAGAGAGGGGAGAGAGAAAAAAAAAAAGAGGCGTCTACCAGAGCGGCTCAAATCGGGAGAACAAATGCAGTTCAGCCATGGACAATAGTGGCAACCACACGGCGACCAAAATCCTAGCGACTCCTCCGTCCAGAGAAAGCCTGTCTGCCAGGAGCAACATGATCAGCACGCCCAAGCCACTCGCCTTCTCCATTGAGCGCATCATGGCGCGGACTCCAGAGCCCCGCTCCATCCCCGTCCCGCAGCTCCTCCATGGCTCCGTGGCCAAAGGCGACCCCAAGCATCCGCTGCACCTCAACTCCTCCATCCCCTGCATGATCCCCTTTGTCCCGGTGGCGTACGATACCCTGCCCAAAGCAGCGGTGGCTGGAGCGGAACCCAGGAAGGCTCACTTAGATTCTTCTTCCTCGCCCTCCTTTAGCTGCGGCGATCTCTTGAACTGTGCCCTGAGCTTGAAAGGAGATTTCCCCCGCGATGCCCTGCCCTTGCAGCAGTACAAACTGGTAAGACCCCGAGTGGTCAATCACTCCTCCTTCCACGCCATGGGAGCCCTGTGCTATTTCAACCGAGGCGACAGCCCTTGTCACCCGTCCTCCAGTGTCAACATCCACCCGGTGGCTTCTTATTTTCTCAGCTCTCCCTTGCACCCGCAGCCCAAGGCTTACCTGGCGGAGAGGAACAAGCTGGTGCTACCGACCGTGGACAAGTACCCGGCGGGGGTGGCCTTCAAGGACTTATCGCAGGCTCAGTTGCAGCACTATATGAAAGAAAGTGCTCAGATCCTCTCGGAAAAAGTCGCCTATAAGACGTCGGAGTTCAGCCGCGGCTCCCCGAGCAGCAAACCCAAAGTTTTCACGTGTGAAGTTTGTGGAAAGGCAAGTAGCACCGTAGCCCTCCTCCCTTCCCCAGCCTCCTGCCCCTGTCCGTCTTCCCGCCGGCTGTGTGTCATTTGCTTGCTTGGTTTTTAAACGACGGCTCCCCCTTGGCACTCTCGCCTTCTAATTGCAATTTTATTTTATTTTATTGTCTGCTTTCTCTTTCAAGGTATTTAATGCACATTATAACTTAACGCGCCATATGCCGGTGCACACGGGAGCCAGACCCTTTGTTTGCAAAGTTTGCGGGAAGGGCTTCCGACAGGCGAGCACGCTCTGCCGGCACAAGATCATCCACACCCAGGTGAGCCCATCCTCTGTCCCTTCCTCCCTGCCCAAGACACTCCGCTCTCGTTTTTCGGGGAGCTGGGCGTTTGTCCGGCCGCTCCGAAACAGCGGCTGTGGGGGGCGGCCAAGCCGCAGCCGCGGGGAGATTTCCTTTGCCCCAAGCGCGGTGGGTACGGCGGGGTGCCCCGCACCGGCACCTGCGAACCGCCAGTTAAACACACAGAACCCCACAAATCAGCTCATAAATCCCGCTAACCAGAACACAGACCCCGCAAGGCAGCCACAAGCCTGACTTGGTGTTTGTTTCCTTCCAGGAAAAGCCACACAAGTGCAACCAGTGCGGCAAAGCTTTTAACCGGAGTTCGACCCTGAACACGCACACGCGAATACACGCCGGCTATAAACCATTTGTCTGTGAATTTTGTGGCAAAGGATTTCACCAGAAAGGTACCAGTCTCCAGCACCCTCTCTCTTCCCCGGCTTCCCCCTCCTCAAGCCAGGTCAAGTGTCGGGACAATTTACGACAGGGAGGGTGGTGGGGAATTACTTTTGTGTCCAAGTTTTATTATTAGATATTTAGGTTAATTTTAAGTTTGGCTAGCCCCGACACATGTCCTGCCCCATGGAGCGGGGCAGGGAAGGGCGGGACAATCGTTCTGCTGGAAGCGCCTGTTTCCCCCTCACCGCAACATGCAGCTTCCAGCGCGGTTCGGCAAACGAATTCGCCTCTTATTTCCCCCTCCAAAACCAAGAATTTAGCTACTTTTTCTTCCCGCGTTGCTGTGAAGTCTAAACCCAGGGGTTTTATTTCTGCAACTGTCGTGATTTTGGTTTATTCGATCCTTTCCTTGTCGTCTGTAAAATGTAAGAGCCACGGGGAGGATGGAGAGAAGGCGAGAGGTTTGTGGTCGTTTCATCCTAAAGCCGAACTCTGGTGATGGGACAGAGATGGGGGTTTTTTTTATCTTTGTCTCGTCTTTTCAGTGTCCATCTTTCAAACCCAGGTCCATTTGCCTTTCTCGTCTCATTCCCAGGCAATTACAAAAACCACAAGCTGACTCACAGCGGGGAGAAGCAGTTCAAGTGCAATATCTGCAACAAGGCTTTTCACCAGGTGTACAATCTGACCTTCCACATGCACACCCACAACGACAAGAAGCCCTTCACCTGCCCCACCTGCGGCAAAGGCTTCTGCAGGAACTTTGACCTCAAGAAGCACGTCCGTAAGCTGCATGACAGCGCCCTGGGACTGCCCCGGCCCCCCGCCGAGCTGGGGGGGCCCGACCCGCCGCCCCCGCCCGGGGCGCTGCTGCAGGGCCCGCCGCCGCTCCAGCCGTGAGGGGCGGCCGCCGCCCCGCCGCTGCGAGCCCCGCCGCCTCTTTGCATGCACCTGTTAAGCGGTTTTGTGTATTATGCTCTATATCGCCACTAACGTTAATGGGACTGGTTGTTTCCTTTTTTTTTTAAATTTTTTTCCTTTGTTCTCTACAGACTACTTTTTTTGTTGTCGTTGCATCTCAGGTGGAGAGATGGTAAAAAAAAAAGCCAAACAAAAAACAAAAAGCGCCAAACCAATTTCTGCTGTATTTATTTGGGAATCTGTGTTACCCGAGCCGGGAATGCTGCACCACTTTAATTATTTCGATGTATATATATTTCCCTTGTGTTGATCTTGCTGTCTGCTGGTTATCCTACCCTTCTTGGTTTCCTCCTCTCCCTCTCCCCCTGAATATCGTATCTATATGGACACAACTGTTCTCTATGTACGGATTTGAATTTCGCATTGATTCTTGCACGTGGAGAGAAAAAAAAAAAAAAAGAATTCGTTGACCTGATGGAAATAAACCTTTGCCAAGGAGTGACTGCGGCGGCAGGGGCTGCGGCGCGGACGGGCGGGAGGGGAACGCGGCATTGGCGCGGCCGCACGGCAAAGCTCTCCGCCCTTGCCAAAACACTGAAGCAACCGCTAAAGACTTTAATTAAGAGGGGTAATTAGTTCGAATTGATCAAAGCAGGGTTGTTATGTTATTAGCTGCTCAGCAGACTCTGCCAAGCCGAGCTTTGAAAGCGAAGCCCGCCCGTCGGTGAGCGCCTGAGGAGCGGCGGGAGGGGGTTTCTGGGATTATACCGCTCCCGGGGTAACCGAACCAGGCACGGAAGATGGGTGCAACCTCCTAGAAGGGCAGGCAGGCCCGCTCAACTCCCTCTGCTCTCTCAGGGCCGGGCCCACAGCCCCCCTTCAGGCTCGGGGGTTCTTTCGGACAGGGGGCCGGGCCGCGCCCCTCTCCGGGTAGGGCCCGAGGGGTGGTCCGGGGAGAAGCGGAGGGTGTCCCACCGGCGCCGGGGATTTGCCCCACTCGGGAGACCTGCCAGGAGCGTCTGCGGCTCTGCCCCAGAGCGACCCCTGCAAGAACGGGTGATGTGACATCCCAGGTCTTGCCCAGATCTTGTGCACTTGGAGCTCTCCCAGGGTTTTGGCTTTTGGCGAGGAGCGAGGCGTCGTGGTTACAATCGTGGCTAACGCGTTACACCCAAGAGAGGGATAAGAGGGATAAGAGGGATATCGCCTTGCAGGCGGCGCTCCCGCCGCCCCTCCTGGGACGCCCCTCCGGGTGTGGTTCCCAGGTTGGGGCCGGCGGCTCCGTCACCGCCGTGCGCCTTTGAAAGCGGCCGAGAGGGGAAGAGCATCTCCCCTTTCGCACGTGTCCGATTACCGCGGTAATCTCCCGAGCAGGCGGCTCTGCGTGTAAAAGCAAAGCAACAGGTCAGATCCGCAGCTCGGGCAGACCCTGCGGCACCCGGCAGGGCTCAGCCCCTCGGGGCGCTGCTTTTCCTCTGCTCCAGGGGAAAAGGGGCCGAGGGTTTGGATGGAGGCTCCTCCGTGCACCCGCCGACAGGCGCTGCCTGTGCGGCGGCGTGGGGCCTCCCTCTGCGCGCCTCCCCCTGGGAGACCTTGGGGAAACTGGGAGCCGCTCCCCACTTTTCCCAGGGCACTGCGGCAGCAGGGACAGGAAGAAGGGGAGGTGAGACACCCTTCAAGTGACCCCGGGTAAACCAGAAGTCGGGATGAAGCGGGAGGAGAGGCCCCTTTAGAGCTGTGGCGACAGAGCAAGTGTCCTTTGAGGATCCGGCCCTATGGACGCTTCTCTTCTTGGATCCTGGAACTAGAAGAGTGTCATTCTGGCTTCCACACAGATAAATTTCTCCCAGATCAGTGGCTGCAGTGTATTGCTAGTTAAAAGGAAAACTTTTGCAACATGTAATGAAAGGTAAGGAGTCCAAAAGATCCCACTGATTTGATGCAGATGTGCCATTCCTCTGAGGCTCTGCTTGAAGGAAATATTTCAAAGCAGAAGCCCATCTTGCTTTCTTATTTAAGCAGAAGTCCAACTTGCTTTTCTTATTGCTGAGCAAGTGTGATAGTCCAAGGTCCTGAAGCTATACTTGGCCTTGAAAGATCATAATTTTACAACTATTTTAACCAGTTCAAAACTTCAAGCACCACAGAAATACTGGATCAGTCCTAGAAATATTTGATATCATGACAAAGGGATATGAGTGTAAATATATAGCGAAACAAAAGGAGAATATAATCTGACCATCTTGTAACAAGCACATAACATCAGCTTCAAATCAAACACATGCATGAGGCCTGAAGATACAACTGGAAATTATATGCACTGGTTATCCAGATGTCTGTGCTCAATTTTGTTTCTTCAGATTATTTTCTAAATGCCAGAAAAAATGAGGGCTCAGTCAGAGCCTGCATGCAGAAGATGCAGAAGCTGTAACTTCTCCCTTTTTTATTGGTAGAGGAAAGAGAATTTTATTGGTAAAGAGAATTTTATTGGTAGAGGAAAGAGAATTTCCAGTGTTGCTTGACCGCAGAGCATGTACATGTTTACAAACAATAATTGGGGTTTTTTGCCTTTTCTCTTTCTGTAAAAAATCTGCAGTCGCCTCATAATCTGGATTCTTCTTGTCTTCCTGGTGAAGAACAATATTTTGCTAGGGAGCACATATGCAGGGGTGACCATGTTTTGATATGGAGTGGAAATGAGGCACTATAGCTTTATTCCAAGGTGAAGCAGAGAAAGCCAGTGATGAGCATAGATAAGCATTTCTCTTCCTAGATATCGCAGAGTAAACACTACAGACGTGGGACTTCACAGGGAGATGAGGACAGCTCATTTGTTATTTCACTATATAAAACCATGTTTGTGTCAAAGACTGGTATTAATTCATGTCTTGGAAGGCCTGCACAGAATTACCTTTCATTTCCTCTCTTTCAAGATTAATCTCAGGTCAAGTGAATTTCTAGTTAATGGTCAGAGGCAATTCAAAGCTGGTGAGATCACCATGAGAGACAAAAGCTATAATTTTATGTATATCTGAAGTGTAGAAATATTAACAGCTCTCCTTACTACAGACAAGATTTTAGTTTTTAATTTTTTAAAAAATGTGAATCATTTTGACAGGAGAACTGGAGGCACCTGTACCTAAAGGAAAGGTTATGTGTTCTCATTTCTGTGTGCCAATCAGCATCATTGCCAGATCCATGTTCTGTGTGACAACTGGTCAGCTTCATTCTACCAGTCCCCCATGGATGCTGAGAAAACAGCCTTGGTGTGTCTGGATCTGCTAAAATCCAGAGCTGCAGAGCTGAGCACTGGCATCCTGACAAGAGTGTAGCCCACCTCCCACCACTCACAACAGCTTCACTTCAGTGCTGAATGAAAGAGGCAGGTCTGGTGCCTATGGGACCCTGGAGCAGACAGCCCTTGAAAAGGAGGAGCTGCTGCCCTCTACCCTCATCCTCACCCAGGATTTCCCAGATGGGACTGAATTTCTTCTGTGCTCGTCAGATACTAGTTTTGTTAACATGTGCCAATACTGGAAGTGTCATGTATCTGAAAGAGCTACCAGAATTACCAAAGCTGTTGTATATTGCTGTAGAAATAAAATACAGCACAGCAGGATCTTCTCACAGCATCGAAGTTCCTTCTGAAGCTGAAATGGCATTGACTTTGTTTTGCTAGTGCTTTATTTGTGANGGGAAAAAAGGACAAAGATATTAGTAATAATGTTTGTGGGTTTTTCTCGTTGGGGATGGGGGTTAGGGGGGTGTGACTGAGTGTTTTTGTTTTTTAAAGAAACCCATGCATGCCAAAATGTAAACTGCATCCACAGTTTTTTAATAGCTTCCAAAATCATTCTCTGCTTCATGGGAAGTTATATAGAAATCCAGCATATCTCAAAGCACCCAAAATGAATACTGGACAGTATTTAGTTAAGGAAGTATTTTTAAAATAATTTTTATGATTTTTAATCACTTTTTACTCCCATTCTTTACAAATACAGTGGTGAAAATGGAGAGATTAAACAAAATTCAACAAATTAATCCAGAGCCATCTCAAATGAAGGCATGTTGATCAGAGCTTAGTACCAGAACAGTTTATTTGGACAGTACCTGACAATTAGCAATTAGAAAATGCTCCTAACTCTGTACCTCCTCTGCCGTACTTAGAATGAGACAGTCACCATTTCGTTCTTTGGAGCTTGGTAAAGGAAAGGGGGACCTAATTTTCTCCCAGGGTTTTGACATATTAATACCAAATAGTTATATCTCTTTAATTATGTAAATCTTTCCACCCACTCTGTGTTTAGCTACTAATTTGCTCAGGTGCCATCCTTACGGAGGGAGAATTGTGTTGTATCCTGCTGGGAACTGTAGTAGTAACTATTTAGTAGTAACTCCCATATCTTCCATGAAAGTAGTGGTAGCTCCAACTCCACTCCGTGCTGGGTCCCCCTTCTCTTCCTGGCCCAAGGGTACAGGCTGGATGACTTTTGGATGACCACTTAGGGGCTGCACAGCTCACTGTGACCCTCTGCAACAGATGGCTGTACTCACCCTTCATCCTGTAAGTTTGCAGAGAGTCCTTTTGCTTCAGTAATCTGCAGCTCTTGAAATAATATAAAAGTTCTCTTTCTAAAACTTCTCATTGTATTATGAAGTACAAGCTGTGTCTATCTTTTGTCCTCCTTTGAAGCTTCCATGGAAGTTATTTAATGGCTCCACTGTTCAGTCACTCTGTTGTAGTCAAATCCTTGCCTATTTGATTAGGCACGGTATTAAATCCAATAACCATGCTCATGGAAATACAAAAAAACTCCTCCCTTTTTGTGTTTGAGATGGTTAATATTTCACCACCATTATTATGTGAATTCTAAAAAATCATCTTCAGTTACCAATGAATTAAAATACATAAAGAAGTTGCTTTTTTGATGTTCTGATTTTTTGAATAATTATTCGTCAAATTAATACATAGTATATTTTATTTTGTGTGGAAAATGGAAGAGTGATACTTTGAAAATGTAAGCCTGAGCAACTTATCTGCAACAGTACAGGTATGTTTTTATTTTCAGGGATGGGACTATAATATTTAGTTGCAGACTGATACATCATGAAAGAGAAACTTTGATTCACAGTACTTTAACTTATAAGGATTAAATACAATAGATGGCACAAAAAGAAGTCTTTTCAAAATATTTCTAAACCCCCTGTATACCTCTTGTTATTACCATGAAACATCTGAAGAATGTATACCTCCACTTTAAAAACCTTGCCTAACTCAGATTTTGTAAAAATAACTTTGAACAAGAACTTTCTTTCTAAACAAAAATAATGAAAAACTCTTGGACAAGAAATAAGTTTAGGTGATTTTTTTTTCTGAGCAGCCAAGAATTTGTAAACCAATGTCTGCTGAAGAAGTTAAAATCTAAACCATAATATATTTAGAAAAATATTTAGCTTTATGTAGGAAACACCTCAATAAATTGTGCTTTTTTCCTGTGTTCACCAGAAAATAAGAAATGGAAATCTTATTTTCTAACTCAGTATATTTTAAAAGGAACAATGTATTTCCTCTTAAAATGAGGAACGCAGGAATCACATAACCATTTGTTCTTTTTTTTTGCCAGCAAATACATTAATCTGCATATCATAAACAAGAATATATTTCTTAAAAGCACTTTGGGCTTCTTTAACTGAATACTAGAAGCTGAGGGTCAATGGTTGTATATGTCTAGTAATGCTACTGCATTGCATGAAGTAGTGCAAGAGAGACAGCGAATTTAATTTAGATGACATTTTCAAATTAATGGCATACATTTCAAATTTATTCAGTTTGAAAAGATGCAGTAGCATTGGCTAGAACTTTTAGGTAAAGACCAAAACAAATTCATAATTACTTTTGTGGACAACGTGTAATTATTATGATTTCATGTAATTAAGTCATGGACTGTTTTGATCTGCATGTTCTAAGAAGCAGAGACACCCTTCCCTACAAACAGTGTTTCTTCTGTTCTTGTGGAGTGTGCTGCTTCTCACATATCTTTAGAAATGCAGTGTACAGTTACATTTTCTTTGTGAAAATATATAAGGATTATAACTAGAGCAGAGACTGAGTTACCCCAAAACAAAACTGCCGCAAGACAGGCAGCGGAGTCCTCATCAATGCAAAACTCACGTTTCTTGAAAAAGCAATCAGCAACTGTTTTCTAAATCCTGCTTGATGCTGAATGTTATTGCACTGCAGACTGACTTGTGAAAGTTACACTATGCAAAGAGCTACTTTAATTTGTTCAAGCAAGGGAGTAGAACACAGCCAAGTTGCATTTACTAAATCTAACTTACATCTCCCTCTATTCTAATTACAGAAAGTGTTACTTTATAAGATCTTTTAAAAATAATTTTTTGTAGAAATTTATTTGAAAAATCAGAATTTAAATATTGCTGTAGAAGTTTACAAGTAGATGTTGACAAAACATAAATACAAAAACTTGCTCTATTTCGAGGAATTCTCTTCAAACCAGGGATAACCCGCTAAAGGGCAAGGAAGAGGCTGCTGGGTTGGGTTCTTGCCTGTGGGGTCGTGCTCACAATCGAACTCCCCTTCTGTTTCACACTCTTTCAAGCACTTCAGGAGCACCTGCCCCATATTATTAAATCAGAATATCTATCCTTGCTTTCCTTGGACTGCTTCTCTTTGCATGAATGTCAGAAAGTCATAAGACTTTTTGAGGGAGGGAGTTGGACATTGGATGGGGGTCCCAAATCTGCAGCAATTGGTTCTATGACAGATGTGCAGTCTCTAGTTTGCAAGAGAAATGCCTTTTTAGAAGTGGCTTAATTAGAAATGATCTCACTATGCTTCAGCAACTCATAGACAGGTATGAATAATTTAATCTAATTTAATGTGGGTGTCAAACATCTCAGGAGCCTTCCCCAGTCCCCAGGTTTTTGATATTCCCAAATCTGGGATTTAAGTGTCAAAAAAGGACTGTTGGTTACTCAGAGTGGGGCTGCAATACTTTTGAAAGATCTTGGTTTCACCCTAGTGCACAAAAGAAGATAATTTCTAGAATTATGAGATTATTTACTAACCAGTATTCCTGCTTTCCCAGCCAGTTTTTTTGATCATGTTCTTTGTTCAAGCCATCTGCTTCTTTTACAGATCTCTCTGGCTTTTTTTTTTTAAATTTCCTAAGGATCATGCAGCACCAACTTATGTCCCACCGTCTTATCAAAGGTTTAGATATAGTTACCCCCTCACCCCTTTTTATAATCAAGTGGTTGCCTCATGCCACATGAAGTAATTAGGTTATGAATAATTTTGCTTTCCAGATTTTTTTTCTTGTTAGCAAAGTTCAATTCACAAAAGTCTTGCTCAAGGTATGAGTCAAACCAGCCTGTCTACCTTGGGCAATGCTTATCACTTTGGGCATCTTAATAGGAAGTACATGAACACAAATGTCTGCATTTTCTATACCATCAATGGACAGACATAGGTGGCTTTAGCAGCATGAAAAAGAGACTCAGTGTCTACCATATTAGATACTACCTTTAGTGTAGACAGTCTGTCTGCCTCCTGAAACTATCCAGTTGCTGAAGCATCATTCTCTATGATGTCTTCTGGGTGAAAAAGATGAAACCCCAGCACATGGTGGTAATGACCACTTTTTGCACAGTAATTTAGTGGTAAGGTTACTTATCCACATAGCCAGAAGCTGTACCCTGCTTTGTGTGCCTAACTTACAACACCAGCACCTGCATTGTAGGAGACCATGCTACATGGCCATGGAGTATGTTGAGTGAAAACACTCTCCAAGCCTCCTCGTTTACTTTGAAGTTGACATGAAAACACTGATGTGGCTGGCAGAACAGCGAGCAAAAAGGACTCCTTCCCTTGCCCTCCTGGGTCAGGCAATCAGAGGGAACAGAGCTGCTCTTCTAGCTGGGTGCTGTGGAGCACACATGCAGTTTTCAAGCAGCTCTGGAAGGAGGGATGAAATCCCAGTCCTGCTGCCTAGTGAGTATGTGGTGTAATCACTGGCAGCTCTGTGTCTTGCATTCCTGGCTGCAGAGTGTCTCATTTTAGAGAGAGGAAAAACACTGTCATGTAAAATATTGTGTGACTTTCTTGTTTACAGCTTTTCCTTTGGATCTGTGTATAGTCCATCTTGTGTTGTGCAGATTAAGGACATCTTCCTGCTGGATGAGCTGAATTCTTACAATTGTTTGATTTCATTGCCAAATGCCATTTTTGCTTGCACCTGGTAGATTTTAAGAAATCTTGAGCTCCCATCAATGAAGGCTGGAATGACTTTCTATGGGGTCTGTGGCTGTGTTTGTATTCTACTGTGAAGACTTTCCAGCCTAGCAAAGTGCCTGGGCAGATAGGCTGTACCTGATGCAGGTAATGTCAAAACAGTTGTTATTTCTAATAGATAGAACAGCTGAGGGAACAGAAAAGTTCTGGATTCTTCAATGCAGAAAAATTAGGTGCATAGGAGATTTCTCCCATCTCTTTAAAAAAATCCACAAATTAATTTGATTTTATTGAATTGTTAAAACTTTACAACTGTTTGGGATAATCAAGAAACCTGTTCTTGGTTTGCTTTCAAAAGGTATCTTCCTTGGAGAGGAATTTCTTTTGGATACCTGTATCTTTTCATTAAAAATTAGTATTTGAAAATAACAATTTTAGAGTATAAGTGTATTTACCCAGTGAAGGCTAGCATAAGAAAATATAACTATATAAACTTCCCCATAATTCCCACTCAACATGATACTTTGGATGTTATGAATTTGCATAAAAGGGACTTTTAAACTTCTTGCTTTATACATTAAATATTTGCAACAAGTGCAGAGAATCTTCTTCACACTTGGATACCTATCAATTCCTTCAAATAGCCAAGAGGAGTCTCACAATGATCTCAAGACTGCTGGGGCTGGATCAGATGTGAAGCTGAGAGCGCGATGAGATGGTGGTGATGACTGCAGACACACTCCTGCTTTCTTGTCTCTTCCCTGCACTGAGGATACTGAATTAACTGGCAGCCCATGTGCCAGGATAAACTCACTGTAAGTCATCTGACACCTCCTCAGTGTGGCAGCTGCACTTGTGGGCTGCGTGCTGCCCTTGCAATGAAGAACTGGATTTGGACAGTTCTCAAGCACTTGGGGCTTCTGCTAGGCTGTGGTACTGAAAAGGCAATGTAAAATTGTATTGTGCTGTGCTGATCCCACCGAGGGTTTCTGGGGCTTGGGAGAGGGGTTTTTTTTGTGTTGAAGATTGCCTTCTTTTTTTTTTTT
>VWZP01010965.1:165540-285602 GCA_013396995.1 Dicaeum eximium | reverse complement strand
CAAAAAAAAAAAAAAAAAAACCAAAACCCCCCCCCCCCAAAAAAAAACCAACCAAAAAGCCAAAACCCAAACAACTCTTTTCTCCTTTGACCCCAAGTAGCTGGATAAAAAAAAAATTGGAAGACAATTATCCTGTGTTATCAGGAACCTAAAAAAGTAAAAAATGGTTTATTATGGTATCACAGTTTGTAACTAATAATTTTCCATTTCCAAAGGGCTTTCCAAGTTGTCCAGAACACCATATCCAAATTGATCTGGATGTTCCCAAGTATCTTATATCTTTTACTCTGTTACTCTTCCTAAAAATCTGGTGACACACTGTAGTATTCTGTGTTATTGTAAAATGAATTATTCAGAATGAGCAGCAGAAAGTCTTCACAATTTAGATACAGATTTTGAAAATCCACTTTTAAATTGTATATAATACTGAAAACTGCTGTGCAGCATTTAATGAAATAACTTACTTTTATTTAAAGTTCAACAGAAGCTTCATGGAATTTGTGTTTTGCCGCCAATTTCAGCTGAATCACTGTGAGACACAGGTATAGAAAAAATGATGATATGGATATGCTGAAATATTATCCACTTTGGTATATAATTGTTTTGGGAAGATATTATGTTAAAATCCAAATATAAGCACTCTGAATATAGAAAAAGAGAAAGACAGAAGTGTGTCTCAAAAATCTAAACATTCTATTTATATTGGTAAAAACCACAGAATAACTTGAGTTGGACAAGAATCACCAAGTCCAGCTCTTAAATGAATGGCCCACACTGTGGTTGAACCCACAACCTTGGCACTATTAGCACCATGCTGTGACCAACTGAGCTAAAATGAGCATCAACAATTGTGTGTGTAATAAGTAAGGGACACAGTGTTTCCTATCCATAAAAGTTACCATTATACAGTCTATTTCAGAATGTGCTGCCAAATAAATATGTATGGCTAATCCTTCATTTTTGGGGTTAGTAGTCTGATCTCTTCAATAGGTATCTGGGCAGTGTCATTCCATTGCAGATGTACCATGCAATCAGCCTCATACTCACAGTGGGATACTGCTGCTAATTGCCACAGTTGTAGCTCAGACTAAGGTAGCAGCTTTTTAGTGAAACAGAAACAAATTAAGAATGAATGAATTAATTGTAAAAAATATCCCAATTCCACAACTGTCTGTTGTTTTCATAGTTCGTTAGCTATTAACACTAATAACAGCATAAAGGAATTGCTAATTTTCTTGGGGCATATTGTACACGCTATTATCCAGTAAAAGGGAGTGTTTGAAACGTGAGTTGATCCTTAGGAATCTAACTCAGGTCATCTTTGAGCTTTCTGCTGAAAGCTTCCTCAGTATTCAAGTTTTCTTGGTGTTTAGTGTCAAGACTCATCCCCCATGTGATCCTTGGGAGTGAGTATAATTTCCTTTTGTTTTGTTTCTTTGCTTTCCCAAGTCAGGAGATTTTCCTGGTCTTTGACATACAAAAATATGCACGAATTCAGTATCTATGAGTTGAGAAGCTATTTTGTTATTGGTTTCTTCCGACCTGAACCTTCATCACACCAGTGAAGGAACCTGTTGTCAAGGAAGACAGATGGAATCCAAAACTGTGAGTTGATTTTTAAATCCCGCTCTGACCCCTAAAGCTATCGTTTTCTACTTGTCCATATTAAAGACAAAAGTGGGTCATAACAAGATATCCCTGAATGATAGACTCTCTTAATTAAGAGGAGCATGCTCCTCATGATGATGAGCTGGGGGACTAGAACACCTGTTCTAGCTATAAAACTGTAATACAAAACAGCCCCCTCCCTGCTTTGAAGGAACAGTCTGTATTAGGCTTTTGCACTGGAATTACACGGATCGTGTCTAAGACTGTAGCTAAGCAGAAAGAAACTTGGCGTGTAAAACTAGACACAGGAGAAAATCTTCATTGTTAAAGTTACTGACAGATCCTGTCATCTCTGTGAAATCCAATTGAACTAAACCTTTGCTTGTTGATTTAGAGGTGAAGGGCAGAGATTTAAGCAATTGTTTTCTGTGGCTGGTAATTGAAAGCAAACAGTGGAAATTCAGCAGGAGGTTTTTGGGAAAACCCAAGATTACAAACTTGTTTTTCCTCATAATTTCCCTTTACATAAGTGGGTAATTTTTACTCCCCACCCCCTTTCTCCCTTACACAAACACATAGAGTAAAAAAGTACTTTGTGTATATTCATTCAAGTCTGTAGCCATACAGTCATTTCTGGATACTTGGTCTGGAGCTTTGTGTGTTCCTGTAGAGACCTGTGTCTTGCTCACTACCCAGCCTGAGTCCCTGCCCCTGCCAGGTACTCTTGCACATGAGCCCTCAGCTTGCATGAAGTCCTGCTTGTCACTGCAGCAGCAGAATGGAAACTGCTCATGAATAACACTGTCATGCAGCCATAGACCCTCCTTTAGCAAAAGGAAAACTGTACAGGTTGGGTACAGAACCATGAATACTGGCTACCTCCAAAACAGTTGAACAGATCTGGGGGAATCCTCTTGGGCTCTAAAACTCAGTTGTTAGTCCAGTCACTAGCATGGTTTAGTAAGGACCAGACAAACAACTCCCAAACACAGTTAAGGATTAGTATTTGTCGGAGACCATTCCCACTGGGCTGGTTGGATGCAGCTACTGTATTTTTGGAGAATAAGAAAATTTACTATTATAATTACAGGTTTTTCTTGCCAGTTAGGTTTAGCGCTTGCAAAGGAGTCCAGTGAGTGTTTTATTTACTGATAGAGAGGCAGCTAGTCTGCACATTTGTGCTTATGCAATTTAGGTGGTGTTTGTATGGAAGGGTTGCATGTATTGCACAACTACAGGAAAAAATCCTGTGCTGGGTGTATAGAGCATGCCCAAGGCTGCAGTCCACTCCCTATTTTTAATGAGGAGTGCCAAAGGGAAGACTGGGTGGAAATTTAAAGAAGTAGCAAGTAGCTAGGACATCTTCAACAATATGGTCCACTCAGACACAGCACCATGTTCTTGATGCTATTTGGTGTGATAACACAGCCCTGAAGCAGCTTCTAGTAGATTGTTATATTTATTTTTCAGTGTCTTCACTTCTCAGTATTTAGTGTCACTAATTCTATGAAAAGGGATGGGCCTGACTTAACATATGGTCCTGGGTCAAAGTGCTTGCAGCAAGGGAAAACAACTTAGAAATAGTCAAACTAAACAAGTGTTACAAGCAAGACTTCAAAATAAATTATTTTTTTGGAGTATTTTGTCTAACAGATATAGACAATAATTTCAAAGCATTTCTTCAGGTGCTTTGTCTGACATTAATCTTTCCTAACAGAAACTGTTCGCAGTCCAATTTTTCAGACTCCTCTTAAAGTCACTGAAGAGAAACATTTCCAGAGTATGATTCATCTCCTCTAAAACCGATTTCACGAACTCTACTTTAGATGTGCTTTTCCTTTTTTTCTTTTTAATTGTGTATAGAAGGAGTAGTGATAATCACTTGGGTTACATGCCTATAGTTGAAAGAAGCCAGTGCTAAACTGGCTGAGTAACACCTTCCTGTGCCTTTGTTGTAGGCACATGGTCACATGCACCAATTACCTAATTCCACCCACATACTCTGCATTCTTCAGAAAATAGAAGACACTCAGAAATGTTATGACTAATTATTCTGGCTAATAACCGCAATACCCTCTTTTAAATTTTCTTCCAGCTGCGAGATATCCTTTACCAGTAGGTGTTTTAGCAAACACATCAACCTTTATGTGCTCTGTTTGCAAGCATGTCCTTCTGTATGGAAAACCAGACATTTCCTTTGGTAGCATTGTCTTTCTGTGCCTTCTGTGTTGTGTACCCTCTTAATCAAACTTTTCAAAATATAAAGATCTCATGGCATGAGCTAAACCTTATCTACCTTATTTCTCAACAGATACATCGTATTTTCATTTCAACATCTATTTTAAATGTGGTTTTTTTCCCCTATATCTGTTTAGATATTTGCATATGCTTCACCACAAAGCAGTTCCTAGTGCTTTTGACCTGTTTTTCTGTTTGTCTGTGTGGGGTGCAAATGTAAAATGTTTTGCTTTGTATCACTTTGTACATAGCTTCCCTAATGGTACGTTTCTTTCCCAATGTAGCCCACATCTGATAAAAAAATCTGCAATGTCTTTGCTACTTCGTTCTGTTTCTACATTAAAATGTCTGGTGCCATACTGCTGCATTTTGTGTCTGCATAATTATTTTCAGGTGCTACCTTTCTATTTATACTATGTATTCAACTGATGCCAGTGAGTACTTCTCTCTCCTCTTCTGAATAGCTTGTTATGGCTTTCCAATGATTATTTTTTTCTAATATGAAGTTGTGTTATGGTAGTGATTTTTTTTGTATTTCTTTTGAGTGTCATCCTCCTGTGATCTTTATCATCACCATGTCACATTTATCAGTGAAACAGCTATCTTGTAGGTATAACTGGGTTACTCACTCACTAGCTGCCTCTGTGGGTTCCTGTTTCTCTCACACAACACACTTCTTTGTATGATAGGCCCTTTTCTTGACAAAACAATAAGACTCAAATGGCATAAAAAATGTATCTGATTTTTTCCCTCTCTGCTTCAGTGAGCTTGCCACTTGAGCCCATTGCTCTTGCAATATCTCTGTCTTTTTGCCCAACACTCTTCAGAAATGAGCAGCTTCCTGGATTGCAGACCACTTAGTTGCTTCAGATCTTGCACAGATTAACATCATTAACTCTTTCCACTTCATGTCTCTTCAGCTTCTGCTTTCTTAAGTCCTTGAAGAATACATTGCTGGCACTAGTCCGCACAAGATCCATGGCCAGTTAGTTTTTTTTTCTACTGATACTATCATGTCTTGATGAGGTCACTTAGAGCAATGGAGAGTTGTAGACAGGTAATCTGAAAGGCCTGTGAATAATCAGCAATTTTAATATTGTAAGACTATAGATTCATTAAGGTTGGAAAGGCCTGTAAGAACACTGAGTCCAGTAGTTAAAAATATGTTTTCTTGGACCTTGGTTCATACTTTGGGGCTTAAACTCCTACTGGAGCCCAAAGTCTCAGCTTATTCCTGCCACTCACATGTTGGGCATCTTCTACACTTGCCTTGGGGAGGGTCAGCTAGCTTCCCATCTGGGAAAGGTAAAATATGGAGGTATCCCAGTCATTACTGAGCTTTTCCACTATAGTTAATACAGCTGCAAAATGGCCCATACCATTTCTCTAAACTTAGACTGGCATTTGGCACCTAGATTTGAGTGTGGTTACTAAAACAATATCAGAAATGTCCTTTAACAAAAAGTGAGCAAAGCAGTGTCTTACAGCCAGAATAATACAGAATCTAAGCACAGACAGTAATTTCCTAGTAACTTCATAACAATTAAACACAAAGTACATGTAACAAAAAAAAAGAGGCTATGCATAGGATACTTGCAGAATTATTTGGCATTGGAATGTAAATTTTCTCTTTGCTCCATGATTCCATTTCTAATTTAAAATAATTATTAGTAATAAAAATGATATGATGCAGAATTTGTGTGGAGCAGAAGTAAATGATTGCTAAGACATGAGAGCTAAATCATGGGTATGTTGTCATGACACTACTCAGGCAAATGTAGTTGTTTGAGTTCGGGAGGCAAAAGAGTAATTTCGAGTTTGGTTTCTTTTTGTGTGATGTCGATAACTTCTGGTTTAATTGCGAGTTAAGACTAACATGACCAACAAAGGTTGGTCCCTAATAAACAGGGAAAATGAAGGGTTTGAGTGAGATTAATCAGCCTATGGAAATTGAGTTTGGCTGTCAGACCTGTGTCCTAGGGGTAGCACATCTGTTAGTTAAACCCCACACAGTTCATCAGAATGGCAGTGCTGGAGTGTGTGCTGGGTCTGATGTGCCCTGCCAGGATCTCTGCTCCCACAGAAGCTGCTTTGGGCTGGATGCTAGATAGCTAAAATGGCTTGCAAAGATGCTATGGTGCCAGGAGTTTTCTTCCTCTGTGTGAGGAAAAGAGAAATATTGCTCCCAGCTGCTATTTTTCATCTCTAATAAAGCTCTAGCTAGTAATGATTGCTATTAGTAATTCCCAGAGCCAGAAAGGAGGCTCATGCTCTTTTCACAGGCTCTTAGATTTCCTCACCAATTTTTTTCAGGTTCTAACAGAAAATGAAACACCAGGAATGTCATGTAGTAATTGAATAACAGTAATGTGCAGGGAAGAAATTACAGAAGAGCATAAAGTAAAATAAAAAAATGTGAAAGGCTTGGGGTTTTTTTTATAGTTAGTTGCAATGACTGATGTTATTAGACAGAAATTATAAAAGATCACTTGCTTAAAATAATAACTGAATGTAAATGAATAGTACTGTCCTTACATGTTTGTAGGACTGAGCTTTCTTCCATGCTGTTCTTCTAGAATGGAAAGGAGGAAAACCAGACCATGACAGATATTTGTTTTGGTGACTGGGTTCAGTTCCTGGTCCAAGAACACCTGTTACATGAAATATTCATACCCTCAAAGAGACGGGTTTGACCTCAAAAGCAGGTCTCAAATGGAGCTAAGATTGTGTGGAAATCTTAACATCCAGGACTGGGCAAGTGGCTTACTTTCTCACAGTAGAGAAAGAAATCTTGTGGAAATTAATGTTGAAAGGTACTTCTGAAGAAGATAGGAAATCAGTCTCATTATGGATTTGTGAACTGGCAGTAGATGATCAATTGTATTGGATAATTTTTTAAATCTCATAGCTCAGAAGAGCAATTCAAAGGTTGACTCAGGACTCAGAGAAGTTTGGACCTTGAAAGCAGGAAAAGAGAGCAGGCAGCAGAAGGGAAGGGAGATTTGTAGATGAAAGCAATCTCTGCCTAGGCTTTTACATAGAAGTACTCTGTCTCATAAATTAAGCAAGACCTTTGGATACCTGGCAGCCAGTTTGTGGCAGTGACAGAAGCTTCAATCATGCTGCGTATCTGAACATCTAAGTGACAGTACATACTTGTGTATGCACAGAGAAGCTCTGTCACAGGCACTCGGTAAATGGGATGTGTCTGGGAAGTGTCAGCCCTGCTTTACACACTAAGCAGTTGATTTGCACCTGCACAATAAACACAGCACATGCTAAGGGCTCTTCTACTGCACATAAACACAATGGCTGTGCAGAGCACATGTTGCAGAGACTGCTTCTACGAGACCTAAAAATGCAGCCTTTGGAATTACCTTTACCTAGTACCCTAATTTTGGATGAAGACATGCACAAAGCTGTTCTGTCCCTGCTTCCCAATTCTCTCCCTAGATAGAACTGTGCCCCTCATCCTTCCAAACCCCAGTGCTGTACCACATTCTCTGCTGTAGAGACAGAAGTATCACAGATATCATTATATGTAGCTAAAATGCTAGTTTGCAGTTGTAGAACCTGAATGGATGGTTCTGTACATCATTCACGCCACTATAGCACCTGGGAGGTTTAGTCACGAACCACATCATCCTCCCTTCCCCTTGCAGGTGTTACACAGCCACAGGACTCAGCCCTGCCTTACCCAACTTACTGTTGCAAGAGGAGATGAGAAACAAGACATGGATGTTTATTGTACTCTAATGTTACCCAGTATACCACCTATTATTATCTGGTACATTGTACATGATTCTGACCATTGTCTGAAGCTTATGAAATCCCCAAGAACCGGACAACTATTGAAACTACAGTTTTGTTTGTTTACACTCCTAGTGCCTACATAGAACAACAAAGCAGAGTTTAAAGTAGTTTTTAAAGTATTTAAGGCTATTGGAGAATCACTAGTCAGTAATTACTAATAATGAGCAACAGGTAATTTAGGGTAAGAATCAAAGTGGATACTTTGCCCTTAAAAATTGCCTGTTATTTTGTTATGATCTCTATGGGTGCCTTTCTTTTTTAAAACAAGCAAATGCATATGGAGCTTCCAGGACTGGGCCAGAAACAAAATTTACCTTAAAATGCATTACTCATCCATGTTCAGGAGCTGGCTCATAACAATATGATAACACAACATTGTCTTCACTGAAAGAAGATACTCTAAGCATTGCAGAAAAAAAATAGGTAGTTTGAATGACTGTTATTGTCAAATAGAAGAATCAAAGCCACTCTAAGAAATTCACTGCATTTTTTATAAACAAGTCTAGAATTTTAAGAAAATAAATGTGCTCAAAACAAAGCATAAAATAAATGTGTTTTTTTCCAGATTATGTCCTCGGAATTCAAAATCTCGTTAGAGAATTATTTTGAGCTAAGGTTAAAAAAAATTTGGTGCCATCAAGTGGAAATATTCTGTATTGCTGAGAGGAGCTGACAAAGAGGCAGCACATGGATTTCATTAGTTATACATACCAGCATTTTCAACTATTGCAATGGAAATGTTTTCCCCACCATACACATTATATCCTGGTTGAAAACTGGCAAGAAATCCCATCTGTCAACACTTTTTGAGAACTAGCATCCTTCTCTCTTACACGTGGAAAAAATTTCTTGGTTTTTGACATTTATGGCTGCCACTAAAGACTATTTGTAATCACCTTGCTAGTGTAATGTAGTGTGCTGCTGGCAAGAATTTTGCCTATTGCCAAATCCTCATACCGGAGCACAGTGGACCCTTTGAGGGAGCTCTTCACCAGAGCCAGCCAGCAGCCAATGCTATATATTGAATTTGTTCCAATGTGCAGGGATTAAAAGTCACATTCCTTTGTATTTCTAAATTTCTCAAGTAATTTTTTTTAAGGCAGGATAACCTGACAGAGCTGCAACCCACTCTGACAAGTTCTTTTGCAGTGGTCCTTTGTGTTTTACCACTTTTCTTGGAGTACCCTGCTTTCACACTGCAATTGGCAGAGCATAACATCCCTTGGAGATGGGTAATGCTTGACACTGCCTCAGCTGCTTGTTCACTGAAAGTCAATTAAATTCCTTGGCTTTATGTTAGGGAGGAATTGCATGGAATAAACTTCAGTTCAACATAGTCAGGAGTTTCTGAGACCTGTCACTTAAATAGTACATTTCCTGACCTCTGAAGACTTATTTTTCAACATTAAGATGTCTGGATTAACCTGAATAACCCAGATTTGGTGTTATTTTTACTGAGTTTTTCCAAGGCTATCACAAATTCTTCAAAACCCAGACTTAGATATTTATTACTCTAAATACCTTTGTTTATAAAATTAAGTAATTTTATTTTGGAATAGTAATAATAATTCAAAATACACAAAAGAAGTTTAATTTTTGCTGAAGTGAGATTATTTCAAATTGAATTATCAAAATCTTTGAACTATTTGGTTGAGAATCATTGGAAAAAATATTGGAAAACCCTTCACTTTGGTAATTTCTTTTTTCACCTACTATTTCTGAACAGTTATGACACCAAAAAATGTTTTTTCTGTTATATTCAGGAAGACCACTCTTGTCAGTTATTACAAATAAAGTATGCATCATGTACTAATGTATTATGATGAACCTTTTCCAACCTAAATGATTAATTGATTCTGTTATTAACTACCATGATTTCCTTCAGGAAAGCAAAATTGGTGGATTGTGTTACTTTAACCAAATTCAGAAGATGGATTCTCTGTATACACACACTGTACACATACACACATATGCATGTATTTATAAAAAAGTGCTCTCCACAGTTTCTCAAGTCTGGCAAAGTACTCTCCTAAGCATTATAATATTCAAATATAGACCAAAATATTGTATTACATTATAGTCTGTTTCAGAAAACAAACTTTAGTGTGTCACGCCATGTTTTCATGCCTTCAGGTACATAGTGATAGGGTCCTACTGATGCTTGTCACACACTGATGCTTGTCACCAGGTGTCACTGATGCTTTGTCACTGTAAGGTTTGGCTCCTGCTTTTTTTTTTATTTTCTCCATGATCATTATGGAGAAATGAACAAATTTTCCATTATTATGATGGAAAGCACTCTGCATGAGGCCTGGAAACCAGAGCAGAGTTCTAGATTGCCAGATGCCAAGTAGGATCCTGTCATGCTCCTGTGCCACTTCCCACCTGCTGCTCTGTCTCCTTGCACAGGGCTCTGGGGAGAGGGATGTTCTGGAGCTCTATTGCAGTAGTGTATCACGAAAAGAATCTCCTTAAACAAAGGTTATTTTCAGAGGGGGTGTTTCTATACACTTGAAGGGCTTTAGAAGCCCACTACATCCCAAAGTGGTTAAAAGGATGCAGATATAACTGAGAATTGGGTCCCTTGGATCTCAAGGGAACAGTATGACTGTACTTGAAACACTAATTTACTGAAGCATTTTTGAGTGTTGTATCTGGGGGAGAGACTAACTACAATATATCTGTAGGTATTTCAGGAAAAAGAGCAGATAGGACATGATCAAATGCTTCAAAGAGCTCATATGAAGTATGTTTAGCTGTGTATGTGTTATGTATCCTCACCTTCAGTGTCTTACAGATTGAAGTCTTGAGGGATATTGCTGTAAGGAGCAAGCATGTAGAGTTTTTTATGCAAAGAGTAACAAATATGTAAACTGTAAGTCCTTACATAAGAAGAACAACGCACTCTTGTTAAAAAGGACTGTGAAGTTTGTTCTTTAATTCTTTGGAAATACGGTTTGGTTTCTAATATTTGAAAGATAGAGAGAAAATGGTTCCTGAGAATATTTTTACTTTTTTATTGCCCATTAACAAGTGGAGTTGCATTCTGCACCTTGATTTTGATTGTTTAGTAGAATCTCTTTTAGTGGCAAAATGATTTCCTTAGAAGTCAGTTAATTCATGCTGCTGTTCTCCATATTGATCTCTCTAATAAGTGAATGTTTTCTTCTATTTTACCAAATAAAGTCAAAGACATTAGTAATTTGAATTCTATATCTATGTTGAAACAGTACCTCAATCACTAAAAATTGCTGAGGTCACTCAAAGATAAATGATAATTTGTGAACTCAAAGGCAGCCTTGATTCACTCTCATGCCCTTCTTTTCAATGATAAAATGATAAGCATTTAGATTTTCTCATTAAAGAGCTCTCAGAACCAACCTATTTAAGTCATGCTATGACTTCATGGGCTGATGGGCTGGTATTTGTTTTGGTTTGGGATTTTTTTTGTGCTTTTTAAAAACATTTCATTGTTGTTTTTGTTTTCTGTTTTGTTTTGTCCTTTATATTCAGCAATTGACATCAAGGTGATGGTTTAATGGTAGACTTTTATTGCTATGGACCTATCTGTTATCTTATGATATGGGAAGTACAAAGCCAAGACACACAGATTTGATTTCATAAACACAATAGAAAGCTTTTAATCCTTTCATTCTCATTAAACAACTTTAATGACACAGTAGTTTCCAGTAAATATTTTATTTTCCAAATGTGTCCACTGTAGTTTAAATGCTTTCCCAAAGAAGATGAAGACACTGAGTATGAGTATGTATACATGCATGTGGTTATATGTGCATATAAATGTGTTCACATATAATCATGTGGTGGGTCTATAATTTTCTCTATAGTGTTTTTAACCACAACAGATTAAAGATCTAAATATTGAAAATTACACAGAAACATAATGTACCTCAGTTAATGGTGTGTTTTATGATGTATTTTTGTCATACGAAAGTAATTTTTAAAGGCTAATACAAAAGATGCAGTTTTTGTCTCAGCGTCTTGGGCAGATTCCTGGGCAGATGGAATTTACTGCAAGGGGAAAGGAACTGGGTCATAAAATTCACATAATAAAACAGGTGGATTGACAAGATAGGAAAATCTTCATGGCATTACATTTTTTAGTCTAATTCCTGTTTATGGCCCTCATATTCCCTCCGTGGAAAGCTGTTTTTCATCTCCACTGCACCCTTTCAGATGGTGGAGTAAAAGGAATCTGTACAGATACATTGATGGGAAGGCAAGCTTTGCCTCACTTACATGACTATTCAGGATAGTCATTAGGAGTATAGGATTCTATAGGATTCACTATAGGATTCTCATCCTAATATAATTAGCTTGCAGTAAACAATGTTGTCAGAACACTTACTGTAACACCCAGAAAGTTACCTAGAAGTGATTTGAAAGCCAGCTGGCCTTTGGATATCCTGTCACTCTAATCACCTGCAGGAGTACATTGAGGATGTATTTTGGGACATCTGGTTGTTGTCCTTTGCGGCAGTGTGGGGCTGGCCACCGCCTTCCCAAGAGTGTCTTTGGGAAGGGAGGAATAGCTCAGGGTCACTCATGACACCACATGTAAAAAAAATAGATCCACGCGTAGGCAGGAGGGTTTTTGTGTAGGTGCCAAGGGTTTATTCCACGGAGTCCCCAGCAACAAAAACCAAAGTTGGTTTGTTCTGTGGAAGAGGTTGAGTCCGTCTGTGTGGTCCCGATCCTGGGAAACCACCCTCAAGGGAATCGGTTCTCCTGGATATTGGTGAGGCTGGGCTGAAGGACCTTCCACGTGGTGTTGTGGGGCGGGGTGGATTCACGCTGGGTGTTCCGTTTCCCTGATGGTACGTTGGTCTCTGTGGTAGTGGCATGTGAGGGAGACTCCATGGCGGCAGATTGCAGCGAGCAGCAGTATGTCCTGTCCTGCCACAATTAAAACAACGGATGTTTTGATTAACAAGAAGCACTTCTCCCACCCCCTTACTCACAGCCAGAGCAATTGTATGTTCTATTGATGTTTCTTTAGCACAGGCCTGCACCATCTGTTGGATCGTTGGTTCAGGATCAGCAGGGAGCGCCCTCAGGATCTTCTTATGTTCTTCATTCGTGTTCCACATTGCCATTTTCACAAGCAAGTCTTGTCTGGCCTCTTTATTATCAATTCACTTCTCAATGGCATCTTGCAACCTGTCCATGAACTTGATGAAAGATTCATTAGGACTTTGCACAATGTTTGCAAAATTCTGTTGGGGGGTGGAATCATCAGGTGTTTTCAAAAGTGCTTCTCGGGCTGCTATCTTAATGTCCTCTAACACAGGGAGAGGAATTTCCACCTGATCAGCAGGTAGACTGAATTCGCCTTCTCCACTGAGAGCCTCCAAACACAGTTTATTGTCATCAGCGTTTATTTCATATTTTTTTATCAGACGCTTTTTGTGGAAGACGCTTTTTCCACGTGGTTTCCCATAGTAGGAACTCCGTTGGTGATAATAATAAATTCATGATATATTTAATATCACACGCTGTTAGAATGTGTCCGTTGAAAGTCTTATCAAATAAGTTTTTAAAGTATGGTGACTTTCTACCGTAGTCTTTGGCAGCTTTACACAATTCTTTTAATTCAGAGAACGGGAATGGTTCCCAACTGGGATTTCTATCTGCATCCACTAGCACCAGGGCCACTGTAATTTCCAGGCCCTTCACCACTTCCCAATCTCCCTCCTTTGCTGCCTCCCTTTTCAATTGCTGCCAGTTTATTTTTGGTCTGTTGGGAATCCTTTTTGATTTGCTATTGATGTTCCCAAACACCAGCTTGCTTTTATTTCTGACCGGAACTGAACTACAACAGTGAGTCTTGGAAACCAAGATGGCTTCCTTCCGGCCAGGCCCACTTCCGGTTCCAGTAGCATGGGAACCGGGAGTGGCCTGTGGCAAGGAGGCGTGGCTGTTTTCAAGGGAGGAGTTTTCAAGGGGAGGAGCAAGGGAGGAGCAAGACGAAGGGGAGGTACTCGATGAGGGGGAGGAGACAAGGGCGGAACCCGAAGCAGGGGAGGGGCCCGTCAGAGAGGAGGGAAAGAGGGCGGAGTCAGGAAAATGGGCGGGAAAAAACGAAGGGGTAGAAGAACCTCCATTTTGAATTTTGTCTTCAGGTTTTAAAATGGCTGACTGAGCCATGTGGCCGGTGCCATCTTTCTCTGTAACATCTATAGAACTGGGAACACAGCAGGGCAAGAGGGTGCAGGTGAAGGGGAAACAGGAGAAGGACCCAAGCCAGCCTGGCCACTGCTGACTCGAGCAAGGGACAGAGTGGAGCTGGAGATGACAGGATGTGGGTGATTGTCCTGTGTCAAAATCTGACAGGTTTCATGTCCATCTCCACTCTTAGGGAGCACGGGGTTCGGATCTGGGGAGATAGGGTTACCAAACGGGGGAGAACTGGGTCCCAAACTCTTTTCCCTTTCCCCGATTAACTTATAAATTGAATGGAACAAAAGGTAAAATCTCCCCACCCCCGAGTTTCCCCTAACTTGTTCAGAATACAACTGTTTCCCAGCCTTGTCCCAAAAAGCACCTGAAAAGATCTCCCTCGGAGCAATCTCCAAAAAATGTGAAAAGAAAAAGCGAACAAAAGATTGCAAATCCCTCTTAGAAAACTTAATTTTTTACCCAACAAGGGTACCCTTAACTTGGTACTACAAATCCTGCTCTGCAAGGGAGAGCTTGTTCCCCATCACAGCACCTTCCCAGGGGAATGTAAGAAAACAAGCAGACTTACAAACAAAAGCACCTGAGAAGGGACGCATGGATCTCGACCGATCCTTCGGGTTAACACACACAGACAGCTCACACTCCACTTGGCAAAATGACAGAGGGTTGCCGGTCGACCCCTCAGGAGAAATCTTCTAAAGCGAAGGTTGCTTCTTCGGGGCGCTGACACTCTGAGCTGCAAAATCCACAAACAGTGAAGACACTCTCCGAGACTCCAGACACAGGGTCCCAGTTCGAGCGCCAGCTGCGGCAAAGTGGGGCTGGCCACCGCCTTCCCGAGAGTGTCTTTGGGAAGGGAGGAATAGCTCAAGGTGACTCATGACACCAGATGTAAAAGAAATAGATCCACGTGTAGGCAGGAAGGTTTTTGTATAGGTTCCAAGGGTTTATTCCACGGAGGGTCCAGGGACAAAAACCGAAGTCCCCGGGGAGATCAGGGGTTTTATACAAATCGAGGCAAAGGGGAGGGGATAGGTGGGGTTAACAGGAAAGCAGCCAACTGGGGAACAGAGGGAAGAACTTACATCAGCAGAAGCATATGGGAATAACAGGTTGGGGGAACTTTCTAGATGTGAGGAGGAGTTGGGGGAGTAACTTAATGATGTCGTATATGATTAACTTGATCGGGAGAGTGGTTTCTAAGTTGTGGTCTTCCAGGGCATCCCTAACTCCACATTGTGGGATGCAACAGTTCTTGGGTAAAATTTTTCTTACATCCTGTGTTTCAGGACCTGCTCCAACATGTACTTCTCAATGGATTTCAAAACTGACCATACTGAGACAGTAGGAAAACACACCTTTTTTTTAAATCAGCAATTGTGGCTTAAGCAGACATCTCCTTTTACTCTTCTCATCTCTATACCACTTCATTCTCATGCCTGCAAACACCTTCTGTTGTTTAAGTCTGCTTACTTGTAAAGAAGAATGAGAAGTATTCTTATCAAAGAAATAGCTGTTTTTTTTAGGCAGCTCAGTTCTGTTTTATTTCATGCTTTAGAGGTAGTTTTGCTGGTCTAGAGCCTGTCACTATACATGTTACATATTTCCTACTATTTTCATGGTTTTATTCAAACACTTTTTATATCTCTGATTTCAAAAGTCCATAAAGAATCAAGAACTCTTGCAAAACAACATTAGTGAAGAAGTCCTGAACACCTGGTCTGGCACTGGTCTGAATGTAAATTGTGGGCTGGACCATAATTTTGTGTCATTTTTATCATCTTTAAAATGTGAACAATATACATTCTGCTACAACCAAACTGATAAAGACTCTAATGGTACAAAAATGGGAAAAAAAAGTTGAGTTTTGTTGTGATTTTTTTTCAGAAGAAGTTCAGTTCTTTCTGACAAACTTTACTTGCAGGAGCTAGGGCAGTGACAGCCATCATCCTTCAGTCTTCTTAGGAGGAGAAGGATTGAAGCTCCTTCTTAGGCTGAAGGAGCCTAAGAAGCAGGTTTGCACTTTTAACACAGCTACAGCATAATTGCTTTAATGGACTCTTTAAGCAGTAACCCCTGATTCTCTCTAAACAAGGCCCCAGTTTTGATTCTGTTCATTCCACGGATCCATAATTAGGGGTAGATTGTTATTGACTTGAATGCCCTACTGGTGTGAGCATCAGTAAGTCTAATTAATAGATTCAATGAAGATTTTTATGAAAGTATGTCAGGGTATTTTAGCTGAGCTGCTGTGGTTTCTTGCAGTCAACCTGCTACTTGTCTTCTAATCAGCCAATTCACTAATTTGCTGACTAACCTGACATCACAGGCTGTAATTTCCTGTGTTTAGGTTTATTTACAGAGCCATTTAAAAATACTTACATGGTGTCTTAAGGATTATGAGAATGATTTAAAAAAGCATCTAAATTTGATGCAGCAGTCTGAGTATGCACTGTGAATGCAAAAGACAAAGTTTTATAGTGAACAGGAACATAAATTATGCTACTGTGAATTCTGGTGTTTACGAATGTGAACACACATATCCTACATCTTAGGTGTTACTAAAGTTAGAAGGTCTTTGGGGATGCTGAGAAAGCAATTTTCCCCACTGGGCAATAGGAATGTAAATATACTCTCTATGTGATTGTAGAGAACACAGCACTGTGCTGTTCAGTGATGTCTAGTACTCTGCTGTGAGGTCAGTATTCACAGTGGAAGTCAACAGCCACTGCAGGTAGTGGCTTTTGAATAAAAGGTCATGTTTTTCAATAGCCTCATTCTGATTGAAAGCCTGAAAGCTTCTTGGAACTTCTTGATCTCTGCAGTACAAAACCAGAATTAAAAGGAGAAACCAGAGTTTGAGAGGTAGATACACAGTCTGCAATAATGTCTTCAGGACACCAAATCCTTTGTTCACTTGAGACCTAGGGAGAAGCCCTATTCCAGCAGAAGCTGGTGTGAGTTTTTCATTGACTTCAACAGATTCAGGATTTATACTTGATAGTCTAAGAACAAAATCTATGAAGTCCACCTCTCTCTATATGTTCTGGGAGTTTATTGTTACCATAATGGAAGTCAGCACTTCCCCCACAGTGCTGAGTAGAAAGCTTTCCAGCTGAGTAAGAATTAGAACTTATAATTAGGGTTTTTCAGACAGATGGAATCACAATCCACACAGACCAGAAGGTATTTATTACAGAAAACAGCTCTAATGCCATATTAGCATGTTTTGTAAAGTCAGAATTCCAGATTTGTTTTTTTTCCTTTTAAGCCATTCAGTCTTCCCTGTCTGGAACACCGTAAAGTGCATGTGGGTTTCACCTTACCTGGCTTTACATTA
Organism: Dicaeum eximium; assembly: GCA_013396995.1. NCBI lineage: Eukaryota > Metazoa > Chordata > Aves > Passeriformes > Dicaeidae > Dicaeum > Dicaeum eximium. Next base: position 268,402 of record VWZP01010965.1, on the reverse strand, counting down.
TCATAGCATGACAATGCTGGTTGCTTAGGCTGCCTTTTTCTCTTTGAAGCATAATGGGCACTTTTGGAGTGCTCATTATGCTTCAAATATAAGACAACTCTCCTGGTCTGTTTTGGATGCAGAAGAGATTCAAATGGTGCTGATAAAATTCACAATCTCTATTCAGAGGGATGGCAAATCTGTGGCAGAAATAAGGAGTCATATAAAGATAGCATCTTCCAGTGTAATAAGCTGAAGGAGACACCGTAGAATCCCCAGTTTATTCATGCTTATGCTTTCGACACATATTTTTAAGTCAGTGTTTCAAATTACACTGCAACTTGGAAAACAGCCCTCAACTTTTGGGTAGAGTGCCCTAAGCAGTTGGCTCGTGGCCAAAGCAGAACATGCAACACAGCAGACGACTTGGGGACACGTATGTTATCTCTGTCACGGCTCCATTGGAAAGGCTTGGGGCCTGGTAGAGGCTCCAAACTCCCGAGGAATATTCACAGCTGACAGCTCTTGGCAAAGGAAGCCCTCTCCTCTCCGGTCAGCATTAAGTTCAGGGAAGTGCCTCCTCCTAGCATGGCCCGCTGAGCTGCCGGGATGTTTCCTGCTCAGTTCCCATAAACAGCTCCCAGCGCATTTCCCTGAAGCGCTGCAGGCGCGGGGGGCGCGGGGCGGGCCGCGCCATTGGCGTTCAGGGAGGTGTATCCCGCGGCCGGCTCCCGGTTGGCTGCGGCGCGGGGCGGCGGCGCCGCCGGACATCGGCCGGAGGAGGGACCGGCACTGCCCTGACTGCCGCTGCCCCGCTGCCAGAGGTAGGTACGGCGCTGCCCGGCGTTCCGGGTGTCAGCGAGCGCTGCCCGGTGCCCTCCGCCCTCCCGCCGCCGCTCGCACCGCTTCTCCCGCTGCCCGCTGCCGCCCCTCTGCCTTTCCCTGCCGCTCTCCAGGGGTTTTTTTCCCCTCCTGCGCGTCGCCCCTGCTGGCGGGAGGCCCTCGCTGTGCCGCTTGGCACTGTCGCAGCCCCAGTGATGCTCGGGGGGGTGTGACGCGCTCCCAGCACGGGCGGGGAGGCACCGGCGCCGCGCGGCCCCGCGGTCACTCGGCGTGCTGGGGAGGCCGGGGAGGGTTCCCAGCGCTGCAGGCTTGGAATGCTGAAGTTAGTTTCACTTTTACAACGGGATGTGGATATCGCTGTGGCTGAGCCTGAGCACACACAGGGAGGCATGCAGACGAACCTCTGGCCTGCCAGAGGTCACCCCACTGGTTGCTCCCTGCCCGCACACGCACGATCCCAGTGCAGGGCGGTGCGCTCCCGATGCAAAGCGTCGCTTCTCGCTCTGTGCAAGTCCTCTGTGTGAAGGAAATCTGCTTCACTGCAGGCTTGGGTATGAGGTGCAGTGTTTTAGTACAAACTGCTCTCATCATTATGTTTTAGTGTGTAGAGATAGTGACATGGTGTGACAATGCTTCCTGTTTTTTGAGAGGGATCATTATGCTCTTTGATAGCCCTCTTAGTATGCTGAAGAGAAGTGTCAAAATACCTCCAACTTCAGCATAGTAACCTTTGTGGTCGACAAACATAGCCATGGTAGGAAGACCACACTTGGAGTTGAAGATGACTGTGTGCTTCCCTTCAAGCCGTCCTTCGTGTGCTGGTCCCTGTGTTTCAGCAAGCCTGGAGTTAAACAGGACTTCTGAAGTCTTTAGGTGTTATAGAGATTTTACAAGTTTGAGGCATGAGGACAAACAGGATTTTCCAAATGGTTCAGATACAGAGATTCGTGTATTATCAGTTAAAATTGTGTTGGAAACAAAGTTCACATTTTTGAAGCCTATCTCTGAGATTCACATCTTTTAATTGCATAAGTATCTGAAGGCCTTAGGCTCCTGGATATTTGATGCTGGACATGGCAGTGTCCCTGCAGAAATAAGCAATGGCATGTATGCTTCACTGGGAGTGAAGAGGATGAGATAGAAAACAAAGAGCTTTTCCTCTGCAGTGGAAATCTCTTCTAGTGAAGCTTTTCCATTTTGCAGAAAATTCATGTTAGGGCTAAAACCTGTTGTTCCTGGTCACACATATGCTGACTGCTATTCAGTAGTTAAGGTCTTGACCTTATCTTCCATTTTTGGCCTGTATTAGAATTAGTTATGTAAAAATACTTAGTGATGGGTTTTCTCTTTTAATCAACTGCCTGCCATACAGCCTGTGTTCTGCTTTCTTTCTGTGTGTTTGTTACTTCTGACTGTTCTTGATGCAAGTTTTGATGGTTTTTGCATGGTTTATGGTGGCAAATGAATATAATTGGAAAAATTAAGTTTCCAGAATTCTTTTTAAGCCTTGTAGTTAAAAACTAACTTCCTAGAACACACTAAAAGACTTCCTTTACAGTAATCGGAACAATTATTAAAATTGAAAATTTGTCTCTAATGACACCTCATGCAACAAAATTCACTGAAATTCATGTCTCGCAACAGTAGGGTGCAACTTGAGTATGAAGTATCCAGTTTGTGTTTTACAGCAGATGCTAAAGGAGACCAGAACTTTTGCACAGTGTCTGAATTGCACATGTACCTGTATGGTTTTATTACTTTTGTCTTTGCTGCCATCAGGCTTTACCATGCTCCGAGCCTTTAGTTACACAAACGGTAGGTGTGTGTTGCACCACGCTAAGTGTTGGCATCATCGCAAGTCTGTGCTGGCAATCAGGAGGGAAGATGTCAATGCCTGGGAAAGAAGAGCACCTCTAGCACCAAGGCATGTTAAGGAGTTGACAACGATGGGATACAAGGTCTTGGTGCAGCCGTCAAACCAGAGAGCCATCCATGAAAAGGTGAGGTCCATTTTGAGAGACACAAGCAAAATCATAGTGCAGTTGTTAACCATAGTGCAGGAAACGTAATATTCAAAGGCCATTCATGAGGAAACATATAAAACCCCCAGACAATTATAAATCCCCCAATTTCATTGCTAAATGTGGAGTCATGTGCTAGTGGAAAGGAAAAGAAGTAGTTTGTTTAGCCTTTTAATGTAATATTGCCACCGTGGTGGGTTTTTGGAGTTGTTTTTATTCATTTCATGTCCTTTCATTACTCTCCCTAGACGTTCTGAGTTCTCTTGAAGCAGAAGCTTGGGAGTTTCTTTAACATTGGTGGCTTTGTCTTCTGTTTATGAGAAGGCAAGAACTAAAAAACTAGTATTTTTAATAGAACAGGAAAGATCAATCTGGTGAATTCCACTCTTGCTTCAATCCTATTCCTCATGTGAAATGAGGAGAGAATTTTTTTCTTTAATGCTCTGAGCTTCAGGACAGAGAGCTTTTACAGTTTGTGTAGCAGCAGTAATACTCTGCTGTAAGATAACTGAGAAAACAAGGGTAGGGAATTAGTGATTATTTGCACATACCACCTTTTAATTAAGGCGCGGTGCTTTTTTCATGTAAGCACAGATCATACTAGGTAAACACATTTCCACAGAAATTGCTCTTCATCTTGGACTTGAGCTTATACAGTTTTATAAAATCACATGTCATCAGTCTTCATATTTTTGAATTTTTAATATTTCTCTAAACTTTTTTCCAAGTATTTGAACATCTTACAAAGGACTGTTCATTGTTGCAATACTACAGGATACTTCAAATTTAGTAAAATATTCTTTTTGTCATCTGTAAATTTAAGATGAAGTACTTTACTAACACATAATTATAATTTGGCCTCATATAATAGGATAATAGCATGGTAATTCAATTTCATACTTGGTACCTCTTTATCAAAGAACTTTGTGAATGTATCACATGCAGTAACTTGTTTCTGCCTGGTAGAATTATTTATTTTTCCTCTGTTCTAGTTGCTAATAGGCTGAAATCTGAATAAGAAAAAACACAGAAAAATTTTCTTTGATTTTTCTCTTTCATAGGACTATGTCAAAGCAGGTGCCATTATTCAAGAAGATATTTCTGAGGCTTCTCTGATAATAGGTGTGAAGAGACCTCCAGAGGACAAATTAATCCCTAAAAAGAACTATGCCTTCTTCTCTCACACTATTAAAGCCCAAGAGGCAAACATGCCCCTTTTGGATGAGATTTTAAGACAGGTAAATTATGTCATCATGAAGACCATTGTCAGTTAACATGGGGTGGAAACTGAACTTAATGCTTAAGTGTGATCAAAAGCTTGCTGCCTAGTATGGTTCCTGCCAGCACACGTACTTGTAGATGGCTAACGAGGACAGTTTTCAGTGTCCTTTCCTGAAACTGAGTATTTCTTGCTCGGGGGATCTTGTGTTTGCAGTGGTACTCTCTTCAAGTGCATAAGGCAGCTACGTTGTGAGCAGGGTGTGCTCAAGAGAGGCTCTTTCTCTCCGAGTGAGAAGAGTTGTTGGAAAGTTACTGAGCTGGAGTACACATTGACCATTTCAGAAGAAGGCAGCCAGTTCACATCCTTGGATGTGAATGGGCCTGCAGCAGCTGGAGTGGCACATTGGGGAGCTCTGTGCAAAGAGGGCATAGGCAGCACAGACACTTTCAAACAAGAATTCAGTGCAACTGTTATGTTTTTATTTTTATACTTTAATCTTGTTATGATACATTTTATATTAATCATCAGACTCAATCACGAAGAATGACAAAGGCATGTGAAAAGGTAGTTCCTGGGAGAGCAATGTGCCACAGACTGCATTCACTGAAAATTTTAATACTCAGTTTGCTGTGTATTTTCAGGAAATTCGACTGTTTGACTATGAAAAAATGGTTGATCATAAAGGAATGCGAGTTGTGGCCTTTGGAAAGTGGGCTGGTGTAGCAGGTATAGTGTACAAAGTAAAGGCAGGCTTGCTACAAGTGACTTCCTGTTATACTGCTTGTCTGTGCTTCCTGGAAGTTAGGGCTTGCAATGTGTTTTTAACTGCATTTTAAATTCTTGCTTTTAACAGCCTTTTTTCCATTCTGGTTTGTTCCTCCTACTTTCATGAGACGACATGTCAAATAGTGATGTGGATTCCTGACAAATCTAACATGTTATGCTGTTGTCTTGAAGTCCTGTTTGTCCATTGAACTATCTGGAACAGACTAAATATCAAGAGATCAACTGATTAAGCTTTTGATAAAATAAGAGGCTGCTGTCAGTCCCGAGAGCTTGAACAACATCTGTTTGTCACTGTTATGCATTTAATCTGATTTTCGTGTGGCATGGTTCTCATTTCTTTCTACTGAATTTTAACACCATTTCTTCAGGAGACTCTTTTATTTCCTTCTTTAGAATCCAGTGACATGGATACACCTCATAAAAGGATATCTAAATATTAAATAGTGCCTAAATGCATAATGGGCCAAGAGCAGATTTAAGGTCACGGACTGCTATTAAATTTCTTCTTCTCTGTTTTTTTGTAGACTTTCTTTAGAAGTAAAGTATTATTATAAAAACATGGGAAAATTATCTGGGATGATTTGAGGCTTCAGTCAGTCTCTGCAGTTTCTAACTGCATATTTGTAATTAAGACTGATGATCCAATTTTCTATTTTTTTTTTAACAACAGGAATGATCAACATTCTACATGGATTGGGTTTGCGATTTTTAGCTCTGGGTCATCACACTCCCTTCATGGTAAGAGTATGTGTGTATGTATTTTTCTTTAGCTGAATAACATTTTGGCATCTGCTAGTTGTATTTGAATATGGAGAATATCTTGATGGTTCTGTGCCTTTGATTTCAGCACATTGGTATGGCACATAACTACAGGAACAGCAGTCAGGCTGTGCAGGCAGTACGGGATGCTGGGTATGAAATTTCACTGGGACTGATGCCAAAGTCAGTGGGGCCCTTAACATTTGTGTTTACAGGCACTGGTAATGTTTCTAAGGTAAGAATTGTCTTCAAGAGGAAATGCTATATAGTTGTTAATAGAAATTCTTGGCATTTGATCTCTATCATGTTAAATGGGTTGATGGGTTCATTTTGTTTGCTTGGACTTCACATTTTCCTTTGCTGGGAGCAATTTTTAAGTACTGTAAACTAAAATGTTTAATATGAGGTCATGCCTAACCAGGCTTACATGCTAACTTCTTATCAATGAACATGGATTAAATCTTACTGCTTCTCTCTCTTTTCCAACCTGCATGATTTCTCTCCCCCTCTCTTCCCACTGTTGACTCTGTGCTCACAAGGTAAATTAATCATTCCATTAAAGTGTGGGGGAAAGAATTATTTTTTCCAACGCCTGCTGAGTTTTTATATCTGGGTATCATTGACTTGGCTTACAAGTGCTTGACTTCAGGGCTATTTTCAGGGACATAGGGAAAAGGCTTACCCCTGGTTTTGGCAACAAAGATCAGTTAACAAGGCTCCAGCTATAAAGTGAAATCACTGCCTGCATAAATGTGTTCTTTCTAGCCAAAAGGATGATGTGTCTGAAAATCTTTTGTTTGTGGTCACACCTCATTGGACAAGTCATCTTGTAGTTCCTGGCCTTTAGAACAGCCTGGTTGATGAGGAGTGGCTTCAGGGACCTTTCCTGAAGAGAAACTGCTCCTCAGAATGGCAGCAAAACCCTATTGTGGCTGAGTTGAGGCCTCCCAGCTCAGCCATTAGAAATAAGAGCCAGGCATTGGATTGATTAGGCATTCTGCAGTTGTGGGGGAAACAATGTGTTTCATCTCTGGAGATGTTCTCTGTCAGGGCTGTCAAACTATATGTGGCATTTTATATTTGTTTTCAAACACCAAATGAGCAGTGTTACATTACATTTATGGTCTACTTATTCTAAATCCTACTTCATGATTTCAGGGTGCTCAAGAAATGTTCAGTGCTCTCCCATGTGAGTTTGTGGAACCACATGAGTTAAAAGAAGTTTCCAGATCTGGAGGTATGCAGTGACAATAGTGATTAAAAACACTATTGTCACTAAAGCCCTTTTTGTTCATGTACAAGAGCTAATTTTTTTTTTTTTTTAACTTCAGACCCTAGGAAAGTCTATGGAACAGTGTTAAGTCGTCACCATCATCTTGTAAGGAAACATGATGGACAATATGATCCAGTAGACTATGATAAACATCCAGAAAATTACATTTCTCGTTTTCACATTGATGTGAGCATCTCTTCTGTTCTTTTATGAAAGGTTTTCCACAGAGTGTTTGTAGTTACTACACTTTTGCATATTCATCATTTGAGAGAGCATTAACTTAAAATGCTAGACTAGGTGCTTTCGTACTAGGTGAAAACATCAGGCATCTGTAACTTTCTTTGCAGGTTGCACCCTATACAACTTGTTTAATTAATGGCATATACTGGGAACAAAATACTCCTCGCTTGCTGAGTCGGCAGGACACTCAGAAGCTGCTGGTGCCCCTTAAATCTGCTGGTGGTGCAATGGATGGCTGTCCTGAACTACCACACAGGTAGTTCACTTGTAACACTTGTAACAATTTTGCAGCATGATGTGGCATGTTTTACAGTGCCCCATTGATTTTGCTCTTGTTCTTTTGTGCTTTGCAGTCTTGTTTTCACAGTTTGGAGTTTTTGAAAACATCACAGTAGAAATGATTAACAGGTATCAGCTGTCTTTCTACAGAGGTAGTTCTGCCACTGATCTTCACACAGAATCCAATACAAACAAAAGTGTGATATCTGGGAATGTACCTGCTGCACCAGTATTGGCAGAAGTTGCCATGCCTGAGCAGAGTTTTAGGGAAAGTTCTTCCTACTCTGTTCACTCTGCCCAAGTTCACCTTAGCACCTCTTATTTCTGCAGCAGGTAGTGGAAATGCTTCACACCCCTGAATAGTTTTAAGGATAGAATGTGTGGCACAAATCAAGGGTTAGTCTCCTTTCAGTGGGGGTGGGAGCCCATTCTCTAATAGCCCTGTCACAGATTGGAGAGGACACAAAAATATATCCTGATGTGGAAGCAGGTCTTTGTCTCTTCTCTGCCAGCTCTTTCTTTCTCTCACATGACAAATAAAGAGTTGAAGAGTTAACCTTCAGTGGAGCTGGAGGTTGGCATCAGGCTAATGAATGCTCCACCTGCACTTGCTATCTGTGAACTGGTGGGACACAGCCACTTCTTCAGGCTTCCCTTTAGGATGGGAAGTTAGTTTAATGCAGGACTGCACAAGCACAGCTTGAGGGAATTTGTAGATGGAAAATTAATGGGAGGTGTTGGCAGCACATGGCATAGACAGAAAAGATCATGGGTGAATGGATTCTGCCAGTCTTTCTGTGAAATTGGATGCTGTTGATAGGAATGCAAACCTGATTGCTGCAATAGAGCCAAATTTCCATTATATTTCTGGATAACAGTTCTTGTGTTTTGTTGACTTCTAAATTGGTTGAGATGAAGATGTTGCATAGATCTCATATTTCTTTCATTTCCTGTTCACTTGTGACCTTTTATACCTGTGTTTCTTGTAGTTTGTATAATGCTCTATTCCACTGTCTTTTTATTTTAATTGCTGTAGATTTCTGGCCATATGTGACATTTCAGCAGATACTGGAGGATCTATAGAATTTATGACTGAGTGTACAACAATTGACAAACCATTTTGTATGTATGATGCTGACCAGCATATTACTCATGACAGGTGGGAGAGTCCTTACTTTGTATTGTTTTCCATTGTAACTTCTGGAGTGAAACATTATATTGAAAAAATCATGCATTTATAACACTTCTGAAAGGTGGTACCTTTCAGGTACTAAGAAATAGTTTAGAAGAGCTGTTTTCTCTCTTTCAGTGTTGAAGGCTCAGGGATTCTGATGTGTTCCATTGACAATCTGCCAGCTCAGCTTCCTATAGAAGCAACAGAGTACTTTGGGGATATGCTTTTCCCTTATATTGAAGAGATGGTAAGATCTTATGTATCTGATAAGAAGGTAAAAGTCTCAGAATTTGGTCTGCTTTTCTGGTCTCCTGTATACATTCAAAAGGAATCTGCTGTAGAACATAACTGACTTTGTACTTCAAAAAAAGGAAAAAGCTTTTGAAGTCTTGAGGCAATCCTTTGAAAAGGAAACGTGAACGAGACATGAGTGACCTGGATGTCTTAGGATTTGTCAAGAACACTTTCTGTAGGCAGAAAACAGGCTCTGGCAGGTAGTTCATTGCTTCTAGACCCTGCAATAGATGTAAACATCTGATTTTCTTGGGCTCTCAACAATCCCTCACAGTCAGACTGCTGTTTGAATTCCTGTATTTTCCTAAAAGTCAAGTGATGCTGATTGTAGCCAGAAGTGTTTAAAATATACAAGATATTGGTATTGTTGCATGCATTTAAATGTTGCTTAAAATCTTAATGTTTTACTTTGAGAAATATTTGGTAATAAAATGACCTGATTTGAAATAACTTATCTCCACAGCTGTTATCAGAAGGCTCAGAACCTCTTGAAAAACAGAATTACTCACCTGTTGTTCGAGATGTAAGTTACATAATTTTGCACTCTTCTTGTTTTCCCCTGCTTTGAAACATACAGACACATAAAGCCGTCAAAATCTGTTTCATATGTTTCCAGGCAGTGATTGCATCCAATGGCTCACTGACACCTAAGTATCAATATATCCAGAAACTGAGAGAGAGCAGGTAATGTAGGCTCTTAAAGTTTATTTGATTCAGGATTTTAAAAGCCACCCTGTTGCATTCTGCCTCCCCTTTTACATTCATTTATTCTTATGTCTTGGTGGAATGCATCTATACTGCACTGTGTCTAAATGTCTTCTAAGTTGATGATCCCCTTATTTCTTCATGCACATTGCCTAAATCATTAACACATGTTGTTAATAACTTATATTGAAGTTGAGAAAGTGGTCATTTTTCTCTGTCTTGCATTGTGAAAACTGTACTACCAGAAGCAGAAAACAGCCACATGCTAGATATACTGTGTTACTCCTTGCCCTTTTGAGAAGGATGTAACATAGAGTCGTTTGAAAGGAATGGCTGAAAGCAAAAGACTCTTGAATATTCCTTGAATCTAGTTACTTCTTGTATGGCTCGAGTGCTGTGCTGTGTAGCATTGTTCTGTGACTGGATGTATTGAGGAGACTCTGAGACTCTCAGGCTTTTTGTTATATTCATGCACCTACAGCTTCAACTACCACTTCATCCACACCCTGTCACAGCAGTTATGTGCCAGTGGTAGCCTAGAGTGAAATAAGCCAACAAAAGTATAAATAACCTGCACATCCCTTCCATTCCCCTTGCCCCCTTACTATTAACAAGCATCTATAGTTTACAAATGAAAAACGTTAATTTCACAATAAGTGGGTTCATGTTCATGGTCAGTGACAGCTACATTGTACATCTTATAAAAATTTAAATTGGTCTGACCAGTGCATGACTACATGCACTATGCACTAAAAACAGTGTGTTGACTTCTGCATCTCAAACTCTTCCAATTTTCTTTGGGAACTCCAGGACTTCTGGTTATGAACTTGTGCATGATGAATGATAGGTGAATTTTTCACACTAAGTAATGTGCTATTTGCTTCTCAGAGGCTTCAGCTCATAGTGATTTTTATTCTGTGCTCTTTGATAGACCCCCTCAAGAGGCTGTCTCAATAACAATTTTTTTTATTCCTCACACAGTGCAAGGATCTAATTTTTTTTAGCTTCCTCCATAATCACTTGCATGGTCTTGTGTGAACTACCCTGAGAATCTGGAGACTTCATTTCCAAGGGTGGTTTATCTGGGTAGATTTTTGATATTTCTGCAGATCTGTGTGCTGCATGTGATGTTCATTTGTTCATTGGTGTTGTTCACTTAGCTGTGAGAAAAGCAGGACAATATTGCTAACAATATTCTCCTTTATTTTGCAAACTTCGGGGGTGATGCAAATAGAAGAAGGGTTTTACTGTTTAGGGTGTGATGGTTTAGATAGATGTGCTCTTGTTCAGACCCTGTAGGAATTATGTGGTTTGTTTCCACTCTAGAAAAGTATTATACTATGTCTAGTTTGGTTTCTGAGGGTTCTGTTTAGACTAATTGCTAATAATCCTTCAAGTCTGTGAACATTTCAGACATAGGAAGCCAGACTGTATGAGCTGAACTGTCTTGGGTGCCATTAGATTTACCAAATAAACCTTTGCACCCTTACTTGCTTCTTAACTCCTACTGGTTTCTCACCCACAGCTGCAAAGGCACATCATATTAACAATGTAGATGTTATTTGTAACTGAATTATTTAAATTAATTTATAGAGAATAGGCACAATCTGGAGCTGTGTAGATTCTGTTCTCATACTTGATGGGTCACTTGGCAGCTCGTGTTTTTGCCTGTCTTAGAGTAAATATGCTATATTTCATTCAAGTGTACCTTCATTCTATACACTAGAAAAGTTTTTAGTAAATGTGACAAGTTGGATTGCAAAATCTAGCTTGTTTTCATATAAGAATTTCTCCTTCATCAACACTCCAAGCTACCTACCATTTCTGTTTCCTAAAGCATGGAGAGGAATTCTTCTCTTCCTCTGCCCATAAGAGTACAGTTGTGGAAGATGTTCTGATAGGAGGAAGAGGAGGAAAGTCCTTGGGTTTGCAATATAAAAGGATATGATGGGCTTAGGAGACTTTCTGTGAATGTATTAAATCATGATTTAACTTTTTTTTTTAAAAATCAAATCCCTAAAACTTCTATGGAGGTCAAAATTTCCTGATACAGTAGGCTGGAATGTGCTTGAGACATTTTATATTGAAAGTCATCAGGAGATCTAATTAAATTTATTTATGAGAGTAGTAGTAGTTAGGTTGAAACACTGCAGTGGTTTTCAAATCTGAGTCCTTATTTGCAATGATGATTTCTTGGCTGGGCATTAACTTTTGACTTTTATTGACTATTATGGTCCTGTGATGGAGTAATATGAACCTAGTATAATTTACACAAAATACACTTTCACCAGTGTGATTTTGTGTTCTTTAACACTTACTGTGATGTTAAGGGGGCAAGGCAGAGCCTGGAATCCCTTTCGGATAGCCCGACATGACATTGGTGTCCCTCAAGTTGTCAGGTTACAGTAATTTGGCCATTGGGAAAAACACAAGTGAGGAAGGTTTTGATGAACAGCTAGAAGAAATGGAAGAAGCAGTGGGAATGTTGATGGATTTGATCCTGTTTATGTTAGAGGAAAGAAACCAGAAGTTATGCAGCAGAAGAATGGAAGCAGTACTAGATAGTCCTAGATCAGATAGCTAGGAACTTGGCTCTTGGTCTGAACAGAGCTCTTGGTTTGTAGACTTAGTAAAACATACTTCTTCTGTTAACCTTGGCAGCTTACAGTTTCCTTCTGTGTAATTTTTAATTTTGCCTGTAACACCTTCTAGGGAAGTGGCCCAGTCACTGAAGATGAGTGTTGAGAAGAGGGTTCTATTGCTCGGATCTGGCTATGTTTCTGGCCCTGTGCTTGAATACCTCACTAGAGATTCCAACACTGACATCACAGTTGGTATGTAAGAATTTATTTTCATTACAGTATTATGTCTTACTGAAGCATGTGGCAGAACTCTTCTCATAAATAATAAATGGATGTGGTTCTGAGAAGAGATAAAGGAAATCTTTGTTATTATGCACAGCAGAAAATTATTTTGTAGCTTTGTGAGCATTTTGAATTTAAATAATTGATTTGAAAATGACATAGCCATGTTAAAACTGTTTGCATGTGTAACCTGTAGGGAAATTCCTGTAGGAATTATTTTTCCTTCTAACCTTCTTTGCACTCAGGATTTGTTTTGTAGATAGTCAGTCACTTTGTTGATGTTTGGCTGTGTTTTCAGCCTCACACAGCAAGAATATAAAAATGTTTTTGTAGACATCTCTATGAATGAAGTATCTGCTTTTCTTATAATGAGTGTCTTGGTGGTAAAACTTCAGACCCTAACTTACCCATGAGCACCAAATGCCTACTTTTTTATTCCTCTGTTTTGGTTTTATCTGTAGCATATTTCAGTCTGGGCATCTCAATAATCCATTTCTGTACCCTTAGTGATGACTTTACCCTGATGCTGGGACTTCAGTTTTAAAACTCAGGCTCTATTGCCTTACTGCCTGAAAGATACTTTGCTGGGAAGTGGTTTCCCTTAAAACTTACAGTTTTATTGCTGTTAATTGCTGTTGTTACTGCATTTTTTTTTTCTTCATGCTACTTTCATACTTGGCTGGTTTTGCTACCCTTCATGGTGACCACCATAGTACTTTTAACCCCTGGGAAAAGATTTATGGGGAAGAAGAGGGGAAATCTAGGAAAGCTGCACCCTTGTTCTGAGCCCTGCCTGATGTGGTGAAGAGGGAAGGATTATAGCAATGTGCAGTGCCCATCCCCTTGTCACTACAGAGGTTACATCCACTCCCTGCAGTGCAGTAGCAGGAAGGGAAACCAGGTGAACTGGAAGATCTGTTTTGCCAGGCACTGAACAAATATAGCCTCTTATCTGGGTAGCTTAAAAACATGCAGTTTCTACAGCACACATGCACACAAATAGCACAGAAGGAAAGAGACACAAAGATATTACTTGTTTAATATTTGACAGCAGGCAAGTAGGTGCAGAAAACAAAATGCACATCACAGTGCCATGTTGGGCTTCCTACTGTTAGGCTACACCACTTTAAATTGAGATGATGAAAACTTTAATTGGGAAACCTTCATGTAATTAACTTTTTTTTAGTTTGATTTTGTAGATGATTTTGCCTAGCTCTTCTCCCTCAGCACAATTTGATTCATAGGGTATAGAGAATCACCTTCTGGCAATGTTTATTTCCCACTGACTGTGGAAAGGCTATGTGGAAATAAGGCCCTAACTTAGAGGCACAGATGCTTTTAATTCTCCATAAGCTTGTGCCCTGCCTGCTGCCTTCTTTGACCGTTTCTTTTTCCTGGCTGTGTTCTCTGGTTTGTGCTGGCAGCATGGTGAGCTGGGAAAGGAAATTAGTCAGATGTAGCAAACACTGGTTGTGTTACCGTCGTTCTCTTTTTTAGTTCTGCTTTCCTTATGATGGTAAGTGCTGATGCCTTTTAATTCCCCAGAAGCCTGTGCCCCATGCACTGTCTTCTTTGGCCACTCCTTTTTTTCTCTCTGGCTTGTGCTGGCAGTGTGGTGAGCTGGGATGGGAAATCAGTCGGAGGTGGAAAATACTGGTGGTGTTATTGTGGATCTCTTTCAGTTCTGCTTTCTTTATAATGGTAGTTAAAAAAGCTTAATGTTACTATCTTTGTCATGTTAAAAATGGTGATTGATGTGAATTGGTGTTTGCTTTAAGCTATTAAGCTGTTCTTGACTGTAAATAGGAATTTGGTTAAAGTGTATTGGAAGAGAGTTTCAAAATATTTATTTTTAAACATGTGGAATGAGGGATCAAGTAAGTTTTTCTGATCACATTTGTTTACTAAATGCCTGATTTTTCTTCAACTGTTAGTGAAGGAAAATATGCATGCAACTATTTCTCTTTGGGAGATATGGCACAATTATACATAATTATACAATTATACAGTTAGACTTACCTTCATCTATAGGTAACGGTTCATTGTTTTACTTTTTAAACAGTATCAGTCATGAAGGAGCAACTTGAACAACTAACAAAGAAGTACAGAAATGTTACTCCAGTTCATATGGATGTCCTTAAGCATGAGGAAAAGCTGTCCTCTTTGGTGAAAAAACACGACCTTGTGATCAGGTCAGATTTCTGTGTAAAACATGATAGGCTCAACCCTAAGTCATGCTGCTTCTTTCTCCTAGTTGATTGACCTAAATCAACACATAAACACTTTTTTAAATGGCCGAGATGTGGGGTCATATTTGTGTATGTAAGCAGATGTAACTGGCTGCTGCCTTCTCATGTAGCTGGGCATCAGAACTTTAAAAGGGGTTTTGACTTCTTCGAAGTGTTCACCAATTAGGGGAATTTCCTTGTTAATGTGAAGGGCCAGTTGCATTCACGAGCTTATGTGTCCCTGGGATCAAATTTTCATGGTCACAAGAGGAAGCAAAATTCTGACATCTTGGTAATTTCTTCTGAATATCCCATTAAGAAAGAACTCATTCCAGATATTGATACAGGGAAGGAACTTCATAGTGCTTGCCATCTTGTTTCTTTTGGCACGACTGTCATGAACGTTGCTTCCATTCCATGTTGAGCGTGCTTTTCGCAAAGTAGTTCACCAGGATCTTTGTAATGCAGGCTTTCTCAAGGATGGTTTTGCAGTTTTGCATCTTCTAAACCTCATGCTTGTTTAGCATGCTTGTTTAGAAGATGTCTTTGGAAAGAGATCAGTGGTTTGTGGTTTACAGAGAAGTATGACAAAAGCTGTCTCAAGAATGACTCCCCTATTGTTCAGTGCCCTGTTCTGAGTCCATACAACAATGCTGTCCTGATAGAGTAGTGTTTCACTTTCATAGGTGTGGGACTGCTCAGGGCAAGGCAGGTATGACTGTTTTTTTGAGCTATTACTTGAGCTTTTTTGTAGGCATTCAAAAAGCATTTGAGTGTCCTTCCAGTGACAGGATAAGTAACTGGTTGAATTTTGATGTTGCATGATTCTCCTTCCTTTGTAGTTTGCTGCCTTATTCAGCACATCCTTTTGTTGCTAAGAAATGTATTGACAACAAAGTGAACTTGGTAACAGCCAGCTACTTAACACCAGCCATGAAAGAACTTCAGGAGAGGTAGGAGTGAAAGTAGCATCTCCCTGGTGTTGCTTCCTTCTTTAGTGCATTATCTGAATATTTTGCAGTCTGTTACAGTTGCAACACTTATTGTGAATTACTGCTTTCTGAATTCTGCTTTCTGCTTCTCTTTCTGTGATGGAGGACCAAGTAGCTTTCCCAAAGGTGCATGTTGCAGAGTGGTTAGACTAATGCTCTAAATAACGGAATGTATTTTTCTGCCTGCGTTATCCTATTTCATGTTAATGTGCCTTTTCCTCTTCCTTCAGACCTGTTAAGATGTTTGAGCTGGGCTGCTATTCAACCTGAGTAGCTGTGCTGTCATATTCTACTAGCAAGCTTCTTTGTCATCCTTTGCCTTACGTTAATAAAAACTCATTCTTGGCTTATTGTATCTACGGTAATCTCCTCCTTCATGCTCTTCTTTTGGATACACCTACTGTATATAATTTTCAAATTGGTGACAACTCTAACTACTCTAATATTTCTGTTGTCCTACTTACTATAATGCTTGGAAGTTGTTTTGAGCATGGAGCTTCATCTAGATGCTCGTCTGAGTCACAGTACTGGAAAATCTGAAGTTCATTCAAGTGAAGAATTGTACATGCTGTGTCTTTATAAAAGATAAAACAGAAAAAGCTAGACTGGTAGGGAATCAGTGTTGCAGAAAGTGAGGGATATTTAGGGACCTCTCTTACCATTTTTACTGAAAATATAGTATGCTCTCAGGAAAAGAAAAATTAAAGGGCACTTCTCATTTGTCAAAAGACAAACTGATTTTGAAAAAAAAAAAATCCTCAATTTGTGATGATAAGTGAACTCCTCTGAAACTGTAGGCAACTATTAGGAAAAAAGACCCCAAATACTTGTAATTCTGGAAAGCAGGCCTTTTAGTCTCTCTTCCTTGTAGGAGCTCTTTAGGACAATTGCAACTAGCTCTGTGCTGCCCTCTGCATTACTACCTTCCTGCATATAGCACTGTCCAGGAGATTGTGGGATATGGAGTAGCTGGTAGAAATTTCTTTTTCCACCAGCACCTAGGTGCAGAGAAGTAAGAGAAACAAAGGTTAGAAGGCTCTTAGATGGTTGTCACTTTTTAGGGTTTAATATCTGCTTTTGTTTCTTTATTCCCACAAGCTGCAGACAGAGCCTAGAATTTACTGTATTGGGAGAGGTTCACTGTGCAGATTGGACAGATTTATGGAATAAAAGGCCAGTAATAGTGAATATTCTGATGGCTCTGTGTTTCTATTATTTTTAGTGTAGAAGCTGCTGGTATTACAGTTATCAGTGAAATGGGCTTGGATCCTGGTCTGGATCACATGTTGGCGATGGAATGTATTGACAAGGCGAAAGAAGTCGGTGCTACGGTAAGGTTAGTGGGTAGTGCGTAGTTCTGCCAAGGTTATGTTAGTAAAGTTGTTCTTTTAACACCATGCAGGTTTTGAGCATGTCACTGATGTGTAACAGACTCTATAAACATTTTGCTTTTTCTGATGCTTTGAATTTCATAGCTACTAATTCACTTCATGAGACCATCAGCCAAGATGGCCTTGCCCCAGTGTATCTTTTGTTTTCCTCCCCATTACAGGCAGTGCCTGCAGTTTTCCCCTCCCCACTGTAGATCCTTCTCATCTGGCCTATTTGGGGAATAACAGAAACAGAAATTTTAAGAACTGATGGGGATTCTGCAGGGTAAATTTCTATGCATCCTGATCTGTCTTCTCTTCACTGTTTCTTTCCTGTGGATAAATCTGACAGGTTATATCGTATACTTCTTTCTGCGGTGGCCTACCAGCTCCAGAGCACTCTGACAACCCTCTGAGGTACAAGTTCAGCTGGAGTCCACAAGGAGTGTTACTGAATACAGTTCAGTCTGCTACGTATTTAAAAGATGGAGAGGTGAAGTAATGGGAAAACTTTCATTTAAAACCAGACAAAAACCGTGATATTTGGCTAAGGAAGGAATTGGGACTTGTAAAATGTTGTGTTTACCTTCAAGCCAGTGGCAGGCAGTTGCCTAAGCCAGTTGCATAAATCACTTATTGCTATGTTGATACCTAGCAGCTGCCAGCTTAGTTCTTACTTACTATGTGGAAGCTGATTGCCAGGAAAGAATTTGTTCTAAAGACTAAAGCACTGGATTGCAGTTGATTTTTTTCTGGGTTCAACTTCCATTCCTGTTTGGTGTTGCTTTTGCTACTGAATTGCCCCATCTTTGGCCCTGTGAAACAAAGGTGAGCAAGCTTGTCTATCTTGTTATGTTCATAAATCAAATAGCTTCATTTTGTACTTGCACAATGCATAGTAGAACTCTTGATTCCTTTCTCTTTTGGTGCAATGTGTAATACTAATAACCCACTGAGTGGGTTTTGAGAAATGCTTTTTGGTCTATTTTATAGAAGCTCTGTTTTGCTGTTTGTGCAGGAGTCATTAGACTTAACCTCTCAAATGTCACTGCTTCTGTTTTATGTAAACATTGTACTTGATTTGTGCAAAGCTATTGCAAGCCATTATCACATTTCTGCTTTCCAGCACTATCTATTTCCACTGTCACTTGCTCAGAGTAGTTACTGCAATTGTCAAGGAGACTGCCTTGTATAACCACTGTAAAGTTTAACTAATTACCTAAAACTCTTTGATCTGCAAAACTTAGAAAACTTTTGAAATATAATATTTTATGTTTTGTGACATTTTGGTGCTCTGCTGTTTTTGTGGAAGTAAGAAAGGAGAAATTCAGGGACTGTACATTGGATCATTATTTAAAAAGCAATGATCTGTATGTTTCAGATGAAAAGAGTTCTTGGAAAATGCTAAAATATTTCTAATTCATTTCTGATCTGGTTCACCCATTACTGGGAAAAATTAGATCATGCATATGAATGAGCTATTATGTGAGAACTAGATGAGCTTGTCATTAAATTCTGCAATTTTTCCTCCTTGCCACTAAATACTTATGTCTTTGACCATTGTGTAGGATTCTTTCACACACCTGTCTTGCCTGGCAAACACAACAGTATCTTTCAGCATTGCTGCAGGCTTTCACTGCTTTAAACCTTGTCCCTTTGTTCAGAAGTCAGAAAATGAGTTTGTATTGATGCTGCATAGCAGATCTGTGCTTTAGCTGCTTGAAGGAAGCAGGGTTCAAGGCTGTGGTTGGGAGTGATAAGGGAACTAGTCACCCATGGGTGTTTTTGTTTTATTTGAGTTTTTTTTAGTTTAATAGTTTTATTTGTTTTACTTCCATGGTGCTTTGTAGATTCAAGTAAAGAAGGGAAGTATTTTTATATCCATATGATATCACTTGATTTATTTTAATCTTTAAAAAAAAGGAAAAAACATCCATCATTCTGTTCATATCTGCCTTCTCTCCCTTATAAAAAACACCAAACAAAACCTAAACAAGATAATAAATAATTTGACCAAAAAGCAGGGAGTTCTGCACTGGTGCAGTCAGGGATATACTCCAAAATGACATTAATGTAAGTGAAATGGGAACCTGCCATTTTAATATAAGCACAGCAGGAATTAACTGTGTGTGTGAGAAGAACATGGCTCGTTTTAGCCCTTGGAGTAGTAATGGCTGACACATTGCATGCTCTTCCTGCACCAGATCTAATTCAATGGCTTGGGCAACTGCTTTATTTAGGTTGGGCTTTTGTTTGCACTTGGAACACCAAACGTGTTTTTCCTGTTTTTTGAGCATACTTTATCTCTCCTGTTCTAAAACAAGTTGAATACGACTGCACAGAAATAATATTTGCTGTTCTTTCACAAACTTTAGATTATCAATATTCCACCTGGAGGAGCGTTACTGGATTCTGTTACCCCAATGGATTTTTTCCCAGGATTAAACCTTGAAGGTTTTCCTAACAGAGACAGCACAAAATATGCTGAGCCATATGGTATTCAGACAGCTCGCACTTTATTGAGAGGCACCTTAAGATACAAAGTAAGTTGTTGGTGTTATCATTAGTAATTATTGTTTTCCTCAAGAGATGAATGTTGTGATTTTAAGAAAACTGCATATTTGAAACTCAGCCTTTTATAGTCCTGCACTTGCTATTTATGAGCTCCCCATTAGCCCCATTGAGAGACAACTGAAAGCAGTTATCTAATTTTGGTAATGTAGCTGTGCCTTCTGTATTTAACAGGTATTTTTTGCAAAATGGAAAAATAGTTTTATTTGTTTTAAACAGTTGGTCAGTTGTCTTGCATAGTCTGTGTTTCCTCTTTTTATTCTGGCTCTGTATCTGGTATCAGATCAATAGAAGATTAAAAAATAATAATTCTGTTTTCTTGTATTCCCATGAAAAACATAATGTAAAAACCTTACAGAAAATTATGTTTTTCCATCAATCTGAGAAAGTTTTTCATTAAGTAACTAGAAATCTTGAATTTGAGGAGCTTTATAATTTTGGTCAGCTAAGTAAAACATTAAGAGATAAATGTGTTTTCCTTCTAACTGATCGAGTCTTTTCCATTCATTTGTTAGATGTCCAAAGCAGAACCAAAACAAAGTATTTTTTTCTTTCAGATTTTCTTTTTTCTTACTTTTTCAGTCAACATACATTAAGAAGGAATAAACCTAGAACCATATTGAAGGTTTGAAAAAGCTTTTATGGATGTTGTATTATGTCTGTTAAGGTTTATGCCAGGGTTTAAGTTCTGTTATTTGTCCATCACCTGAGGAAGATGTATGTCCTTTTTGTCTTAATTCCTCTGTTGCAATACAACAGGAATTTTTCTGTATTTCTGGGAGGGAGGCTTGCTTAGATAAAAGGCATGAAAGAAGGTGGAAGGCCAATATGGGGGAAAAAAGGTTGTAAGTTGCAATAGCTCTCTTTTTGTCAGTCTAGACAAAAGTCTAGACTAGTCTTCTCTTTTTCAGAAGGTAAAAATATGCGGGATATGTGTCTATCTCATCATGGAATCCTAATATGACACTATCTGTTCCATTTGGTACCTGGTAAAACTTTCTTCTTTTGTATGTGCTGGCACAAGGAACTGCGTAAGTGTCAGGGTGACATGCCAAGTGGTTGTCAGTGTGCTTCAAGAATGCTGTTTCTGTGGCTAGTGCTGTTTCCTTAACCCCCACAGCAGGGCCAGTGCTTTGGGCTGGGTGATGTTGGTAGGGCTGTGCGGAAGGGTTTCCATACCTCTACCTGCTGGTACTGACATGCCAGCAGAGTGCTGAGCAGGACAGAAGTTAGTGCTGGCCCTTTGCACATGCTGCTGTGCTGCAGAGCAGAAGCCAATCTGTTCACTGAGGAGGCAATCATCTCCTAAAAGTGCATTTTAGAGATTAAATTTAGATAGCTAATGGAGTCACTTTAAAAAGAGGTGTCACACAGAAGGATCTCACTGCAAGGCCATCTGGGCTGATAATCTAGTGCTCGGTGGAAGTGAGTCTGAATTTAATTAGTCTTCTTTCAGGGTGCTTTATTTCCTCCGTTCTGCTTTTTTAGTGTTTCTAATCGCTTGTGTGTAAGTGTTCTCAGGTATCCAGCAGCTGTGTGGGAATGTTAATGAGATACAAACAAAAATAAGCAGAAATCAGTTGAGACTTCTTTTATTGTGCAGCCTAATGCAACTTTTGCAGTTCCTTTTAAACCATTCTACTGCTTTGTCTGTCTGATATTCCTGAAGATGAGAAATAAACACACAGGATTCTTACATTGAAAAGCAGCCTATGTGATGTCCACACAATCCCAGTGGTGTGAAACTGGGTGAGCAGAGTTCCTTGTTGTGCTCTGTGTATTTAGTAGTTTGTTTGTGGGCCAGCTGGCTGATACAACCCCGTAGTGATGGGTGGGATTTCAACAAGTGCTGGCCAGCTGAGCTCTGTGATCTCAGCAACCAATGGTATTTTCCATGGACGCATTGCTGACAGAATAAGCCATTAAAAAAATATTGAAAAGTGGGGCAGGGGTGGAGAGGGGCTGGGGAAGACATTGCTCTGTGACAGTAACCTCAGTGGCATCAGGTTATTGTGGCTGACTTCCCAGGAGAATAATGCTTAACTGCCACAGTTATGTCTATCCCTACGTTCAAACCAAGGAGAAATACCTCCGTTTCAAATTATTAATATATTTAATGGTGTTATCCTTTTATTTCAGGGATACTCCAGAACTATGGGGGGCTTTGTTAAACTAGGATTAATTAACCCAGATCCTTATCCTTCGCTAAGCTCAACTACGCCACCTCTAACCTGGGTGAGTTACTTTGCTTACTCTGCCTTCTTTCCTCTGTTTTATTGATGGTTTTCTTATTGCTAGACTTGGGTGCACTTAGCAATGAGAATCTTGTATTGCATCCAGATCTTTGATTTTTTTCCCCTGTAAATCAGGAGAACTTTCTTCAGCAGGAATGGAGTAAGGTGCTGGAACAGGTTCCCTGATAGATTCTGGAGTGTCTGATGTTGGAGGCTTTCAGACCACAGATAGACAAAGCCATGGCCATATTTTTATGAATTGTCTTACGTTTTTTGTTAGTCACAGTCTAGTCCTCAATGC
The DNA here is from genome assembly GCA_013396995.1 of Dicaeum eximium. Taxonomy (NCBI): domain Eukaryota; kingdom Metazoa; phylum Chordata; class Aves; order Passeriformes; family Dicaeidae; genus Dicaeum; species Dicaeum eximium. Next base: position 246,267 of record VWZP01010965.1, on the reverse strand, counting down.
TCTGAGTTTGCAGTGTCCATATTGTTACTGGTTCATGATTTTCAGTGTAAAAGTATTTTTCAGGGCATCAAGAAATAAGAGATTGTGCATAAAGGAGTATATGATTTTTTTTTCTCTTGAAATTCTGTACAAGCGGTTTTTTGTCTTCTGTTATACTGCTTTTCTGTCTTGATTTTGGGTGCCTTATTTCATCTTTGTCTCAGCCAAGACATGGCTCTGATGTGTTGCTGTTACAATTGGCAATCAACATTTTTATTGTCTCTGTGGACAAACAGGGTATATTTTATATTTCAGTATGGGTTGAAAAGAGCTGAAGGATGATGTCATGAGTTCTCAGAACCAAGAAAGCAGAAGGTGAAGAGGCCACAGTCTTGCTTGTCTCTGACTAACATATAGTATTGGGAAGATGAGCAAACTCCAGGAATTTTTGGGTGGCCATATGGGAATTATTTTTATTTTTTAATATTTTTTTTAATTTTGAGATTATTTTTTGTCTGTTTTCAATTTTAGAGTTGATATTTTCAAGTTTTGCTTGTAAAGATGGCTGGAATTTCCAGTTCTTCTAGCCTCAGTAAATATACAGTGTTATGTAATCTGTAAAAATAGCTATAAACTCATTATTCTCACTGCAAACATTTTTTAGCAATATTTTTACATCTTGGTACTTTCCCTTTATCTACTCTGCCAGGGAAGTAGAAGAGGTGGGCTAACATGAGCTTGTAGACTGCAGTTCTTGCTTATTTCATATCTTGCTCATAGTTCTTTTTATTATTCACCTTTCTGTGAATGAAGCAAGCAATAATTAGCATCTAGGTGGCACAAAATGGCCTTCAGATATGCACAAGTATTATGAGAAATCCATTTGGTAACACTCACAGGATTGCCAGAGCCTTGTTCATCTTATTGGTCTGTTTCCTTCCTTTTGAAAGGGACATTCTCCATTTCTAGACCAACTGAAAGATATCCTGTCTCCAAGTTTTCACTCTTATCAGTCTCTAGGTGGCTTCTCTTTCATCCTAATATTCTCCTAGTGTTCCTTGTTTATGCAGGTTTCTATGTTTTTTCTTTGTTGCCAGAGGAAAGGATAAGACTAAAATGTAGGGGAAAGCAGCTGAGGGATGGGGTACAGTCTCTTAGGAAAAGATAAACCCTATTTTCACCTGCTGTGATTAAAAGCCTCAAATTTTCTCACTTTCCCAGTACACATAAGCTGCCTTCTCAGAAGTCCTGGATTTTAACTGATCTTAGTAGAGTATTTGGTTCTGAAAACCTTGTTTGAGATGCAGTGGGAACATGTCAGGCCTTCATGAACCTTTTTTGTTTTCAAACAGAAAGAGCTCATGTGCAAACTGGTTGGAATTAAGTCACCTGCAGAGCACCATGTTCTTAAAGAAGCTGTATTTAGCAAACTGGAGAAGGACAAAAGTCAGCTGGAAGCAGTGGAATGGTAAAATGTTCCAATGATTTTGAAAGTTTAAAAATTTAAAAAAGGACATGTTTGCAATTCTAGCCATTTTGGTTCATGTTAAGACTGTTAAACTGGTATGCTGAACAACTGGAAATTAAAAAACTGAGATGAAACTGCTGATAGGTGATGATGTAAGGCTTCCTCATTTCTTCTGCCAGGTTAGGTTTATTGGGAGATGAACCAGTTCCAGCAGCAGATTCCATTGTAGGGGCTCTTGCAAAGCACATGGAGATGAAGCTGCCCTTTGGTATGTGAAAAATTAATTTTCATGGGTTTGAATGGAACAAGGCAATATCTTTTATAAGCCTTAATTGGATTAGTTTGCTCACCTTCATTAATAAACCTTCATTATAGGTTTTTTAATGTATTGTACTGTTCCCTGCTTCCCCAATTTATCCTTTTCTTTTCCTGTTACACTTTTAGTTTGATCTTAGTATTCTGTCCTCCTTAATAGTCCTTGCCTTCAGTCACTTCCCTGATCTACATGCTGTGAATGTGTAGTGCCTGGCTCTTCAGGAACCTCATCTAGATGCAACTGAAATACAAGTAATTAATAGTTTGTGTGCTTTTTTCTTAGGCACTGGAGAGAGGGATATGATTGTTATGAGAAGTGAAATAGGTCTCAGGCACCCTTCTGGCCATTTAGAAGACAAATTTATTGATCTGGTTGTCTATGGGGATAACAAAGGATATTCTGCAATGGCTAAAACAGTAGGATACCCCACAGCTATTGCTGCTAAAATGGTTCTAGATGGTAAGTGACTATTCCAACTTCAGTAACAGTATTTCAATCTTCTGTATCTTCCTGCCTGTAGAAAGTAAATATACAGCATTTCTTAAGTATATTTATGTGTATTTTTTAAAAATTTGTCAGACTCTTTTTAATCTGCATGTTTGGATGTTCAGATGTTCAGTGACAACTCTTGATTTACTGCTTAATCCACAAAGATTTTTAAGTCATTTTATAATAAATATTACACTAGTGTAGAGAAAACCTTTATAATTTTAATTGATTATGCGGCAGGGCTGAATGACTCAGCAGTTCCCTGCACCTCGATCTGGCTGTGTCCAGCACAGCAACCCCTACCTTGCCCACAAAAACCCCACTTTGCAACTACCAAAGCCTTTTCAAATAAACCCGGTAGAGCACTAACACTGGTTTTTTTTAATGCCTTTATTTCAGGTGAAATAACCACCAAAGGCATGGTCATACCTTTGACAAAGAATGTTTATGGGCCGATACTTGAACGTGTCCAGGCAGAAGGCATTATGTACAGTACTCGCAGCATTATCAAACAGTAACTGAAAGCAGTGGATTTAATCAGGTTTTGGCTTTTTTTGGTTTCCTCACCTCCCCTTTTAGAATCTCAGTTTGGACCAGCTAAAGGCAGCACCTGCCATTTTATACACAAACGTTGCCTTCCGTAAAACCTGCCACCAGGCTTGATGTAGAAACTGCCAATACTCACAGATTTTGTTATTTTCCTCTTAAAATTGTTAAGCTTTCATGTACGTTTCAGCACATGTACAATCAGATCTTTCCTTATATATTTTCTAAAATATCTCAGAAGGGATTTTTTTTGTTATTAGAGTTTATCTTCTAAGTGTATAGTGTTATTATTGCAACAAATCTAAGCTGAAATAAAAATCTATTAGTGGATTATTTTGTGGTGGAAAAGTCTGGGTAATGAACTCCATTGAATAAGTTTGATTGTTCATGTGGTAAAAATAATTTTTCAGAAAAATGGAGATGAACATGATACTTAAATTTTCAGTCTGGTTGTCCCTTTCACTTTAGCAGTATTCATGAATGTTTTCACAATAACAATATGCAAGAAGTAGTTTAGAAATTCTGCACTACTAGAAAATAAGATCCTGTTAAATCTTGAAAATGTTCAGTTCTTAAATACTTGAAACCTAGATCTTAATATTTTTAATCACTTTAAAATGAATGTAAATTTAAATTTATTGGAGGAGGGAGGAAATTTAAAGTAAGCTTCCCCCCATACCCTTTCTTGTTACAGAGTGGAAACTGGTTGCAATATATTGAAATACCTGCTGTTACGTGTTGCCTTGTGCTGTGGAGAGAGCACATTAACATTTAGCTCTGCAGCTAGGAAGGGCAATCTGAAATACAACACAGTTGTACTGTGGTTAGAAGATGCTCCAAATGACATGTTTACTCTTCCCACTTACACTGTGTGCCTCATCCAGGTTAAGTACTGTTACAAAGGGAATACGTTGTGTTGTATATGCAGCTTTGAAATGCACTAGGTTTAGAGGTTTAAATTGCCACTTTCTGAGTCAGCTTCTGTCCTCCTGCTGTCATGGTTTTGAAGCATTCACTTGGGAACCTATGCCTGCTACCCAGTAGAGTGTCACTTCAGACTGATGGAGTTTCCCAGCGTATCAGCTCATTTACTGCTGAGTGCTGTGCTGTCAGATATGTCAGCCCCTCTAGCTGCAGTTTAGCCACATGAGTACAGGACTGAACTTTAGCCCAAGTGCAGCTTCTGTGTAACAGAGCACCAATTGCATCCTTTCACTTCAGGGCTGCTTCTCTGGCTTTCGCTTAGGGCTTTCTACACCACCTTGCAAATCTAAGCGTGTTTAAGACTTCACCAGTCAGGTCAGTGAGGTATAATGCTGTGGGCAGGTTGTATTTGCACTGGTACTTGTGCACCTGCCTAGAGCTTCCCTTTTCTAAAGCTGAATACTGATGCACGAAGCTGTCTGCTTTCAGCTTTGCTCTCAAACGCACTTTGCTGATAAATGCACAGGCTTTTCCTTCCTGAGAACCAGTGCTGTAATCACAGTTCCAAGAGGCTGGAATTCCAGGTGTTGTTTTGCATGGTAGGAAGAGCAGCCATAACAATAATTCAAGATTTGATCTTCAGGTTTTGCTACTCAGGATTTGGATATTCTTTGTGCAGATGCAATGAAGTAGCAGCTGCTAGAGAGTTAGGTGAAAGGAGCCAAAGGGAGAAGGGAGAATGAAGGGCAGGGTGTTACTGTGAAAGAGAAGGACTTTTTCTACTGAACCAATGCTTTTGTAATGTAATGTCAAATTTGGATTCTGTTGCAGTTCCATGCATATATCACACCAAATCCTGTCTCCACAAAGTTGTTTTGCTTCCCACTGACCTTACTTACGTTGGTCTGTTGTCTGGCTGGTAGATGCTACTGGGGTAAGGATGGAGCCTGCAATCAGTGTTCTGCTCTCTGCTGCCTCCTCCTTCTCCAGGTAGATTAATGGCCTACAGCTAAAGGTTAAAGTTATACTTGTATCTGCTGATCCCTTCCAGTCCAGTGCTTGGTGAGACCAGGATTTTACTTGAGAATTCTCTGTTCCCTCCCTTAGCCCACAAATACACAACCACAGAGTTGTTCCTCTGTCTATATGCATGCACCGTACTTGCTTTTCTGCCTTGGAAATGCAGTATGGGATGAAAATCAGTTTTTTTTTACAAGTATCTAATATTTTTGGAGCGCCAAAGAATGAGTACTGCAGTGTTTTCATCAAGAAACACTGCTACTATTTTTGAAACATTTTATATTGGAATATATTTCTAAATCCCAGTGCAATGCTACATTTTGTTTTCTATGTTTAGACTTAATGAATTTATTGCTCATCTTTTTGTATGAAGATTATACTTCTCAGTTCTCTTTGCATATTACTTGAAAGATAATTGTATCTTATACATGAGATTGCTTGAAAAATAAATCTGAAATCCTCTGTTTTGTTGTCATGTCATCTTTACAGTCCGATAATAGGATGTACCTGAATGGGATTTTGTTTTTCACATAGATGGTTGCATTGAGAGGATGCCTACACATGGACTTTTCTATGTGCATGAAATACCTCTGCATACTCCTTGCTAGACTCACAGGAGAAGATTCTTCAAGGATTGTTTAAACATGCCTATGTATATATATATATAGGCATATATATATATATATGTATGTATGTATGTATGTATAGCTGTATCTAGATAATTTTCAGCTATAATCTCAAGAGATTTTTTTTTCCCCAGCATGTTTTGTTCTTGGGCGCAAAGACAGCTACTGAAATGGTAAGCTACAGAACAGTAGATCTCCCTGTGCCCCAGGAAGGCATGGAACCTTGGTGTCTCACAGCCTGTCTCAGCCTGAGAACCTTGCTCAGATGAATACATTGCTTCACTACCCGTGCTGAAAGCCTTTTAAACTCTTTGTTCACATCAGGTTTGAAGGAACAGATTGTTTCACTGTGCATCTCATTTTTTCATTTTGGAATTTAAGCTATTGCCAGATCTTCAAGACATGTAGGATCACAGTTTCTTTGTGACATGGAGGTCCTTGAGCCCCATTTCACTCAGACTGGGCTCCTTGCCTCTGTGTTTCGCACTCTCTCAGCCCCAGATGTTCCTACAGATGAGAATTATATCCCTTGGAGGGACTGGAGTACAAAAGCGATACTGCCAGAAAAGGGTGTAAGCTCACAGAAAAATAGCTGTTTATGGGAGGGAAGAAAATGGGCTCTAGTGGTTGTGATTAGGCTGAAAAACTAAGAAGATGATAGAGAAAAAGGAAATTTATCTGTGTCTAGCAGAATTTATCAAGGCAAATCAGACCGTATCAGATATATTCCTACTAAACTACTGTGTACAGGTTGTGACTTTCTGGAATCAAATTAATTCCATAAGCCATAAGAATTCCTTTCCATAAGAGGTTTTTTTTCTTTCCCCTTTACTTGTTTTGGCTTTAAAAAAAGTTAATTTCTTTTCAAAAAGAAAGAATGCAATCTGAAATGGAGGAGAGTTGGACATGATGTGGCCAAATACAGTGAGAGACACTTCTCTTCCTTCTTGTCCCTTTGAAACCCTAATCCACCAAAGCACAAACCTGTGAGAAGTGCATGGTCAGACACGGGCCTTGCTGCAGGGAAGCAGTGAAAAGTGAGACTGCAACCTATCTCGAAGTGAGCATTTACCACAGAAAATTTCAACCTGTCTGAAATTACTCACATTATCCTAGAACATAGCAAAGAATTGTAAAGCCACATAAAGCACTGTGATAAAACATTGTTAACAAGTTTTTTCAACTGATTTTTAAGTCCAACAATTTTTTGAAGTCTTTAGCTGATTTGTTGTTGTACTGATAGTGATGAGTTTTTATGACTTCTGTTCACCACTTACTGCTGATCCTTGTAAAGATTTTCCATAGGTTTTAAATCTCCAGATCACAATCACTAAAAAGTTGGTGATAGTAAATTACTTGTTTTCTTCTTTTTTCTTTTTAAACTCTCAACTCTTCTATGATTTCTTAGGAAGAAGATCACTAATCAAATTTTCCCTGTCACACATGACTTACAGCTTTGTAAAGAAAAAAGCTTAACCCGATGTTGTTTATTAATATCTTACTTTTTACCAGAGATACATAACATCTTCTCCACACTTGACCCAGTTTGAATAGGAGGGCTATATGTCTTTTGAGTCTGTAGCTTGGATTATAAGAAAAAAATTAATTAGAATATGGCCTTTGTCTGAGAGGGGAACTGACACGCATTTATTAAAATCTATAATCCATCACAGTTGAAGATTATAGAAGATTTTTTATGATTCTTATTTTTTTTCTATATCAGAACCAATATGTGTGAGTAAAGAGATTATCTTAAGCACTTATGTTTTAAATAACTTGTCAGCATGCTAAGATGATGAATGTGATTACCAACATCTCTGGAAGAAACTTGGAATGACAGCTGATTCCTTGGATTACAATTTTAAAATGTCTGCAAAACATTTAGGTTTAAAGGAACAGTTATATCAAGATAGAATTTTAGAAAGGGGGATTCCTTTTTTGCTTTGCTTGGTCCATAGATGCTTGAAAAAACAGAATTAATTGGCCGAAAATTTACTTTGTATATACAACTATATGAAACTGTAAATACATTAGCAGGCGATAACTTCATGCTTGTTATTTGATATGTGAGGCAGCAAGCCAGTTTTCCAGAAGACAAGGCTGAAGAAGTAGCACAGGAGATGCTCATGTGGTGAAGTGCAGAAGTCTAGTATCTGCTAATAAGGTTATGGAATATGGTTTGCAATTGGCCATAAAATCACAGTTAACCTTTCTGGTATGTACACCCCTAGAGATTGGGATATCAAAAATTTTTCTATAATTTTTTAATAAGAAGGGCAAAGTACATAATATTGCTGTCCTTGTTAGCCTATGTGTGCAAATGGCATCTGTCAGCAAATCTGAGTGCTTTAGAAGAAATAGCAAGGAACCCTCGGGACACCTGAAAAAGAAAATAATCCCTTTCTCAAAGCACACCATTAGAAACCATTGTATGCACCAAAATTATGCCTGAACACTGTGAAAAATGTATATGTGTAATTCTTACAAAAACATGCATCACTGGGGGCAATGCACCCATTATGTACATTTTTAACTCCTGTCAACCCCCAAACTGTGATTTCAAATAGATCCTATTTGTCAAAAGCATTTAACTCCACTAGAGATAGATTGCACGTTTGCTTGCACTTAGGAGTCCAATCTCAGTCCTGTTCTTCCTGAACTTCAGAATTACCAAATATGCAAACATGGTAAGGATCACAGGATAAGGAAAAAAAAAAAGTATAAAACCTGAATAAAGGTGTTTTAGCCCAGAAAAGTAGGTCCCCTCTGAATTATTTAATGAACTAATTATATCTTTAAACTAAATAAATGAATATTTGCAGGCACATTGCTGGCCCAAGGCTGAGCCACCTGCACAGGTTCTGAGAAACTTGCTGGAGAGAGCAAGAAGGAGCAGCTGACAGGAGTTAGGAAGAGTCCCATAAAGTCTGGTGGTGCTACACAGGTAGTTCATGGGAAGTTACGTCAGGGAAGGCCAAGCTCTGGTGGAGACCTTTCAGAAAGAAAAGCTTGAGAAGTAAGAAATACCAGGGAACTTGATAACACCATTGTAGCTGAGATGATCTAAGTGGCAGCATCTGAGATTTCACATTTGGGCATGGGGTAGCAAAGCTAGGACCCAGGGAAGTAATTAGGCAAGAAATTTTTTTGCATGCAAAGAGATAGACAAGGTTGGAGAAACAGAGGCACTTAAGAGAACAGGGAAGTAATAGGCACAGGAACAAGGAAAGAAGGGTAAAAGGTGCTTGTGTGTGTGTGCTGGCTGCTGGCCAGTACCTTCACCCAATCACACCCTGTGTCTAACCATGGCCCTCTGTCCTGCCTCCTTCTAAAATCCTAGTCCTCTGTGCCATGAATCCTCTTTCTACCATCCTGTGTGTGTATGCATGTGTGTCTCCCTGTGTGGAACATGTGCACTGCGCGTTCCCCAGCTGCACCTGCACAGGGCCATTGGGCTGACAGGGGAATCATCCTGCATGCAGCTCTGGTGGATGGGGAAGGGAAACCTCCAAGGTTTTGAATCAAATGGATTCAACCACTCCATAACCTCTGGACTGCGCTGCTGTGGCTATAAAAAGAAGTGGTCATAGGTAAAAGAGAATTCAAGCGCACTAATATTTTAACACAGTTTTATAAACCTCCCTATGTTACATGGTCTAGACGACATTCAGTAGTCCCTTCCAACCTTACACCATCCCTGTAATTTGGTGATACATTGTTTTGTCTATATGATTATTTTTCTTGTAATAAAAGAGGGTAAGAGCATGAAAACGTCTCCTTCATTGCTAGCTATTTTGACATTCTGTGCTAGTCTGTCTCCTTGTCTAGGGCCTTCATGATCATTTCATGTATCAATAGTATGAAGATTCTTTAACGATTCTGCTGTTTAGATTCCTCTAAATCTAAATTTATTTTGGCTTTGTTGCAACTCCACCTATCCTCAATGCCACACTGCTGAGGGGGTCTAGATCTATCTGCAGACACAATGAGCTCCCTTACACATGCCTACTCTAGGAATCAGTCATCTAAAATCTCCAAGCTCATTTTAGGCCTGTCTTTTCCCATGCTTAGTTTTCATCTCAGATTGGGTCCATTATTTTCTGCGCATTCTACTCCAGAACAGTATTTCTGCTCCCAATATTTCTGCATAGCAGCTGTCTATACTGTATAAAGTGAGAAAATAGTTGGTCTTGCTGCAAGTTTAAAAACAAACATTTTACTCCAGGCTCCTCCAGCCCCTCGGTGGTGCAAACTTCAGCACAATCAGTATCTTTTCTTACCAGTTCTGAAGGTTACAGAAAATGATTGAAGCCAATTTGAAACATTTTGCTTTTGTTCTTGCAGAGACTGCTTGCTTTATTGCTTCCCAAAGTTTGGCTGTTGCCTTGCCAAAGGAGGCAGGAAAGAGCTCAGCAGCTGAATGAGTGATCTGAAGCCAACCAGCACAGAGGTGTCTTGGGAGGGGGCCAGCTACTGCAATTGGAACATCTGGCCATTAACACGTGGGCAACCAGACTGGGAGATGGCAGGAGATGCAAAAATAGGACACTGTAGGTATGGGTAGGACCAGAGATTAAAAGACGTAGAAGTTTTCTATAAATGTCTCCTGAACTCGTGGAATCCTTAGGAAGAGCAGCTGTCTGCAGATCAGTCTTAACTCCTTGTTCTTACAAGTAAAAGCTATCCTGCATGGCAGTGCACACTGTTTACATGGAAGACTACTAAGCACACACTGGAATATTTATATTTATTTTTTCAATACCAGGGTAAAAACAATTTAACATTGCCAAGTACAGTGTTAGTCTCATAAAAAGTTTTCATTTCAAAACAAATGATTTCTAGTTCCCACAAAAAGTTAAAATCACATGCAGCTATATGAAGGTAAATTGCTTAAGATGCACAATTATATATCAGAAGACTTTGTTAAAGTAAAAACATACTGACTACATCATTTTAACAAGGCAATTACACAGAACTAGAAAACTGACTCTGTAGTAAAATATAAAAATCTACAATTATAAATATAAATTTGGTCCATGGATCACTACAGAAGTAGCAGTATTTACAGTAAGTATCAGATTACTATTCTAAATGTCTAATTGAAATCTTAAAATGTTGAATGTTATGTAGAACAGTATTTTATTTACATTCTACTATATTAAAAGTTGCATTTCTAGCAAATGTAAATTGTTATAAATACAGCAAATAAACCAAATACTAAACCCATGACATGTCTGTAATTGAGGATTCCCTAACATCTATAAATATGGTAATCTTAAGTTAAAAGTAAAGCCAGATAAATCAAAAAAACTAATACTGGAAAAACATACCACAATTCAATTATTAGAAACACTGTAAAAGTCAATCAAGTTAGTCCAGATGTAAGAATGTATTACAAGAAATCTTTCAAGAAAAGGCACACATTGTTAATGATAAAAGTTCCACAGTAAAGTCGTATATAACAGAAATGACTTGGTTTGAGCAACGGTTGGGGTCTGATTACATATATACTGACTGGGCAGATTTTCCCCACCCAAAGTATAAAACTGAAAATAATAATGGTAAACTCCAGGTGTGATTGGTGTAACGCGGTGATGTGTATGTTTTGATTTGATGTGCTAATTAAACTAAGGATTCTAAACTTTCAGCTGCATTTCCGTCAGGTAAAGCTGAGCCATTACTGTCCATAGATGCTGAAGGGTTTTCTTCTTGTCTTGTGCTGACAAGGCTGAGAATAGCTTTGTACAGAAACTGGTACTGTTCCTGGAGAAGAAAAAAGGATACACTCAGGATGTTGGCAGAAATAGTTACCTTGTGACACTGTTGCTCAAAATTAATTAACGGCTGATGTGTCAGTCTGTTAATGAACTGTGCTCCAGAATTTATTGTGTTACTTAGTAGCTTTATTATTTTCTGGCTAATGGCTCCCCCTGTACATAGTGTAAAGCACAACATTAGGGAACACAGTAAAGATAGGGGAGAAAACCGTATTTTAAAATAAATATTATATGCTGAATCTGATCCTTGTTAAAGTCAGTTGCAAATTTGGGGACAGGATTAGAGTTAATATTTGTCTTTTGGCTTTTTTCTCATTTTTTGGTCATCTGAATTCTTTCCAGGAAGATTTCTTTTTCTACAGCACCTCTGGAAGACAATTTTGATTAATTCATGCAGAAACTAAGATGCAAATAGTTCAGTAATGTTGCACTAAGATCAAAGCACACTAATAATGTCACACATAGGGAAAAAAGTGCACATTTTGCTTATTACTTACAATGTCTGTAAAGATTCCAGGCCTCATCAGATTTATCATCTTTGCTACGTGGTAAACATCCACTGAATTCTCATTTTCCAGCTGATGCATCAGAGTTGTTAATGCACAGAAAGTGCCTGCTGTCACCCCTCCATGCCTTTGTAGAGTAAAACAAAACAAAACTCTAGAAACTGGGTCAGGTTTTACAGCTGGAGAAAATACAAATTCTGAGGCAAACTGGTAAAATGAAGTTGTGTCATGTGATATTTACAATATCTGAAACAGGTCTGCCCAGCACTGGCTTAAAAAACTTTCACAGCACCCGGCTACAACTTCTTAGAGTTATTTCTCTACAACCCTCTACTAACCAAATGCTGAAAGCTTTGAGTCCTTCAGTGTTTCAACATTTTGTTATTTTTTTGCCATTATTAAACAGCTGGAAAAGGGTATTGGACCGCATCTAAAAAGTTAATTCTCTAATAAAAGCAATGAAATCTTAACTGACTTCCCCTCTAGTAACCTACCCGATAATCACCTAAAGTATCAAAATGATAAAACTGAAATTATGTCTGATAAAATAAAAATGCTTCTCTTGCTGATGCAGCTGGAACAGAAGCATCACCACTACTGTTAAGTGCAGGCTTTGTGCGTTTTTCAACTGCTTTCACTCAGTGAAAGGAGGGTTCTACAGCAAAACATCAAAACAAACAGAAAAGTGCAGTTCTTACTCATCATGTACAATCATGGGCCCATCACGGTTGGAAGCTTCCTCTTTGATGATGCTGATCAGTTCAAAAGTTTTACTAATGGGACTATCAGGATTTGGCCATTTTGGACACTGAAAATGCCTCACTTCAAGTACATAGTCATCCTAAATGATTTAAAAAAAAAAAAAAACAAACAGAAAAACCCATTAATCAATTGTGTAGAAGATTGGCTTTATTATTTTCCTTCAGCTTGTTCTAGCTCTAGTCTCCAGATGCAGAACCCCACTGCTGTGGACTACCCTGTTCCCCATGCCATCATATTACCTTATAGACATTACTACCTCCATGGATATTTCTAGAGCATGGATTTTTTTTATCAATAATTTACCATCGAAAATGCAACAAAATGTGGGCATTACTTTTAAAAAACCAAGTCCTGAGTTACATGTTTAGGACAATGTTACCTGTGTAGCTTCTAAAATGAAGTCTTGGATTATGAGTTTCTCCTCATTAGACAGACACTTATGTTCTTCAGCAATCATAGTGACTTTGAAACTCTCACAGTATATAGGCTCATCTTTGTTTGGCCAGTACACAAATTCATCTTCAGCCTCCAGAAAAAAAACCCAATAATGGAGTCATAAAAGTAAGCAATGTTAAGCTCTCAAAATACAAAATCCAACATAATAAATAATCAACATATAATCAACCCAGCCATCTAGATTTAAATTGACAAATCAATTTTTGAGTGGGATAACAATGTCAAAGTGTTGGTTTTCAAGCACCTTTGTAGTGATCCTGACCAGAAGATCTATGTACCTTGTGGACCTACATAGCAATGAACCTGCAGGGCTGCATCGTGCCACACATGCAGCCTGGCCTTCAGTCTGTGCTATGCTGTGCATAGCCCATGGTCATATGATAAATTTAGCTCGTGTGTTCTAATGTATGGTCTTGGGATTATCTGAAAGTGCGGAAAGAAGATAATGGGAACATCTTTTCTGTCTGAGAGCAGAAATGAAGAGAGTTTTTGTGGGTTTTTTTTAAAGAAAATCCTATAATAGTTTGAATAACCAAAAGGGTCAGATGGATAGGGAATCCTCCTTGTCATATGTCCTGCCTGCCTGTTGTCTGTGTTTCAGGGACGGTGGGGTGGGTTGCAGCTGTGGTGGATGCAGAGCTCAGAGAGGCCATGGCTGTGTGCTGGGTGGGTGCCACCACTGCCTGGTCAAGCTGGCAGGGCTTCAGTGCCCTTCCTGCACACCCTCCTGCAGGAACTGCTGCCCCATGCCCTGTGTGCCCACCCTGCTGGCTGTGCTCCTGGCCACTCCTGCTAGCCACGGGCTTCTTTTATGTCTGAGGAATGCTTGGTGCTCCTGACCCTGCCCAGATTCCTGCTGTTGTGTGAGAAACAACCTCACACCTCTGTCCTTACCTGATAATGACTAAGAAGCCACATTACAGCTGAGAAGTCTGGAGCAAAAACCAACCTCGCATAATGGTTACTTCTGCTGTTTGCCTCCTTGTGTAAATTGTACAAGACTGATTCAATACGTTTTCATTCCAATCACAATCTGCCTAGACAAGGATTTCTAGATTTCTGCTAGATGACTTGGGGATTTTACACTCAGCTCGGTATTATTAGTTTTTAACTGGTTTTTTTTCCAGAATCCAAGGCATTTTCTCATATTCTCCATATTTCAAAGTGGTAATACTAATAAAATTCATACATAAACTCATAACAATCGGCTAGCCACAGAACTCACCATATTCTGGCTATCAGGAAGCATGACTATTAACTGGGCATTGTGGTCCCATATCATTCTCCAGAAATCCTTGATAGTGTGTAGTAAGGGATGCTGAGTAATAATGAATTCATTACTTTGATAATAACCCTGGAAAAAAAAAAAAAGAAGAAAAAAATGGACAGATTTGGAATTGCTGCCCAAATACCAATGCTTATAGGAAGCTTCTAGTGGACAGAGTGAGACACTAAAAAATGCATTGCACACTTGTTCCTTTTTTTGGCTTCCTGCCAATATTAAAAAAATATAGAAATATAGAAAAATATAAATTATAAATATATAAAATATATAAAACCACAAAATATTATGGGAAATATTAATATTATAATAAATTATATAAAATAGATATTATTAGATTATATATAATATATAATGATATAAATTATAAAATTAATATTATATAAATATTATATAAGATAGAAAAATATAGAAAAATATAGAAAAATATAGAAAAATATAAAACTTCCACTGAAATATTTTCTATGTGAAAAGAATAAATTCAATTACACTGAAACAAATTTTAAGACTTAAAATTGATTTAAAAAAGGACAAAAGAGATCAGAGGAGACTAAAACAGTCAACTCATAATAAAAATATATTATCCATAATTCCAGAGGAGCTGACTACCTGATCAAATAAAAGAATACTTGAAAGATCTGCAAAAATCCCAAGCAGTTTCTTAATTTGTACAGATATCTCAGATCAATCTCTTACCACAAAAGGGAGTTCCTATGCAGTAATGCACCTAAAAAATCACGTACACATACCACTGCACAGAGATTTGCCATCTCTTTCCTGAATGTCCAGGAGGCGTTTACTCCTCCCTCTCAGCTACTGAAGGGGGAAAGAGTTGAAGAAAACCCAGAGAGCAAAAAGATAATGGAAAGCTGATGAGCTATGTTACAAAAGCACAGTTAGATGAGCAGGTAGGATGACAAACCACCATACTGCCATTAAAAACTAACTTGTTAGTTAACACATTTAGACATTGTGTTCATCTCAAAAGATCTTTCCATAAAGTATTTAGCTTTACCAGTTTTAAAACTATGATGTGATTTCTGTTTCTACAGATTGTTAAAATTAAATGCACTTAACCAAACTTAAAATTACAATAATA
The DNA here is from genome assembly GCA_013396995.1 of Dicaeum eximium. Lineage (NCBI taxonomy): Eukaryota > Metazoa > Chordata > Aves > Passeriformes > Dicaeidae > Dicaeum > Dicaeum eximium. Next base: position 231,017 of record VWZP01010965.1, on the reverse strand, counting down.
ATAGTAATAATACTTCCTGGGGGAAGTAACTCTTTCAGGCAGAGTGAATAAGGGAAGAAAGCTTTCAAAATCAGGATTGTGCCACCCTAAATCAGCCAAATGGCAGCTCTGAAAACAGCTGTTTGTTGTTTTTCACCAATATATTAACTGACTTACCATAATATAGGAAGCATTGATGTAGTCTGTGCCTTCACCAGATAGTGATGAGATACCCACTCTAGATCTTTCCACTGTAAAAAAAGTTATGAATTCACAAGCATGTTGCAATGACTCTTACAATATTATAGCAATTATCTCACATCTCACAGTAATGATAACACTGGGCTCCACCAATTGGGACAAAGTGCCATCCAGCCATCTATTTTGTTTTCCTATGTGTAGTTCTTAATTCACATCTTCGCTATAGGTACTTTACAAAACATTGCTCCAAATTAATGCAGATGTCTTCAGTTCTTGTTGAGGATTTGAACAGGCTTACCAGGAATGATAGATGAGGTTCGGTTCTTTTCTCTGTTACACTGTTTGAGTGCAGTTGAATAATCACACTGCTGTGTGTTAGACTGGCTCAGTAACTGAAACAATGAAGTTAAAAAAAAAGTCAGGTAACTGTAGAAAAGCCATTCCTTCATAAGCTGCATTAAACAGAAGGGTGCATATATTGTAGGTTTGCTGTCTCTCTTAACTTTAGTTATCTAGTTAACTATCTAAACTACTTAGCGAGTCACCAGAATATTTTTTCTTCACTGTTCTTAGCAGTTGAAATTATTTGTGAGCCCTAGGTCAATAACCATATCTTTGAAGGTGAAGTCTGTCATCTAGCCAGTGCTGTACACTGAGGGGAGTACACATTGATCAATATAGCTCATGACATATCTGCCAGAACAGTATCTTTCCCGACTGCTGTTTTACCTTTGAGGTCTTCCTGCAAAGGCATGTAGTTAAATTTTCCAAAATCTACTTACTGTCCTATCTCTCATGATCTCTTTTTTGTGGATTTTTTGGGTGGATTCCTTGTTTAAGAGTATGCAAATAATTCTGTCCCAACTGACTGCATTCATTTGATAAATTTAACCTTAATTTAGGCTCAGCAGTGAAATTTTAGGCAGAGAAAGCTGATGAAAGTTGTGTTAAGATACCTAGTTTTAAGTTATTTAGGTTTACAAACCTAAAGATTTTCACACTGCTATCTCAGAGAGCTCACCTTGAATTGTTTCTCCAGTCTGGTCTTTCCTGTTGGTCCAGGTATCAGGAGAGCATTGACGTAGGCATGAATATGAGTCTCAGGGACTTCTGTTTCTTTACTGAGTATTGCTTCAACCAATGCATCATGAATGAAGATGTATTGCTCCTAGGAAAACACAACCAAACTTCTGAGCTCTCATGATTTTCATTTTCCCCTGGATACCTCTGGTTAAGCTGCCACTTCTGATGTGGTCAGTATTTTTTCACAGGGGTTTTCCTCAAATGTGATCCTCTATAGCGAAGGCTGTCCCTCTGCAGTGACAGTGCACACATTACAAGCACAATTGACAATTACACTTGCAATACATACATACACATACATATGTATGATATAATACCAAACCCTAGCTACCTGTGATATCTTACATTAACAGAATAGAGGTAAAAATGCAAGCACGGCCTTGAGTCAGATTTTCAAGCCAGTCCTACCCCTAGTTCCTACTGCTATTCTCTATTTTCTCTCTCACATCCTAGCTGTTGATTAAGTTTTTTTACTATTGAAAGGCACTAGGGAATCTAACCACCTGTTCTTGAAACCTGAAATAGACTTTCAAATGCCCTGCTGTTGCCCTTATAATTTTCTCTTGGTCTTTCAATATTCTATATATTATCTCCAGTTTAAAGCATCTATATATAAATTTCTGTCTGAAATAGCTTTTTTCACATATTTTATTGCCTAATATGAACTGTTTGATGAGGTTCAGTGAAGCTCTCGATGCCTGACAATGGTGCTTCCTCAAAAAGCTCAGTGACAAAAATACAAGTCCTGCCAAGAAAGCACTGCTGTGGGAAGCATGATTTATACAGGCTTCCTTCTGAGTCCTCCTTCATAAACAGACAAGAACCCAAGGAAAGGTAATTTCTAATGCACTGCTCTAAAAGTGTGCCTAGAAAGATGTCTCTATAAAACCAAGGGAAGAAAAAGGGAAGATCTGGTCTGGTGACTGGTTTCTGTCTGTCTTGTGGTGCCAGAAAGAGGATTGCATTATCTCTCCTCTTGCAAACAGAAAGTTTGTAATAGTGTCATGCTATTTATATTTTATTCTTACCTCAGTCTGCACCAAGTAGTTCCTTTGGGTACGTATGTGTTTTAAGAATCCAAATATGTTGACTGTCCCTTCATGCTGAATTTGCTGCAGCATGCTGTCTAACACTATGTATGTGCCTGTCCTTCCAACACCAGCACTATAAAACAAAAAAATAGTCTTGAGCCTGAAGTAAAACACTAATGGAAAGAACTGTTCCATGCACATAGCTTTTTCAACAAACTATTGCATATAGAAGATTTCCCTCCACAAATAAATTTATTATATAATATACTTTGTTAAAGGTTTAAGGCTGATAATAATATTTTTTTTTTGTGCAAGAAGATACCTAAAGATCATTTTCTCAAATTATTTTTAAACTATTGGCTGAAATAGAACTAAGGGATTTCCTGCAGGTTTGCAACTTTCAGCCTTCTGATATTCCTTAGAATACTTTTTCAAGTATATCTAGAAAAGGTGGTATATGTCAGCACTTGGGCACAGTTAATGTGTACAAATTCTTCTATGCTGAAACCTTACTTTAAAGCAAAAGTTGCATTATGCAACCCACTACAGTACAGGAGATTTCAAAGATAAACCCCAGGAAGTGGCAGAACTGTTGAGAGTATATCTGTAAAAGAAAAAAGCTTAGTGCTCTTTAGACAAAGTTAAGATGGCAAGCAATTTTTGAAAACCTTTTTAAAAATAGAAAATGGAGAAGAAAGTGTTAATCAACTCATTCCTGTTATGAATTCTGATTAATGTAGCATAAAACCAGCTGTATCATAAAATTAGAGAAAAATTTCTTTTATAAAATATCTGGGTAGGAAGTAGAAGGTCAAGAGGTCAGTTTTTGTTATCTAGTCGTTTGTGGGAAAGAGTCAGTTGTAATTCCCCTCTAAGATATGAAGGAACATTATGTATACTGCACATGTAACTTGAGAGCAGCACTGTGCTGGGTCTGCATGGTCCCCTATGGGCAGATCCAGCTCAGTCCATACTTGCTAATTCAGTCATCTCATTTCTGCCACAGAGCATAGGTAGAGTGAGATCAGATTGCTGTAATAAACTGTCTAAATAAGTATGATATGAAACTCAAATGTCCAGGTTGTTAATACCCTGTTAGGCACAAAGAAGTAGAATGATTACCAGACACCATCTGTACTTGTTATGAAAGACAAAACACTAAAAGTACCAAATAAAAGTAGCTAAAATAAGTTTCATGAATCTCATCATTTGTGTCTTCCATATAGTCTGTAAACAGAAATAAAATTTATATTTCAAACATGAGATGATTCCTTTGAAATTCCATAGTGCATGTGTTCAGGTTAGCCAAAAAACCATACAAAACTGCCTACAGACAGAGGTGAGTTATACCTATGACCCAAGGGAGAGGTCTGACTGAAGCCACACAACTTACCACTATTCACTTCTTAAAAACTCAATTTAATTGACTCCTAATATATTGCCGATATCTCAGCAATCTCAGACTTGACATTTTGAATTTTCCAAGAACAGGCAGGATGTAAATAGCAGCAGAACAACAAGATATGGAATTTTCATTTTCCAAGCTAAAAACAGATGTCAGTCAGATTAGATCATCCCACAAATAAAATATCTTCATTTGCAGCGTTTGTGAGGTGACTTTACCTGTTGGCTTTCTCAGAGTCAGCTCCAGAAGGACAGAATTCATGAGGAGGTTCTCTTTCCAAATGTTCCATCAAAGGTGAGGTACTACAGTGGAAAACCAGAACCTGCTTATATATTTTACAATAACCTGGTCCTTCATGGGCATTGTGAAGTCATTCCAGGCCCTACAAGCCCTTTTTAACCAATTTTCCCTGAGCTGCCAGTTTTAGTGAGCACTGACAGAACAGCTGCCTGCACACTGCGGCACATGCAGACCTCAACCGTTCCCCAGAGCGCTCCTCCACTGCAAATGACTGCTAGAGCCCAGAGAAGGTTAAAAACAGCAGAGTTGTAGTTCAGCCAGGAATAGAGTGAGTCTTCTCTTGTGCACAGAGCTCCTCTTAGGATTACAGAGTATCCCTGCACCAAAGAAAGCATGAGCTAAAAGCATCCTAACAATATATTTGCAGAAATGAAACAATTATCCCCACATGTGTATCTGGTAAGCTCATAGCATTCAAGATAGCAGTACAGAAATGTGAAAAAAAAAAAAAAAAAAGAAGTAAAAGCAGTTTAGCGGAAAAAAAATAAAGAACATAGTGCAGAGCAGCAGCATCATCTCATTTATGGAGATTTACAGATTTACAGCAGTGGCACAATTGATTAGTTGGCCTTATGAAGGAGAGAAATATCAGATAAGAATATCAGCTAAGAAGTTAATCTTACTCCATCAGGAATCGTTAAATGCAAGAGTGAAATTTCACTAACCCACCACTGAAAAATCCTTTTCTTCTGCAAAACAAAAGTGGAGTGAACCTTACAGCACTAAAACCACACCTGCAATGAACCACAACAGGCCCAACAGCGTGGCGCTTCGCATGCGATGCCTTCCGCACGAAGGTGAGAACGGGCAGTGAGTACTCTGGAACACCCATGTCAGGCCACTGGGTATAGTGGTACTGAGTCACTATGCGCCCACTAGACCTCCCTTTCTGGGAACCCTGCAACAAAAAAGTAATTCCACATGTAAGCAGCCCACACCTTCCTTCAGTTTATTTCCATACCTGATAGTGCTACCCCTATTTAGTTCAAAGCATGCCATCTGGCTCTGAATATTCCAACCTTCAAAGAGAAGGGGAAAGACCAGTTCTTTTGTCTTACCAGCTTGCCCACTGAGTGGAAAAATGACCTGACACTGTCTCAGAATGCCATAGAGAAAGATTAAGAGCACTGGAGGGTAACAAATTACAGCTGCTCTTGAGAATCACCAGCTCTTGCCACTCTGCTCCTCTGTTGAATGAACAGAGAGAGTAGGATTCATCACATCCAGCTTTAGTGATCTAAGGTAAGTGCCTTGTGTAGGCTGCTTTTCTCAGCTCCCCTCCTCCATGGCAACTCTGACATGGCATCCCTGCCTCCAGAAAGCAGGTAATCTCATTCAGAGATTGGGTCCTAAAATAGGCAGAATAAATTAATTGATAGTAAACGCCAAATGTTATATATTAATTATGCAGGGAGGGTAAGAGGCTAGATGTCTCAGATGTTTATGTGGCTGGAATAAATTAAGTTTTTAGAATTCTCCTCAAAGTAGCTAACATCACACTGCTGAGCTGAGATCATGCTGGTTCTGGTTAAAATAAAAAAAAGTGTGTATTCACCTGTCCTTAAAGACGAAAATGGAGAGCTGAGGTGGGTAATTTAACTCATACCATATTTTCTTCAATTTGCTCTCTGAAAATGTATCATCCTGCTACCCAGGCAGGCAAAGTCCACATCAGCTTTCCAATGTGACCACTGTTTTTTCCCTGATGGTCCTACAGTTTTCTGAGTTCGTTCATCAGGTCAAATTAACTGAAGCTGACCAGCATCTTGGCTGGCTGAGATCTATAGAATTCAGCTTTACATATACAAAAGAAAAGAGTTGTCAACTGCCTTAAAAATATTCTGAGCATCTTTTAACACTTGCATTTTTAGGATGCCACAAACCTTCTTGATCTTGGTGTTTCTAAGAGTAAAATTCCTCACAGTGTAATAGGCAAGTACATGAACACTCTTCTGAGTAACCAAGAAGTTCCCATATTCTTCACTACCTTCAGCAGGCCAGTACTGGTCACATTTTCTCTGTTAGAAAGAAGTTTTTTCTGTTAGAAGATTTCTCTATAAATAATAGAGAAAGAAACCCATAAAATGTCCAACTAGTAAGCTGAAATGTTCAGATTTAAGAGCAGAGTAAAGCACAAAACTGTATTGGGACTGTCAACATATGCAGTTTATAATAGACATGATCTTCTGTGCAGGAGAACAAATAACAATTATTTTGTGCTGTAGAGGGATAGCTGTGCAAAAATACTCTTTTTTTGGAAAACCCAAAAAAAGAGGGTTAAATCATTCTATCAGAATTAAAAGAGTCTAATATTGTGGAATTTTCCATTCTATAGACACTCTAAAACCTAAAGAAAATAACATTATCTATAGGAAATATAGGAATACGTCCAAATCGGTAGAGTTGTATGTGGCCTCTGATTAGTTTATAATATGGGGGAGTATATTTATATCTGGTAGCAAGGGTAAGAGTGAGCCTGTGTATGGCTAAAATATACAAGAGGGAGCTGTGATATGTCCAGCCTTTTGGTTGGGTAGTCATATAGTCTTCTCTAAGAGTATTAGAAGAGTACTTGTTTATAGCATCGTGTTGCAAATGAAGTGGTACTCCCAGTGCAGCCCTCATTTGCAATATCTACTGAGAGATGCTTTATAGGTTGCATGATAAGATTTGCATTCATTTTAGGCATTGCTGCAAGTGTGTGGCAAGTGTGATGCAATGTCTCCTCATGTGACCCCAGGGAACAGGTATACTCCCATCACATAATCAGAGAAACACACACCCTGTGATGGGATTTGACCTCATCTGGTCTCCTGGGCAAATGTGTGTCTAGTCATGTAGTAGGGAAGGATCTGTGAGTACTGTGGATGTTAACAGGGAGCAGACAGGGAATATCCAGAAAAGTTCACTTGAACTACATTCTTCTCCTTTCCAGGGTCCAAGACAACCCTGACAAAGTGCATGATGGCAAGCAGATAAGCAGATTGGTAGCAGAACGTGGGCACAAGGCCCACAGTCTGTCCACTCATATTATATACAAGTTGTCTTTTTTTCAGTATAAGATTTTTTTTTGTGGTTAGAATGTGGTATTGTCAAGATTTATTGAATATTTTCTTTAGTTTCATGCTACAAATCTCAACTGTACACTTCTGTAGCCAATCTAGGTACAAGCAACTACTACAAACTATTGCTTTTTGCCCAATAATTGACTAAACCAAATTTTAAAAGAAAGACAGGCGTTTTCTACAGGTAGATCTACCAACATCAGAGAAATAAGAAACGGACAACAGTACTCATACCCTTCCTTTCTCAATGAGATTTGTTATCATCACAATAACTTCCACGTTATGTTCCCATATCATTCTCCAGAAATCTTCTGCTGTTGATTTTAGTGGCCCTTGAGCTGCAATGTAGGCTTTTGGCTTGTTGTAGCCCTAAATTGAAATACAAGAAATGACACTTGTCAAATCACTGTCCATGAGTGAAAGGAGTTTAGGAGGTGTACATGACATTTAGTGTATTTATTTTTAAAGACTCTGAAAAGCTTTTAAGCGCTTTTACATTTTTAACTCTCGAAATCACAGAAACCCATATAAATACAACTGTTATGCCAATGTTTATCATTCCAACAAATAGGATACATATGTTCAAATGCCCATGTTTAGGCAGAACATTGACATGATAGTGATTATGAGACACACAGACATGTGTTGCAAAAGTGGTTTAAAAAAACAATCATGATCATTCACATATAAATAATTATGTAATGAAAACTGGTAATAGTATCTTGGTGAGGCTCTGAGCCAAATGGCATCTTCCTCTCATGAGATTACCTCGGATGGGAGAATTAACCACTCAGATGAGATATACTTCTAAAATGACTCAGATGGGACAGGACATTTTCACTTTAACTATGCCCCTCATTAAGCTGCAGCTGCTATAATATCAAGATGGATCCAAGAAAGAATTGGCATTTTACCTTTGCTTTAACTTCGTAGGCTTAACTTAGACCCCAAAAGTTTTTTTAACAGAATCTCTGATATTGTGATACTTTTTAAAAATTAAATCTATTCATCTCCATACATAAATTTTTTTAGAGAAAAGGCTGACAATCAATAGTTCAATGGATAGGAAAAGGCACTTACATCAACATAGTTGGCATTAATGTAATCAGTCAGTTTTCCATCCTTTTCAGCAAGCTGTGCTAATTTAACCCTAGTATGATCATCTGCAGTAAAACAAGGGAGAAAAGAAGCAATTCTTGGCAAGAATTATATTCTTTATCATAAAACTAATGAAACACATTTTTACAATAAATAAGGCCAATACAGTAACAATCACATTTGCAAACACCCTCTCCTTAGGTCTGAATCAGATTAAAATTTGTAATTTGTGGAAAAATAAAGAAATTAATCAAAAGTTTGAAGGGATTCAGTATCTAGTGGCCTGAACAGCAGCACCTGAGGTCATTTTAGCCACTGTGACATACTTCCCCTACGGCCTCTAGCTGCTGCTTGTAAAGGTGTTTAGGTCTTCCATAAGTCCTGTGTCGTGACTGTCAAATCTGCACAGTGGGATGTCTCAAAATGAAGGAGGCACCAGTGTTGAGGAACTTTAATTCCAAGTTAAAAGCGTGGACTTGGGAGAGCAATGTGACTTTGAAAGCTCTGGTCACCTGAAGAGTCAGCAGCAACTACATCAGGGTGAGCTGAAGTGCTCTGCAGCCTGCACTGATTGTAAGAACTACACTCGAGTCACTTATAGAGGACAATTCTTGCTACTTCAGCTGCCCTAAGCTGCCTCTGCACTGCTTTTTAATAAAACAACCCCTGGGCTAGCACCTTTTGTATGATCAGGTACAAACACAGCAGTAGAAGAAAATCCCTGAGCTTTTGTACCTTTAGAGACATCTTTAGCCAGGGGGATTGGCATTTCTTGTTGCTGGTTTACATTGTCTTCTGCCAGACAGCTGACCCCTGTCACTTTTTTATTAAGCTTTAGTGACACAATGCTGAAGATATATTTAATTAAGAGATAAAGATATCTGAATATCTGAATGCTGAAGATATATTTAATTAATATTTAATTTAGTTTTATTTATATTTAAATATATAAAATGTTTAATTTATTAATTAAATACATTAATTTAATTTATTTAGTTATTGTAATCAGAACAAAGTTGAAATGCTATAGAGAGTTAAAAAAAAAGTATTGAGCCACCAAATGATCAAAATCGCAGAGGAAATAGCTTGAAAAAGAGATTAACAAAACTGAATAGATGTGTTTTAGAGAAGAAAAATCTTGGAGTGATGCAATGGAAGAACAAGTGTACTGGCTAATGAAGCTGTTGCATTACCTTGTTGCCAGGCATAATAAAACACAAAACCAGAACATTTATGTTTATATATGACAGTAAATATATCCAGGGATTTTGAAGCTCATAGAGACAATAGATCACCATTTTTCTAAATCAAAGATGGATTAATTTTGACAATCAAAGCTTCTTTGGCTTTCTAATGGCATTATAACGAAATCTCCCAACTCCCTTTGGGTCATGGCAGAAGACACAAACATATCTCGGTAACACGTGCTCACCAAAGCAGCAGAATGTCACAAGACTAACTTGAAGAAATGTGAAATTTGATGCTAACTCCTCTCCAAGGAGCACTTTGCTGAACAGCAGCTGGAGGTTTCAGTGTAGAAGTATCTTTCCTCCCACTAATAACATGTCAATCTATACTTGTTTATAATGATTTCTTACACAAAACAAGTGATGCCTTTACTTACAAGCAACAATATTTATGTATCGATTTTTATTCTTGTTGTCAGGGTGATTAGAGCTGTCTGATGTAATACCTAGATCTACAGTACAGCTCTGGATTTCCTGAAAAAAAAAAAAGTATGTCACGCTTTAGTAACTATTAAGATACATAAAATGTCTTTAAATACAAAAAGCAAGCATGAAAAGAACCACAACCTTATACCCAATTATCTATCATATTTTACAACTACTTCATTGCTAAAAATATTGCAGTGAAATAATTCCTTACCTGATAAAACTCTTTCAGTGTCTAATGAGGGAATGAATGCAAAAAAAGTAAAAAAAATCAAATTCCACAGCACAGAACAAATGGATAAGTGTTTATATAAATTACGATTACTATATGGAAAACAGTTATGGTCATGCAATATATCCATAATAACAACGAAACTGAATATTTTGACATAACTCCTAAAAGAAACAAGAGGTAATTTTCCCAGCTAAAATGCTGGCATCTCTTTTCCTATCTTTATCTTTAATGTTAGACCTTAGGCCAGCGAAAGCTTGTACATATGAGCAACATCACAGACTTTAGCCAGATTATCTATATATTTAACAGTTCATTGGAATTTTTGTGTGTCCTTATAAATGCATTAGTTTCTCTGGGGAATGCTTTTGCTCTCTTGGCATTCAGCTGCAAAACCTGCAGTGCAGCAGGACTGTGTGCAGCTCAGCCAGCCTCACAGCACTCTGGGGAATGACAGAGTTACAGCTCTCACTCAGGCTGCCAGTGGTTTCACAGTGAGGCCAGCAATTTTATAAAAAGAGAGACAGGTTTGACAAGACAGGCACAAAGTCTGTAGGACTGACAAAATTAATTAATTTTATTGATTACTTTAGCTGACAGGAAACTCAAGCATTTATAAGGTCCACACTTTTAAATACATTGTCATCACTAAAAGTACTAATGGTGATTCCCAACACTGTTTATAATTATAATGTCAATCACCATAATCTACTTAAATACATATATGAAAAGTGGTTCTAAGTTTAAAAATTTGATTTTAAATTAGTTATTTTGTAGTAATATAAAAAAACCTTGCTAACCCCCAAACAAAAAATCTGGACCACCCTTGTACTCTTCAAATATATGCTAACTCTGCAAAGACAATTACTATATTTCAGTTTTTCCCACTCATCTAAGTTCTCTATGACTAGAGAAGAGAACTGAACACTACTTCTGGGGTAGTCCATAAAGCCAGAAAAGAGCTCCAAGAAATCATGAGGACACTGATTTTTTTTTTAATAGTTAAAACTAGCATGAAATATTTCAGAAGGTGCAGCTGTAGTTCAGTGACATGGTGCTATATTTGGTCTTTTGATCACTGCAGTAATTTAGGAAAAATAAAATTGTAGGAAAAGGTCAATTTAGAATGAACAATCTGATTTCTGTATTGCTGTACTCACTAATGCTGAAAGAACTTCGTATCCATTGTATTTGCATACAGTCCTTCAACCTCTGCTCTTGTTAATAGCTAGCCAAGCTGGAGTCCAGGTCCATCAGTGCATATGCACATGTGTAATATATGAATATGTACTGGACATTCACAAGTATTTACAAATTTGGTCCCACAATCAAACAGATACTCTGAATGTTAACTGAATTGAAGAAGAAATGCTGATGAAGAAGGTTATGTGAAGGACATGGAATTTTTGGTCCACTAGATCACAAGACATTGGCTGGGGAAACAAAAGCAAAACCTGAAGATGCAAAACTCTGAATTTTTACTTTCATTATTGTTTTTGCAACAGGAATATTACAATAGTATTTTAAAGTAATATAGATCTGCTAAAATACTTGTTTCCATCCCAACTGACTGATTTTATTAGAAATCTCTTGTAAAAATTGCTAGTGGCACAGCTTTAATTATAGTATTTAAATGTTTATGTGAATTAAGTTAGAACATATCCATATTTAAATTGATTGTAATACATGAATGTGAAAAACAATGAAGATCATTAGTTACATATGGTGATAGTAACATTGTATGATTAGAGCATATCTTCCAACATTTTGAAATACCTCTTATGAACCATATACTTTAGGAAAGGAACTGTAAAACTTTCACTACCACACATGAAGACTACGTTAGCTCCCCTGTAAATCAGAAGACTTGCCACGTGTACTCATTATTACTCCCATTTTATTTTCTCTGTAAATGGAACAAGCAAATGTGGATAGCTTCTGCAAAATTCAATTGCCATTAGTATTGGAAAAGCTTTAGATCTATCACTGTTTCTGATAAACCATACCCATTGCACTACCTTTGCATAGTTTATTCACACAGTTATTCAGTACTTTATCACAATAATAAACATTCCCATTTATATTCCAGTCCTGATTTTAGGCTTTATGCCTCCCTCGGCTTTTTGCATGAAATCACTGGGCTCAAAGCACTCACAATTACATGCACTCATTAAATTGGTGCCCAAGTCAGAATGTAGTGCCCCAATTTTTGTTTGCAGGCATTTAAACTTAATGTTACTTGTATGTGCTAATAAAAAGATGACATTATAGAGCCATACCTCAAATTCTTCAGAAAAACCATTACTTGCATGTAAATCTGCAACATGTTTGGGAAAATGCTTTATTGGAATTGCTCCAACATCATCTTAGGGGTGGGAAAAGACAAAAAATATATTTATGTAGAATAAAAAGCCAATGACATATAATGAAGTTTATATGTAGGCAATCCACAAAACATCCTGAAATAAAATTCTTGGCATGAACATTGGATATACAACTCCCCCCAAAAATACAACATCCTGTGACGCCATTAACATTTCTAAAATAGTTACCTAACACTTGTACATTTCTAAATTATTATTTAGAAAGAAGATAATAAAAATGCCTTGCTAGGTCTTGCTCTGTCTGTAAGCCCCCCAAATCAAGGTGCTGATTCTGCAAGATGCTGAGCTTGTCTGTAAATAGAAGAACACACAAAGTTCCCTGTGAAGTCAAGGAGATACGGGAGGATTAGCTCTTTGCTGCAAGATATTCAAAGGGAGAGAGCAGAGCTCTGGATAATTGATAAAGTAGGAATGATTAGGCAGAGTTGTCTGGGCGCTCCACACTGTTTAGTGTTGCACTGGAACTTGGACCCCAAGCCTACTAAATTAAAGCAGCATTATGCCAGTCTTTTCATATTAACTCACAGTTGCGTGTTTGGATTGACATCCAAAAGAAAGAGGAAATAATTTTCATCTTTTACTGCATTAGTGACTACCTTCCATACAGAATTTTCTCCCAGCTTTCCTTGTGATTCTATCATTACCTATTGACAAAAGTCTTATGTCTGGTCATGGCAGTACTGACCACAGATTTTTACATCAGGCTACATACTTACAGTTTTAAATGAAAGATTTATGTTTAAGAGTTTTTGGCTACCCACAAAGAAACCATCTACACTCTTGAGGAATAAATATGATTAATGTAACATTTCCACTTTACTTTAGGCAAATACAGAAAACCAGTTGTGGAAAATATGTATCAGGAATAACATCAAAAACCTTTGGGACTTTTAATCTTCTCTTTACTGCAAATATGCTGTGTAAACAAAGTAATCTGTTTGCTAATTATCTGCTAAAGGATGACATTATTTCACTTAGTTTTGGTCCTGAGGAACAATTTTGTTGAGTTTTTTTAAAACTCTTTCATTGTTTAAAAATATGTTTATTTCACAATCTGTAATTTCATCACCATTTCATGTGTGAACAAAACGTCAGAAACAATGAACAAGGACCTGTTATTCACATCAACAGATGTTCAGCATTTAGCCCACCTAATAATTTTAGCTTTCAGTTACCAAGAATTTGTTGATTTCTGCTAAGATCCATCTGGTCTCCCACTTATATGACTGGATCTGAATACAAAAAGTAAATTTATCCAGTCAAGCCTAAGAGAAGCTGAATGAATGTGTAACACAATCTTCACACTTTGGAGATGAAACCTGAAGTGTTTATCCTAATGGTATGCAAACACAAAACCAGAAGGGAAGGTAAATGACCTAAAGAGTGAGTACAATAATGGAGAAATAAATCTTAGATTTTGTTTCCTTGCCCGTGCAAATCTCCCAATTCAATCACTTCTGAGTCTAATAATGTATTTTATATCTGGATGGCAAGTATCACTTCAAACTACTTGGAGTTTGATAGTGGATCTGAATCCTACCCTGTAATTCATTACTACTTAAATGCATTTTTGAATTGTGCTGTGAAAAGCCATGAAAAACTTAATATATAATGAGATCTGTGGAGTGTGCTTTTGGTCACAGCCATAAGAATTAAACTTAGCAGTTGCAAAACACTTTTCCTGCCTTACACTCTTTTCTAGTATTATATTGTAATTAGATGCAATTGTAAAATTACACTGTTGAAACATTTGTGCAATAGAAAACACAATAACTGTTCATTTGACATCTGTTGCATGCAAAATAAAAGAAAACTATTCCCTCAGTGCTTGCAGCTTTTTCCATAAAATACTTTGTATATCTTCTGTCACTTAGAAAAAAATTCTCTTTAATATTTATCACCATTTCAGAAGAAAAACCTCCAGGTTCAAAACATGCATTTTAGGCACTCAGAATAACTCTAAGTGCAATTATGACAATTTCCTCCTAAGGTGAGCTGGTCAGGAAAAATTATTAGAAAATTATACAGTTGTAGAGCAATATAGTCAATGATAGAGAGTTAAAGCAGAGATCTCCTATGATTGCAGCTTGACATTTATATATAATCATGTTTCTCAAATCAAGCCATAGCTCTGCTTTTTAACCATTTAGTAATAAGTTATGCATCTCCTAATAACATCAATCCATACGAGATGCATTTGAAGATGTCAACAATTTAGTTACAATAGAAGCCCAATGTCTGGGATTTATTTAATTGGCCTACTAGTTATTCACACAAGGGTTGAATTTCTTCCTTTAGTCATTCCATGAAAATCCATCTCCTTGTATAACAGCACAAGTATGCAAAAACATTACTTGTGGAACAAGAAAACCTTGTCTCATAAGTGAGAATGTGGCTTAGGATCTGCCTCAGAATTAATTTATTTTGGGTTTAAAGAGATGAATGAAATTAATCTATTTCATTCCACACAGACTGAAAAAGCTGGAAGGCTGCACGTGCTCCTGTGATACTCTTTGAGAAAAGAAAGGAAACAGTTTCTCTAAATAAATGTGGTGGATATAGAATCAGAAGATGCTAATAATATTCTGAACTTCTGTATTATTTTAATGAGAGGTTCACATAACTTTACCATAGTAATTATGCCAGTAAAATATGTAAGTATAAGAACACAGTGTAATTGCAAGTGAAATGCAGCCAGATGAGGCACATCCTCATCCTGCTGGTAAAAAGAATAGGACAATGTTCCATACACAGGTGACAAATCTAATTAAAGGCAGAAAGACAACAGAATACGTTGCTGGTGTGATCCTCTAGAGCTATTTAGTGTAGCTCAGATGGCTACATGAGCAGCCACTCTAGGGAGGCTACACTTCACATGGCTGCACAGCACAGGGTGTCCTTGAGGCAACTCTGTAAACTAAAGATATTTCTCTTCTGTGTTACCTACAGGAGAGACTATTAATAACACAAGTCTGCCAATATCAAGTGTACCTGTTTACACAGATTTGAACAAGAGGTTACAAATCTCTGATTTACAGATGTTATGCTATGTGAAGAATTCATATTGACACCTACAAAGCAGCATCTTCCAACAGTTAACACCAATCCACAGAACAGTTGCCAGAAATACCTGAGACTGGGAAGATTGGAGCTGGGGGAGCAGAAATCACTCGAGGTGATGTATTATCTTCTAAATAAAAATGAGCAGTCTGGAAACATTTCCTAGAGAGGAATAAATATACAAAAATATTGAAAAAAAAAAAGAAAGTAAAAAGAAACCAACAAAACCCCACCAAAACATTATCTGAGATGATTTGGAATTCTGGCATTATTGAGTCAGAAAGAAAAATCACGGTTTTGAAAACCAATTTTCATGGAGTGCCAAATACTACTGCTACAATATAAATATTCCCCCAGCACATCACCAAATTATGCATACAACATGAAGATACAACATTACCTCAGCATAATACATAGTTCATGCATCTTTACCTATACCTGAAGCAGAAGATAGAGCACACATCAGACATAGTGACAGCTGAATGAGAAATTCTGCATCAGGAGCTACTGTAGATGCTGCATAACTCCAAGTACAAAAACTGCCACTGTCTTCTTTCCTTATCCAAATTCACTTAAATAATTACTGTTCCCTTTCATGCGATTATGCTAGCCTGAAGGTGGAGCAGTGTTTGAGATCAGTTCTGGTAATTCATTGATAGATGCTACTGCAGACATGGAAATGCAATAAAAGACAAGATACCCTGTACCAGCCAAAACAGTGGCTCTAGAACTATTGTGACTGGGGCTAAACAACTTTGCATAATGTAATCGCAACACTGAGGGACACCTTAACCAAGGAGGACTTCCCAAAGCTGACAGACAGAAACAGAGGAATTTCTAACTCCAGGAGATGCCAGCTTTGTTGCAAAAACACTGAAGTATGAATACAAATGGAACCAACCTTAACTATGACCCATAATGTTATTTGTATCTGTGCTGTAATCCACATGTGAAGGTAATAGGAATAGCATCTGTTAAGAATCCAAGCTATTCAAAGGAATGAATAACCAACTGCTGCTGTAAGCATTGCAAAGCCTCTTTAATTAAAAAATCTCCATATGATTAGACATGCTAATAATCTTACCTTTGGGTCACTTAATCTCTCTGAAATATTATTCACTAATCATTAAATTTAAAAAGAGATATATGCACCATGAAAATACTAATCTCATTTTATATTTAGAAGATCCTGCTTGTTCAAAGCTGTTGGCTGCAGCTATTGTATGATTGTTACTTTGTGTAATCACTGTTATTTTAAATTCTGTACCGTCCCTGTATTGCTGCAGTCATAAAACCCCTCATATAATGGTTATAAACAGAAATAAATTTTGAAGATACTTTGAGAAATAGATAGGGAATATGTGGCTGTTGTCATTCTTTCCAGAACCATTAGTATAGATAATAAGATTTTGGTAAGTTTATTTGAATTAAGCCTCTGGGAAAGATGCCCATATTCTCGGAATGTGTTGTGAATTTTCTAACAGTGTACAATACAGATTCTCTTAAAACACAAGAAAAAGCAGACAGCTACCTAAAAGGGAAAACTGAGGCATGCAAAATAGTTCTGGTAATTCACATGACAATTAATTCTGAAGTCCAGCTAGAATTCTCTAAAAGAGTATTTGTGATGTTCACAGAGAAACTTTGCGTGAGATATTTGCAGCAATACTATCTGCTATGTACGTGTTTTTACTTAGAAATTTTGGATGCAGACTAAGAACACATTCAGGAGGAACCTGGGAACACCCTTCTAAATTTTAGATCTCTAGCATCAGAGTTAGTGGCTGTGAGGTGAGAAAGGCTGTCTCAATGCTAGCATAAAACTCAAGAGTTAGTATCAGAACTGTGTGTGAAATATCTGTGAGATGCAGGCAAGCCTCCAAGTCTTCAAATTATTAAACACTTTGGAAAGTCTGGCCCTGTATGCTGGGCACAGCAAATGCTGTATTGTGTTTATTAAAAACTGCACCAAACAAACAGGCCAAGCAGCCTGATGCTGAAGCTCCAAACCCAAAAAAGTGTTCTTCCCCCAAATGTCTACTGCTTTTAAACAACCATCATATGTAAGGTTTATAGACTAATGTTGTCACTTATTTACTTGAGAAAAGATTGAGCTATAATGAATTTAATTAGCATAATGACTTTCGCATCTAAAGCTCTACTTAAAATGTCCTCATATTATGCCATACACTCATTATACCTCACTGAGCCAATGTATTTTTAATCTTTAAAAATTAATTGTGGGTGAAAATAAACTGCACCCTTAGCACATTTGGGAGACAAATTCATAGCAGTTGACTTAACCTGTAATAAGACTCATAAATAGGCACTCCTTCTGCTTCTGCATCAGCACTGAGAGCCTTCATGACTAAACCTAATGTTAATACTCTCATCTCGTTAATTATCACTTGTTGTTAATGAAAAAAGTGATGACTATTTCAAACTTCCAGACAAAGGTCCCATCATTCAATAACCTGATTATTTAATTTACACCTTTCATCACAGCGCTTAGATCTCCAACCTAAAACTGTAATTTGTAATTTAGACACTGCACTTGTTCAAACACACACTTTGTATATGGGGGCAGTGCTAAACCATTGAATTAATTACAGTGTCTGGATCTGTACAGCAGCAGCAGCAGCAGCAGCACTTTGGTCTGACAGGAGGGATACTACATCTGAATGAACACTTCAAGGGGAACTACTTGAGACTATAAGACTAAGCCTCAGACTGTGGGGGACATAGATTTTGTAGCATTTGGGCCCCTGGAGCCTGGCTGAGAGTGTGTGCTTACTTGTGCCCCGGGGCAGGGACTGCTCGGAGCCTGGCTGGGATTGTCGCGGAGGCTGGCGAGGAGCACGGCACCCTGTGCACTGGGACCCTGCCTGTGCTCCTGCCCCAGGGGCTCGGGAAGGGAGCTGAGCTCTGCAAGTCAGAGCCACCTGTGACAGGATGTGTTTGTGCTCCTGCTGCTCATGCAGAATGGTCCTAGAGGCATGATTACTTCTCTCTCTGAAAACTTCAGTGTCTTTTGAGCTCACAGGATTTTCTGCCAGTAGGTATTGCCAAACACTTACTAGATTTTTTAAAATGTACTGATAATTTAAAGATCTGGTGAAGCCAAAGGATCTATAAGTGGACCCTCAATGGATGCCAATTATTTGGTTTTTAAATAGCTGCAATTAATTTTTATGTGTTTGTCAACTGGAATTCTAATTGTCAGATTTTATTCAGACTTTTATTTATGACATGGCACACTGTTGAGAATTCTTCCTTTATGGATGGATGAGTGTGGCCTCAGTGTATTTAAATGTGGTTTAAGTGTTTCTGCATGTCCAAGTTTAATGACCCTCAGAGAGGGTTCTCAACTCTGTTCCCATAAACATATCACAGGACTCAAGGCATTAGTTCAAACCATGGCTAAGAAAATGAACATTCTCTGACAGGTATGGTTCAAATTATATAGGGTGGTAGAGGAAATTTAAAATTCAAAGAACTACTCAGGGTGTTGTCTGTCATCAGGTTGGTAATTTCTGAAGTGCTGCTATCAGGAAATGTCTACCAGGCTGCATGACAGGCAGCTGATACTCAGTATGTCTACAGATGCAAACGGACCTGGAAGTGCATTAGCAGTTTGTGGTTCATGTCATTTGCTACAATTCACATGTTTGTTGAAAAAGAATTTTGAATGGTACAAGTCCCACTGATAACTGTTACCATGTTACAATTCTCCAAGCTCTTCTTACAATAAACATTATAAAAGCTGATCTGCACAAACATAGATAATTAAGCAAAATGGTAATAATGAAGCCATCAAGAAAAGAAGAGAGCAAGTACATTCAGGTATTCCTGCTGCATCTCTGTTGCAAGAGCTCAGAAAGTAGACAAATGCTGAAAGAAATGGATAGACTCTAGATTTGGACAGAAAATTCTTTCTAAAGCTATTAAAAAAAGTCTATCTGGACAGCAAGGCCACTAAACAGGGCAAAGAATCTCCTTGTTTATTCCACTGTAATCTTAATCATGCTGAAGAAATGAAAGGAAAATTACATTGCTTGAAAATTGCTTGAATTAAAAAAGATACACAAAAACAGAGTAGTTAAAAATTGTGTATTTTCCTACTGGTAATTATTCAATCTTTAGACAATATTGCCATTAGAAGTTTAATCCCTGTCAGAGAAATAAATATCTATCAAAAAAGGATTGAAATTGTGCCTAATGAGATAGTGAAGAGATTGAGGAATTTCCTCAAGTGCTGATTAACAATTTCATTTAAAAAAAACCCAAAACCAAAACCCAAACAACAGATGGTACAGAATTATTTTCCTGATACAAGTCATTAAAGTGAAGAAAGAAGTAATTTTGCCTTTCTTTAACCTTGAGAGACTGGAACTTGTTTTTCTTGGTAGTTATTTGGTTTTAAACTAAATAACACACCTTTTGAATATTCAAATAAGGAGTTAATAGCGGAAACAACCCAAAGTGCTATACAATCAAGTTACCACCTGAGATAAACCAATGGTTTTTCTGGACTACCATTGCCAAAGAAATACAGAATAACTTCTTGTAAACCTAAATGTTTTTATGAACTTTAATAAGTGAAAATAATTCACCCAAATTGGGAAAAAAAAGCTGCAATATAAAAAGAAACATTAACATCTAAGAGCAATTATTTCGAAACAACCTAAATCTGTTAGAAAAATCTTACAGAGTTTCTACTAATATTTTCCAGGCTTAATGAAATCTGCATAGCAATGAACTTAATATTCAGGCTTTTTTTCCAGTCTTTAAAAAGAGGTGACTGTTTTGGCAACTTTGAAAGAGAGCCGTAAAGTCCTATCTATGATGCATAGTCTTTATGTTGCATTCCCCTGAAATAAGAAATAGTTACTGGTGTTATCATAATCCCAAGAGAATTTTGAGGATTAACAATAAAAGAGCTGCATATTTTATTTTGTGGTACACAAGAAATACAGAAAAGATTAGATTCAAGGCAAGAAGATATTACTGCTAACAGGATTTTTGTTTTATTTTGAAAGACCTGTTTTACAGAATTGTTCATTCCCAGAGAAAGAATACAAAATGAACACAATGTTATTCGACAAAAACAAGCTTGTAACGTGTAGGATTACTAGAACTGCATTGTACAATCTGGGTCTTTAAAAGCATGGCCTTCTTTGGCAAATAGAAGGGATTTCAAATACTGTTCAGCATCAGGGATGAAACCCTTTGGAAGTTGAATATGAACAATCATGTTGCATAATATGAAGGACAGAAAAAGATTCTCAGAATACAAGTGGTATGCAAGTGGTTAGCTGGAAATCCTGGGATGGAGAATAGTTATCCAACTAAGCATAAACTAAGAAATGAGTCCTGCAATTGTTATGGCTATGAACGACTACTTTGAAAAGCAGAAGAAATCTTTCTCAAGGTTCATTGATCAAGTGTCTTTAATCATGGCAAAGGCTGTCTGACTCACTAGCACACTTGCCTGGAACAAAGGATGCTTGAACTCAATTTCTCCAGCCTAGTCTGTTCAGGGGTGAAATGAGTTCTGTCCCCATGTGGGACACACCCTGATATGCCAACAGAAAACCAGTGTCAGGACACTAGAGGAAAAGTCTGTAAACACAATCCTGACATCACAGCCTAGAGATTACAGCAGTCAGTAGTTTGGAAAGGGCCAAAGTTATTGTTCTCCACCAATTTTTTTCATTTTAGATTAAGTAGGATTATTTGGGATGAAGGAAGAAGAAACAAGGTCTGGAGGCATCTGAAAGATGTTTGGGCCTGTCTTCCCAATTCTTTGAGCAGTCCCTGTAGGAGCAAGGTCCTGTTTCTGGCTGCTAGTTTATGTGTTAGCACAGTGGAAGCAGGATCAGGTTCCTGGAAGTCACTGAAGTAGAAGTTTTTGCAATTTAGTTCCCCTTCCAGCCCACCACAGCATTTCCTCCCTGACAATCTATGCACTTGAGAAAGTCCTAGGGCTGTGCAAGGGTTTTGAGAGCTTAAGCAGACATGTCCCTAGGAAGACTGACTTTAACTAGAACCAATGGAAGAGTGCCAAAGCCTTGAGCATTGCCACATACTGCCATGTGGCTGGCAAGGTTTCTGGTGCATTTTTAGTTAGGCCAACATGCAGTATTTCACACAATGCTTGACACAGTTTGGGGTTAGCACAGGGCAGGGGCCATCCCCAGTAAGCAATGTGAATCAGCCACTCTTTTTATCCTCTCTGAAGGAAGTCATTTCAGCTGTATGGAAGAGATCTGTGCCCTGCTAGCTGATCTGTTTTATTCCACAGTGTGGATACAGTTTTTTGCTCTTACTAATTATGGTTTAATGACTTCTAATAACCATCAATTCCCTTTATCCTATTTTTTTACTGGCTGATCAATTTATCAAGTCACAGAGAAACATGTCCATGAGGAAACCCGAGCACATGTGCACATGAAACACATCTGCAGTTATCCACTAAAGCTTTGAAAGACCGGGAACTAATTGTAGTTTGTCAGAATCACAAAGTAGAATGACTTTTTAATCACAGAACATCCTAAGAGCTACTCAGTAAGTAATCTTCAAACAGTTACACTATTAGAGTATCACTAAACTATCCCCTTTCTGTCTTCCACAGTGTCTGCTACAGCACACTTGTACAGTGCCCTATAAATTGCTTATTTCCATAGTCCTGTTGAGGACAATGGATTCTCATTCTAAATTGATAACTACCTTTTTTAATGGGTAAAGGACTAGAAAGATAGTAAATATCCCCATGCCATGATATTTATTTTTCTCGTCCCTCTTGCTTTTCCCAGTGCTCTGTTAAAAGTCACTTCGTTTCTAGGAATCAATCATGAGTTATTATTTACTAAGGTCTGCCAATATGGGAATAAACTATTTGCAGAACTAACCCTCTGAAAAAAAAAAAATTTACATTTGAGTTGTTTGTACAGAAACCACCTTATCTAGCCATCTTTATGACACTGAGCAATATGAAGACAAGGTAAAAGACAAGATCCAGTCTCCCTCCTGTAAACCAGCTCAATAATGCCAATCACATTTTTCAAATCATACCTCTTTAGAACTGAAAAAAATATCAACCAAAAAACGACTTACCTCCAGTAAATGAGAATACCCACAAGAATCACTAGACAGATAAAAGTCAGGGCTGATACGACCACAAGGGGTATAACTGTCTTCTTCTCTGATTCCAGACTCTCAGCTAGACCAATACGAGACTCATGGCTAATATTACTTGCTTCTGCAGTCAGAGAAAATTGAAACAGTCCATGTTTAAATTCTGAGAAATGCACAGCACAGGTGAATGTGTCTTATAATGAGCCTACTTGATATCACTTACCTCTGTTTTTTACCATGTACCGCAGAAAGTTTATACATTTGCAAACCAGCTTACAGAAGATAAGCAGATAGAGGGTAAAGCAAAGTGTTCAAGCTTATGTGACTCAGCCTTCCAGCAGTGGAGACTTCTCTTTGTAAGAATAGCAGACTCTTGTTAAAATTCAGAGGAAAGTTTTTTTTAATTTTAATCTGTTTTATTAGCTGAAAGCCAAATGAGTTAAGAAATCTGAATACATAAAATTGGAATGCACATTGAAATTGATATTAAACTGTCATTCATGTAATGCAAATCACTTCTCTGGCTAATAGGTTAATATGAAAATTATCTTGCAAAAGTCTTTATGTGTTTGCTGTATTGCAGTTTAGCTTTCTGTATTTTTATCTATTACCCATTCCATAAACTGCCTTATAGATACACCATGCCTTTGAAACCAATTGCCTCTCTCAGCTATACTGGGGTCACAATTAAATTTCCCACCTCCATCTTTACAGATGACCAAATTATAAGCTTTGGTTTCATATTTCTGTGAGCCATATACTGTTGGATGACAGAAATATTTGGACAGGGGAATCTGTATGAAGATTAAAACAATATATTTTATAATTTTATTAAAGAAGGAAATAAAATGGTGGACAACACCACTACTTTATTTTCAGCTGTGGTCATTCCTCAAGAAGTATTTTAAAGTTGTGACTTTGATGTAAAATAACTGACTTATTTCAATCTGTGCAGTTTACTGTATTATTTGAGTTAAAATGCAGAAATAAGCACTTTTGTGCTTTTTAGAATTAAACCCCTAGAATGTTTTCTACTTTTGTGAACAGTTGTAATTCAATGAATTTTCTGTGTAAGAGCAGAATTTTGCTGTACAAAAACATCTGCACTCCATTGGGATTTCAAGAGACCAATTCTACATGAATGAAAAGCTTTTACAAAAAGAGAGGAAGGAATGAAATCGAATCTGGAAAAAAAAAAAAAAAAGACAGCAAATTACATGCTCTAAATAGGATGTCAAAAAACAAGTGGCTTCACACCGTACAGATTTCCAGGCAGCTCTATTTTCTTCCATTTTCTTGAGTTTAGAGGCTTTTGGGACTTTACGTGCAAAAAGGTCTAGGCTCTAATTTTGTCTTCTTGGTTTTAGTTCAAAATACTCTTTAACACCCATATCAATCACTTCTCTTTAAATTCTGCAGCTCAATGGGCAAAGTAATTGAAGGCACAAAGTTGCTTCTGAAAAATCTCCAGGTGTCTGCTGAGTAGGTTAAAATTGGTACTTCCTATTGATTCCAGAGAAAAAACTATGTGTATGCATGAAAAAGCACAACACGATCCCTTTGAAACAGTCAGACTTGCTTATCCAACTCTGGACTAATTCACAGCATAAAATCCAATCCTATCTCTGTGATGACAGGGATCCTTCAAAGTTCATGACCATATTCTATTAGGACTCCTCCTATGGGGAATGAAGTGCAGGCTTCTCCTGTAACAGGGGATTTCTTGCCTACTTGGCTATCACTCCAATGATGGCAGCTGAAAAGGCAGTCTCAGCTACAGCAGATTTCTTTGATTTCTAATAACTGATGTGTTTGGATCCTTTGTATATTTTTTTCTATTAATTTGTCTTAGTTTTTCAACAGAAGTTGAAAGGTTTGGGTTATCACAGAGGTCTTATGGGGAAAATCCTAGTTGAGAACAAGCATAATTATGCATCAACAACTTCAAAACTGAGAAAAGTTTAAATGACAAATTTTTTCTGTAATGGTCACAATGAGAAGACATTTCACCAATTTCTGCAAAATCCACTGCAATGTATAAGTAAGTTCTCAAGTGAGAGATTAATTTTTGTGTTTGCTGCATTTCTTTATAGTTCAATTAAGTAACTATGTCTTTGATTTACAGAAGACCATGTTAGACATGCTGAAATTGAATGTTCAGCTTATTAAAAACCAGCATTGGGTGTCATGTATGGAAAAAAAGTAATGAGCATGAAATGATACTGTGGAGTGTCTTTCAATAATATCTAGAAGACAAACTAAGTCTGTTTTACTCCTCCTCCTCCAGTACGGTATAATCCTTTTGGAGTTACTGTTGGTAAAAATTTAAATGATACCCATTATGTAAACTCTAATATCTTATGGCAACACTCATTCATACTAATAACAGGTTTTGAAATATAATGCTATTTTTTGCTTATTTTTGAAGGAATATTATGCATTTTACACAAAATGGTAACTACTTACCAGTGAACTAATTCACTTATTGATTCAGTTTTGTAACACCTACCTTGTTAGGACTCGTAGTAATTTCAATGTTTTTTATTCCCTTTTAATTTTAATTTTCTATTTTTCACATTCTACTAGCTCCAACTCTATCGAGTGTCAATTTACCACCTTTTCATATTAGTATTCTGTTACTCATGAGAAATACAACCTTATGTAACTCAACTGGTGTTTATTTGTAGGACTGGGCTGAAACCTTCCCATGCTTTGTGAATTCCATTCCTTAGTGGATTTCGTTGAATGATACTGCCCTCTATAGATTATGCAAGTACATAACAAAAGTTCAATTTATTTTCTAAAATACCAATTCAACCTTGTTTATTGTTTGGTTTTTTTTTTTTTTTTTTTTCCAAAAATTATATATTTTTTTTTTTTTTTTTTTTTTTTTTTTTCCAAAGATCATAGATTATTTTTTACTTTTTTCTTTGATTTTCAATTCTCTAGCACAAGAAGGAATGAAAATTGTGTGTCTGAATACTTCAGATTTTCCACAGTGCATTTTAAATACAAAGGAAATGTGTTATGAGTTTTGACTTCTGACTTTATCCTTGGAATCATGGGTTGCAAATACTGCAAATACGCTGAATTTAAGAGGAATAAATAAGAAAATAGCATTAAATATAAACATCTAGAGGAGAATCTGGCTCTACTTTGGGAATATGCAAAACTGGTACCAAAATTCTGCATCTTACTGAAATCTGAAAGTGGCATACACAGAATAAAAATGAATGTTTCTCTGAGTTCAGACAAATCAGAATAAAACCAGCATCTTCTTCCTTGTTCAACCTCTTAGATAACACAAAAAAAATGTGCTGCTGTAAGTTTAAAAGAGAATATCAGAGGTATGTTTCCGCTGGCATAGGCGCAGTTTCCTCTGGTGGTATTTCCATAAGGGCAGCACTTGTCTTTGTACAAAGAACTTAACAGAGAACCTAAGTCCCTCTCAAAACCTTTAAAACTAAAAGCAACAATTAGCACTGAAACAATTCTGGTTTCAGATTTTGCATGAATCAACTACTGCTGACAGAATCTATCCAAAAGCAGAGCATCAATCATCTTACTGAAGAATATTTCAGGTGCAGTTTTAAGTAGCCAGATGTAGCATTCACAAGATAGCCGGCTCAGTATGAGGCCCTGCTCCCCAATGTTTCCTTAATCACACCCATTTGCACTGTTATGCTCTCCCTTTATTATCTGTAGATAAACCTTCTCGTTCTCTATGGCACAGAAATATCCCCTCACAGCTTCCCATGGTATTCATTAGACTCATCCATGACTAACCTGCCTCAGAGATGTTGAACACTGATGAGTGATCACTAGTAACAGATGAGGCTGATGACTGGGATGATCCAGGAGTTAATTCTGAGTTACCTGCTTCAACTGCCCCTTCAGTGTCTCTCTCATTATGGTCAGGAAAACTGAAATCTGTTGAAGTTTCGTTATCATTAAGGCTATCTGAGGTACCTTGGCCAGAACCACTTTCTTCATCACTTGTCAAAACAGCCCAAGACTTAGATTCTGATGTGTTTTGCAATTGGACACTAGGAGTCTGAATGTGGTTCTCCAAAATGTTCAGGTTGTTGTGCTTCTCAGGTATCACATTCACTGTCAAAGTTGGCATGGATGTATAGTTACGTCTGTCCATGGCACGGTTTAGCTGACTGTCAGATGCTGCAGCAGAAAACTTCTCTTCTTCTGGTTTCTCAGAATGCGAACTTATAATTAGGTTACTCTGATCCTTGTTATTATTTACCTTTGTATTTTCATCCTCTACTACCATATCCTGATCTTCTCTATGGGAAGTGCATGAGATGCAGTTACTTACAGGGAAGCCATCATCATATTCATCATAGTCATCCTCAACTACAGAAGACCACAAATCGGTACTGGACAGGATACTGGGAGACAACCCAGAGGATTCTCTGGAAGGAACCAGCAACCTATTCAAAGTTACAGGGATCTCACTTTTGGAAGGAACAGCCGTAACTGAAATAAGTGTATTTGGTAAAGGAAGAGTGTGATGAATGGACACATCAGAACCAGAAACAGCTGCAGGCACACGAACAGGATCAAAACCAAGTGTCGGACTTGAAGAGACACTGTCAGCCTCAATTCTTTCAAAAACACTTGAAGAGATACGGCTGTCTGTAGGAGTAGCTACATGTGATGATGTGTCACCTGTTAGGAAGGGAGTTGTTACAACATTCACTGCCTGGGATGGAAAGGCATTCATATTTTCTAAACTGGTCAGCTGGAATGAAACATCGCTACTGTGCAATGAAGGCATAACCTTCTGAACATCTTCGCTGTTAAATAAACTGGATGAAACGTATTTCTCACTTGCATAAGAAAAAGATAAACCTTGAAGTGATGCTGTGGGCTTACTAAAAGTGTTTGACATCATATCAGCAACAGAAGGTGCAGATGTAGAACGCAGCTTGCTTTCAGTTGTAGCAGAACCTGGTGCCATTTGATGCAATATTTGGTCAAATGTAGAACTATCTTTTTGAACCCTTGAGCTTTCAGCCAATACGGGATCACTAGGCACAACTGCGGCTGTGTTAAGCAGAGTGCCATCGCCAGAAGATTGGAAGGGGGACTGCAGGAATGCTTCGTTATTTAATGTAGCTGAGGTCTCATAAAAGTACAGCCGAGTCGAGGATAACATTTTGCTATAAGCAGGGACAGAGAGAGCTTGATCTGAGCTTGCACTAAGCATAGGTTTAAGCAAAGTGTCATCAAAGGCTGGAGTTGTAACATGCAAAGGCTGAACAGAAAGGTGCTTTTCTGTAAGTTTACTAATATCATGATCAAATATCTTAGTAGTGGGAAAAGCAAGAGAGACTGGAAGGATTCCCTTTGTGCTAGAAACAGGAAGTGGGCTTTCTTGCAGAGATATATTCTGCTCAATTGCAACATTATCAGAAACAGATGTAGGAAGTTCATGTATCACTTTACTTTCAGCACTGGAAGCCATTTCACTTAAAGAGGAGGAAATTTTCAGTTCTCTCTCATCTCCATATATAGCATCACCTTTTTGGAGTATCTTATTAACATCACTAAACCCAGATGATTCATATGTAATCTCATCAACAGAACCAAAGGAAGAAACGTTAAGTACTTTCAAAGTATCTGTATCAGGCAAAAGGGACTCACTACCAGAGTATGCTCCAGACCAATCCGTGTCACTAGATAGAGAGCGCGTAGGCTGCAGCAAAGTATCAGCTTGTGATATTACAGAAGAAGGTTTATGCACCAGTACATTGTTATAGCTGCTAAATAAAGGATCTTGATGAAATACGTCAACAGAACCATGCACAAATTCTGCGGAGTCATAGGAAACAGTAAAGCTTTGGAGGGAGCCCACATTACCAGACAAAGCATAAGGAAGTTCAGACATTGTAGATAGTACATGCATATTTAAATCACTGCTGGATGGTTCAACTTGAGAAAATATGTGAGTTCTATTATGACCAAACATCAGTGTCTCCGAAGCAGCATGAGTGGTCTGATGTGACACCACATCAGCAAATTGAGCAAGGCTTGGCTGTATTAATGGATCACCCTCTGCCAACGTCAAAGAAGCATGCAGGGACACCTTATCGCTTGCAACAGCTGGAGTAGCACTTTGTGGAAACATTTGAGAAACTGTATACAAACGGTGAAACATTTTACTACTGGAGGAAGCAGAGGAAAATGTAAGCAAAGGTACATCATCATAGGAAGACAGGGTGGGTTCAAATGACACATCAACACTGGGAAATACAGGTGTAGCATGCAAGGTCACATCACTATCTGATGTAGCAGGGGTAGTGTCGAGCATCTGAGAGTCAAACAATAAAGGGGTGACTAGAGGAAACACTTCACTACTGTAGGAAGGTTGAAGAGGTATCTCACCATTATAGACTGGCTGAGTTGTCTGAGAGAGTACCTCACTGGCAGCAGAAGCAGAACCATATTCTCCAGAGCTTGAAGAGATAGAGTGAGGTGATAATTCAGCAGAGGAGAAAGCAAAGGTAGAATAATGTGGCAATTCTAAATCCGCATCTGAGGTGTCTTGTAAAACCACTGGGCTGCTTGAATAGGGCACCGTAGTTGGCTTTAATCCCTCTACATAAGCATCAGTGTAACTGGTCTGAGACAATTGCCCGCTTGGCCATGTATCAACAGATGGAGTTGCTGGATCTGTAGCGTTACGAAACCATAAATTCCCATCAGTGGTAGAAGTATGCCTTGGAGGCTCATCGGAGCTTGAGGGTGCTATGACTTCTGAAACATATTTAATGGAGCCTTGGGAGACAACATCATGCACACTTATATCTGGACTTCCCGAAGGAAGGGCGTCTTCTTGAGAGGTCTCCTCTGTAACCAGCTGCGATGAGGAAGTGGTAGGAACTGAACTCCAAAAGTCATCAGATTCCTGATGAGGTTTTAAAGGCGACAATAAGAAATCTTCATCACTGTGGTCGGTGGTGGTTATTCTTGTTGGCTCGGTGCCTGAAGAAAGATATATAAACTCTTCTTCTCTGCCTTTGGTGGAGTCAATGAGTTGAGGAGGAATTCCAGTACTTGTTTGGGATTCCAAAAAAGGATCTTCCTCTTCAGAAATTTCACCAATAGGTGGGGAAGTAGCATAATAAACTGCTTTGAAAACATTATCCTTACCATGCAATTCTTCTCTTGTTAAGTATCTATTTGTTTTGGCTTCACTGGGTTTTGTTCCCATTTTTTCTTGACTGTAGCTAGATGTAATCACCTGAAAATCCCTCCTCAATTGGTTCATTGTACTGTCAGTGCTAGGAATCACTGCAGTTTCTTCATCCACCTCTGTTTCCTTTTCATCAACTTCATCCTTTGAAAAAATATCGTACCCAAAGACAATTAAAAATGTTTATAGACTCTGAACATGAATGAAAACTAAAACTATAATAATACATTTTCCTGGATGAATAAATCAAGAGGGGTAAAGCAAAACAACACTTGAGAAGACTGTTGGTCTTAAACGAAAGTATTTACAGCAAGAACAGTTGTCCTCCTTTATCTTGAAAATATTACTTATTTGCAATAAAAACAGAAAAATGCTGTGTCCCAACAACCTCTTCAATATTGTGTTATTTAAATTGTGTTTGAGAGGCAAAAATCACTCATTAATATTATTAATCTTTATTAAAAAGGTTCTAACTCTTTCCTAATAAAATGCAATTGTATATGCAATATATAGCATGTATTGTACACACAGCAATGAAAAAATGGTTGTGCTATCAGAATGCCTTAGAGGTTTGCACTAATATCCTGATGGCAATTCAACGTAATAATAACAACAGAATTTGTAAAATATATTTATGACCTCAATTCTGCTGAATTGTCAGAATTTTCTGAAAAATAAGATTTCATGATCCTCAGCCTGACTGTCTGAGTTTCATAAGTGTTGTGAGTCATATCCCCTAGTCCTGTTCTGACCCTTTGTTTTCTGAATATGAATGATAATGAATAACAATACCTTGTGCAAAATCTGTGTTAGAGTGTTGCCTTTTAAGGATATACCCAAAAGAAAAAAAAAGTGCCTGAACGCAATCTGGATTTAGGCAGTGCTTGAGGATCTAAGGTCAAATCTTTTCATCCCCTCTACAGCTTTCCCTGAACTAAATAAAAAAACATAACTTTGAAGCACCTAACTTGCTCAGAAAGCATTTTTGTTTTGACTTAGACAGAGCTGTCTCTGTGCTGCGTCCCCATCTAGAGCTGCACCAGAATTTAACCTGACCCAGCCCAACTCTGCAATCTAGATTGAGGTACACTTCCAGTTTCTGAAGGGACCTGATTTGACAGGCATATATAGCCCTAAGAGACAGAGCAGCACAGAGCCTCTTGCAAAATAGTTTGGTTTTTTTTTTTTCTTTTTAAAGATTTGGCTTGGTGATGTGGTGGAAGTGCCACTGTTTTTTATTCAAAAGCATAATGTTAAGAGAAAACACCCAGTAGACAGGAGATAGGCACAGTTATCAATCTAACAACTCCTCAGTTTCCACTATAATTTAGGTTGAGTAGATCTCCCATTCCTGCATTGAACAGGGTACAGCAAGGAGAGTAATGTGAAAAATCAACAGACTTGGAAAGAATGTGCCCAAGATAAAGCACAGTTGCTGACTGTTTTTGGCTGAGGCACTCAGCAAGCAGGAGCTGGGAGCTTTCACTCAGTCTCACCAGAGCAAGGGCTTTACCCACTAGAGCTGGAGCTGGGCTTCACACTGCAGTCCCTCTGTGAGCGAGGAACCCCTCACGCACTCACACAACATAAGGTACCTCAGACGTGACTCTCAGGTCTGGATTTCATTCTAAGGACTAAACACCTAAAAT
Source organism: Dicaeum eximium (assembly GCA_013396995.1). Taxonomy (NCBI): domain Eukaryota; kingdom Metazoa; phylum Chordata; class Aves; order Passeriformes; family Dicaeidae; genus Dicaeum; species Dicaeum eximium. The sequence goes on along the minus strand of VWZP01010965.1, from coordinate 199,507 downwards.
GTAGGGACAGCAGCCCCAAGACTGCTTTTCTTCAAACCTGGGCTGGACTGGACAGGCCCTTGTTTCTGACAATCTACTTTCTGCAAGGCAATGTGCCTTTTAAACTTTCTTGGTTCAAGTAAAATCAGTTGATGTTCACTGGCATCTAACAAATGCGATATAATAATCTAGATACATAGCTTACAACAACAAAGAAATGACTGTATTACTGGTTACTTGTCCTTTCAGTGGTCATAGACTGAAATCATAAATTAAAAATTCTGAGGGATTACTTGATATTGCTTGATAAATGTCTTACTGAAGTAACTGTCTATGTTGCAAAATTGGTATTAGAGACTGTTAAAAACTTAATCATGGTATTTTTACATCTCTCCTTGCTGTGACACCAGAAACCTAGTTACTGAATATGGAGCCTCTAAAGGTTATCATAAGATCACCCAAATTTTTTTAAAACAGAGCTATACTTTAAAGTCTAACTTGAGTTCAAGAAGCAAATGACACTCCAAGAATTTTTGAGTAACAGTTAAACCAATAGCACACTGATAGCAGACACACTTGAATCTCACTCTTCAGCATAAATATCGTCCTCCCTTATTTGATTTACTACATGATATGACCATCACAACCAAGGACAAATCAAACTTCTCTTTAACTAAAAAGCCTAACACTAGATGGCAGCTTTGATTTTGCTAAATGAACAATTCTGTCAGACTTCACAGAGGGGTGATTATAAACTGATGCCCCATTTAAAAAATATTTAGGAATATTCTGTGATATCTCTTACTTCAACATGTATCTCCAGCCCCAGAGAAATACTGAGGTATCTCCAGATTTATCTAGGGAGGAATATAGCTCAAAAGCTATATATGCACATACATCTATATATACATACATATATATACACATGTATATGTATACATATATGTATATATATATATATACATAAGTGCAGATAATACAGTCAGTTGGGTGACATAGTTTTGTAAATTTTCATAGAATATAATTTCAATCTAGTTGAAATGTATTTATTTTAAATACTCTCTTAAAAAACAAATGAATGCTATACCTCATATTCTTCAGCTTCACTCAGTTCAGGAATGAGGTCAGCCTCTATAAAACAAAAATACACACCGTATCATCCACAATTTTAAATAGACAGAATTCTGAATTCTGCAAGGACTCAAATGCCTAATTAATATGGTTATCGAGACCATGTCAAAGATTTTTTGTAGGATTGTGTTTGGAGAAGTGGCCAACCCCCTGGATCGAGGACTAAGGCAGGCAATACTCACTCATCTAGACAGGAAACATTCATTCAGCCACTACAGTTTTGTCTGGGTATCAACTATTTCTTTACATTAAATCTGAAAGCTCTGAAGATATTCTTGTAAAATAATCTGTTCTATAATTTTCATATAGAAAATTCTTATTTGTGCACCCAGGCTTGGACTTAGGTACTAGAGCAACAACAATGCCACCACAGTCAGTATGCAGCAGGCTGCATGCTTCCAGCAAGGCAGACCAAAGAGACCCACCCTTCCCAGTGCTTACAAACTTTTTTAAACTCCCACCCTACTTGATTTAATGTAAAGACATGAAGTCAGTTGTTTCACATCCTAGAAAAAGTCCCTAATAAACAGGTACTGCAGAGGCTTTTGAGGCATTCCCAATTTTAAAAAATAAAAAAAAAACAGTTGAAAAAGGTTGAAGAAATTAATTTCCTACAACCCAGCTGAAAAACCATCTCTCCAAATTTAGAGGTAGTCCCTTGCCTTCTTTCTTTTTGGCCAAATCCAATGTTATACTTCTGATGGTGGTCAGCAAGAGAGGCTTCAAGGCAGGTTGAAAGAGACATCCACCTCTCTGGTAGGAACTGGCACAGGTCTTCAGTGAGGAAATCTGACACCCCTTCCAGAGCACTAATGCACCTTATTGCTCCTTTGGTCCACAAAAAGGCCCATAACCATTCTGAGTCTTTCTAAGGCTTCCTCCTAAGTCATGTTCTAGCACTCTGTCTGCACACAAGTGCTAGCACATATCCTCAGGGCTGATGTGCACTAGGTGAAAATGCCAACTCTCTTAGCCTGGAGAGCAACTCTAACAATACCATCACACACAGCTCCACGTCTGCATTTCCTCCACAATTCCCAAATTAAGTTTGTTCAATACACTAGGATGAAGATGCCATCTCTATATTTCTCTTTTTTGCGAAGTCAGATGGGGATCTATGACTCAATTTGTATTCTCTCTGGTCTATCCATATCTACCTTTCAAAACAAATGGAAATGTGCCATATGAAACAGACACTAGATGAAGTTTATCAAACTAATAGGCTCATACTGTATTATTTGTAGGTTATAGCATGCAAACAAATTTTGACGAAGCAATGCTGCACAAAATCTTCGTAAATTGTCCTTTAGTAAAAAACATCTATAAATTACCAAATACGGAATTGACCTTTCTTTAGCTAGATAGATAAAAAATTATCTTACCTCTGACTCCTGAGGCCTAGGAGGCTCTGGGGCAGGGTGGGGAGGGGAGCAGAGGGGAGGAAGGGGTGGATGAGATAATGATATTCCCTGGCTTCTCAATGATCCAAATCAATTATTGACATTAGTCTGAATGTCTTCCTATAATAAACCCACACCATGTACTAGGTATTCAACAGACTTATCTGAAACATGTTTTTTAGGACAGAAGAATTCTATCCATTCTTTTTGTGGTCACTGTTCTTGAGTTGAGCTGTAATCAGACTCAGAAAAACAAACTGTACTGATTGTGCTAGAGTATACAGTAGGGCACATGCTCTCAAATTCCTCCAGTAGGAAACTACAGTTTCTTGCTGTTTTCTCAAGGGAGAGGCATTAACATACATATATAATATATATATATATATATATATATATAAATAAAGAATCTGTTTATTATCAGAAACAGTAAATCTCCAGGAACGTTATAAAGAATATTTAAATTTGGATGGTCACAGAAAATTTATTTCTCAAAAGTTTTAAAGACACACACTTACAGAAGTTCTGTTAATCCTGCTGCTGAGCTTTTGATTTGACAGGAGATTACAGAAATATAATAACCTCCCCCATCCAAGGTGAAGAGCCACACCCTCCAAAAAACAACCCATTGATGTAGGTTGATAAACAGGCTTGTTTATTTTTTCTGGAACCACATATTGACTATTCTATAGTATACATCTTAAAACAAAATAATTGAATAATTAGAGTTCTGTAGCGGTCTTTTTATAGTCCATTTTAATGACAGATGAAGAAATGATAGAACAAATACAGAAAAGGCAACTATTTCCCTACATTTTTTCAATGGAAATATTAAAAAATCTCTTTAAACAGTGTGATTTATAATCATAGAATAATGAGCACAACATAAACTCTTTTCATTTCTGTACTGATCTATGTAATAAATGGCATGGCAAGAACAAAAGTAAAGCCCGTTTCTTTTGGTTAAATTAGTTTTCAGGTTTCTACTTTTATCAGTACAAAATTAGAAAAAAAGCTTCCCCTAAATCAGACATTTAATATATGCTTAGTGCTTTTTAGGACAAAAATCACAAAGACTAGTTACAAAGAAGTTGCATAGTGAGACCCTCACAAAGCATTGCTGACAGCATGAGCTGCCAGGCAGGAGACAGCATTTGAGAGCTATATCCCAGCATGTTGGGGTTTTTTTTGACAAACACCAACTGAAGTCTACACAAAGAAATAGGCTTGGGGAGTCATATTCTTATTTTTCCTTTCCTGTGTCAGCAAAAGCATGTAAGTACCACCAGTATTAGCTACACAACAAACTACTGCACAAACTTCAGCTCTATACAGATGTTATCTAGAGAGTCAAAGCACACATTTACATAGTTATTCAAAATCCAATTCTAATAGCAAATTTTCAGTGGAAATTTTGAAGCTACATCAAGTAGTGCTTTTGTTGGCTTTTACTAAGTGGAGACTAACTGCAAAAAATTTTAGCCTACAATGCACACACATTGTACTACAAAGTGAAGGGCTGCAACTTGGAAGAGTTCAGGAAACACCTAGAGAGCAGAGGTCTCCACTATGGTGGCTTGCCCAATGTCATTACATTACAGCTCCTGATATTTCCACAAACTGAAGCAGAGACAGTGGCCCCAGAGAGGTCCTTCATCTTACAAAGCATTGCTGAGAACAAGAGCCTTGGATCTGTGGATCACCAGAGCCTGCAGAACCCTCACTAACCATATGGGAGGCACCAGACTGGGAGGGGTGAAGGCATGAGAAACACTCTCTTCCAAGTATCTCAAAAAGAAAAGCCTAAAACAACAGTCTTGAGCTTTTTGAATACCAGATCTCATTAGAAGTGGCCACTCCAAGGATAGAATTCTTCCTGGAAAAGGGCCCATCTAATGGCTCTGCATGACTCATGCCTTGCTTTAGCTCTTAACAGGAAGACTAATTGATCTGGAGGTGACTGTAGTGAATTTCATCTTAATTAAACTGGAATACTCAAAGTAATTATTGAAAATGAAAGATTTAATTTATGCTTTATGTGTGTCAACTTTATTTCATGTCTTCACGGTGAAGATAACTTTTCTTTCATAAATTCCCAAGCAGGAGCTCCAAGAAATCCCCTTTTGCCTCAAGATCTATAAAGCAGATCACAAAACCAATTTGATGTTATAGTTGTAATCAGCAAGCTGCTCTGAAGAAATCTTTTTTATTAGATATCTACATTCCCATATATCTGTTGTCTAATATTAGGTATACTATAATTAAATATGAAAATATTTGAAATATTTGCAACGGTTAATTCAGGTGTAAATAATTAGTAAAATTAATTATGCAAATAAGCATTAATGTTAGAAATTAATGGAATATTATTTCATATTTTAAAATTGTATCCAGAGTTGACACAGCATGTAAGCAACTTATTTATAGAGCAATGTACACTCTTAGAAATCATACTAATTACGATAGGATTTTTTCCCTGAATTTTCTGTATTCAATGCTTTCAGAGGTACCACTGTGGAAGTGCCAAAATGAAAGAACCAAATTAGATTTAATAACTTTGTGCTAATTTCAGATAGGAAGCATGTCAATGAAACTTTTGTTTTAGTTTTTGTTTTTTTAAACAGGCAAATATTCATTTCGGTATTTAATTTTTATTTAGAAGCTTCACTCTCTTTTTTATTTATATTGTTTAAAATTTAAAATACCAAAGTAGAAATGAATGATTTGCCCATGTAAAAAAGGCTTCAGAGTATCAAACCTTCGGTCTGATACATAACATTTATTATAACAAATATAACACAGTCTGAAACATAACATTTATTCTACCAAATTCTCTTGTCTGAGCATACAAATCTCAGAGACATTTCTGCTGATACTGGAAGGTGAAGTTAATTTCCTTTACTCTTCCTTGTACCGGAATGAATGCAAAGCCCCTGTTTTGCATGACTTCAGCAGAAATATGTCAGGGATGCTGTGCTGGGTGGTGGGACCTGCACTGCACAATATCAGAATCTTGTTGTGGACTTATTAGTAAACTAAAGAGAAATAGGAAAATTCAGGTAGATATTAACCTAAGATCCCCAAAATACATTATTCTTAACACACTGTGTTTGAAAGACAAGATAAATCTTTGTTAAAAGTGCCGCATCATCCTCTTGCTGGGACCGTTCCCCAGCAGCATCTGCTCGTGCCACGGGTGCATTGAGAGTGCTTGCCCAGCCCCAGGGCTCCTGTCTGTCTCCCTGCCTCTGCAGCTGTTGGGAAGGATGGTGAAGGAAGGCCTTGCAGAGATGGTTTATTGGTGAAAGATTTTAAGAATGAAGAGATAGAGCTGAAAGCAAAACTTGAGCTATAGAATGTGAAGCAGGAAGACAGTGATTAGGTTATCTGAAGGCCGGGTCCCTGATGACAAAAACAATACAGCTCCCCAGACAAAGAGATAAGGGGTTGGGCCCGGCCAGGTGATAGGGAAAAAAGGTGGGTTTGCCAAGGTTTTAGTATGCTAATGTAATAGTTCCCATAAGCTGCATGTAGATTTTGTAAGTTTTTGTACCCTGTACCGGTTGGTTGTTGTTAACCTGAGTATTCAGCATAGAAGGGGATAAATGGGATTGCAACAGGAAGTTCGCTCTCTCTTGGACCACACTTCAGCTGGAGCTGGTCAGGCTGGCTGTCCCCACGAACAATAAACCACGTGTCCAAAGAGCATCCCTGTCTCCGGAAGTCTCTCGCCGCACCCCAGATAGATGCCAGGACTTTTCTAATACCTGGCGCCCAACGTGGACAACACCGAACCAACCTGATCACCCTACAACTCTCCTCCATCGATGGTAATTCCACATCTCCTTCCACAGGGAGTCATGGAACAGCAGGTATGCAGCTCATCCTTACAGTAGGGACACAGCAGTAGCAGGAGGAAGGTGGTTTTATCCTCTGCATATCACCTATACTGGACTTTGTTTTGCAATACATATTTTCAGAGGTTTTACAGCTGTGATGGCAGCACTGCACTGACTTGATTTGTTGAACTGTTGTTAAATGATGATAACATTATGCTGCTTATTTGTTATTCCATGCAGAAATGGATGCAGGGTATGTAGATGAACTCTCATCTGAGAAAACTCTTCAAACACAAACCTAGCAAATTCTGGAAAGTAAGTGGAAGAATATACTATCTAAGAGGTGGATAAAAGGTAGACAGAAGAGTGAAATGTCAGGCAGAATGTCAGAATCTTGTTGTGGACTTGTTAGAAAACTAAAGAGAAATAGGTAAATTCAGGTAGATATTAACCTAAGATCCCCAAAATACATTATTCTTAATACACTGTGTTTGAAAGATAAGTCTTTATTAAAAATGTGTATGTACTATACTTGATGATGTGTGCTCCTACAGACAAACCCACATTATTATAAGCCTATTACCCTTATTAGTCCAGAATTCATGTGGTAGAGATTGTTGAGAATCCCATTCTCTCTCACTGTATAGGAACGTGGCTCCCTTGAAATGAAAAACTGGACTGTTTTCCCAAGTTCACCACAACATCACTAATGACCCTGCTGTAGCTAAACAGACCTACAGAAGTATAAAACTGAATTTACAGAATACATAAACAAACAACAAAATCCAGGCCCTTAGATAAAAACAAAATAGCTCCTAACATGATCAAAAAGCATTTGATTTTTTTTCTATGATTAATTACAGTGTTCTTAATTAAAAGCACAGCTCTCAGTCACTTCCATAGGAACTGAATCTGATGCTAAAACTTACACCAAATTTAAGGAATTATTAAGGACAAGATCAAGCTTCATGCTACAGTTTCAAGTTATTTCATATTTACCAGCAGGCAGAAGAAGCAAATCTGGCTGTAAAATCATTAAGATTTGTTAGGCCTTTTGATTTTTTTGCGAGGCAGCATTAAGAAGCAAGGGAATTCCATCACCACAAGTCTTTTGAAATCAAACTCCAAGTGTTCACAAGAAATCAAATTTCAAAATCATTAATATAGACTTATAAATTGTACATTGGGGTTGTATTCCTTGATTCCTTAATACTTTGGCTGTGTGGATTAATTTTTAGAGGGTACTTGAACCATAGAGAAATAATACCAAACATGGTTTTATTTCCCTACATATCTAAAAGATACACTTGTGAGATTTGTGTGAGATCTGAAATCAAGTAGGTGCTTTACAGAATATTCTTAGAATTAAAAAATTAACATGCAGTTTTTTATAGGGAATGCTTACAAGGAATTATTTCATATAAAATATCATTAGCAAGGAACATGCTGAAGGTTAACTGCAGCAATTTTGAAATTTCATATTGGCATAATTTGGAAGTCAGGCATTTTAACTGGTTTGCAAATAAACTACATCTTCAAATACAGATTTTTCAGCTAAAAGGGATTCACTAAACTCAAAATACCACTTACCTGAGTCCTCTAAAGGCATATCAACAATGACTTGGTCACTGTATTTTCCATAGAGACCATTAGAGCAAACAGCAACTATCTGAAGAACATAACTTGTATTGGGCAGCAGATTGTTTAGAATAGCCCCCTAAAGGAAAAAAAAGCACAATCATTTATGTGCAAATAAGTATCAAGCATTTGAAAATGTTAATTTTTTTATAATACATTTTTCTTATGAACCATAAAGCTCCTTTCTTCTAGTATTATAATGTGTGCTTTTTATATTTTATTGTTACAAATGGTTTTCAGTCAAAATAAAAATAAAAAACTGACTTTTTACATGGAGGATACCAAACCAAATAACTATTTAGCATTGAACACAAGTTTAGGTAACATTATGTCTGATGAGCCTTTAAAGAGGATTAGAGGAACAGATCTCATCAGTAAAATACCATGAAGGTGCAATCAGTAACGTAGTATTTACAGCAGTATAATTGAATTGAATCTCATTAGTTGCTTGTGTAGGTCATTCTTTCACAACCATGAGCAATAAAGTACAGGTTATTATTAATTGACAATTTGGTTTTATGACTAGGGAGCTCTGTGATTGACATGCTCATGGCAAGTATAGGCAAATCAAAGCAGCAATCTGTAGTTTTTCCCTGTTCTAGACAAGAGAAGCTTTTTCCTTTGTTTCAAATTGTCTTTGTGGCTTTAAAGCCAAAAAATGAGATAATTTCAATCAGGTCCCAGCTGAAGTTTAATCCATCACAATAATTAACAGTGAGTTGTTACACCGTCATCCCTTTTTATGAAACTTGAAGAGTTTACAGTTACCAAGTCCTGATACCCATCTGTCAGAAACTCGTGCTTAGTCTGGTCTTCTCCATCCAGCTGTTGATAAAAGACAGCAAATCTCTCAATTGTGGTGTCGTATACAACACGAGGTCTTTCCCATGTAACAAGAAGACTAGTATAATTCTTTGGATCAGATTGAACATTTTCAGGTTCTGAGCTGCAAACTGGAAGAAAGAAAAGAGGAAAGAATATGGTATTTATTAAATGGTACAAGTAACTTTACTAAAATCTTGAGATACCTCCTGAGAAAACTAATGAAAGCCTTTCTGTGTGCCTCAATTTCAGCTTTCTAATAAAATATCTGAAATGTCAAGCCATTGTAAACAGAACCAGTATTTTAACACTAGATTTCCAGAAGCAAGTAAACTTGAGGACTGAGTCTTCTCTTCCTGCCTCTTATACCATATTTTGTGAAATATTAGTATCCAGTTCCTAAGAAATAAAATATAAATGATAAAACCTAAAAATTCTTATATCTGTCATGGGAATCAAAAAATCTCAACAATTCTATCTTTATGGCTCCATCAAAGTAGCACTTGAAGAGCTGCATACTCTTGCACTAGCTATAATAGACTCATCTACAATAGATTGTTTTTAATAGTTAAAGGTAAACCTACCACCTGAATTTCCCCTCAAGGCTCTTTGAATCTTTTTATAGTACTTAAAGAAGAGAGAAAATGCAAATAATAATAAGAAAAGTATTATGTTAGCAGTAGTCATTTCATCTTACTATATTTTAAGGCTTGTTATTATATTTTTAGCTTGACTTTTGCACAAGTAATTACACAGTCATTCCCTATTTGGAATAAATGAGGAAACATTTTTTACATCTGATAATTTGCTTAGAGCAATATATGAGTATCTAGAAAAAGCAACCAAAAAAACCCAAGTGCAGATCCTTTGGAGTTCTCTAAAAAGAAGCAAACACCAAGATGCCTCAATGCTTTGGGGGACAACGCTGCATTTTGAAAGAGAAGGCCTTCAGCTTTGCATTTTGCCACTTGAACACAAGGGGACACTCAAGCCCCACCAAAATATTTGTCAGAAGAATTTCTCCCGTTCCCCAGGCTGAGCAGCTTCCGTCTGAGATAAGTCAATGGAAAATAAGCAGCAAGGTTTTTTAAATTTTTGTGTTGGTGTGTGTAAGCTAATAGTAGAGGCAGCATCAGTCTGTGTAATTTAGGTGAATTCTGTTGCCAGGTTTTGAATCTACTGTCCTATATAACTGATACACCACTTTATTAATTACACTACTTTATTTTAATTGCTGCAAAGTAAGAGCAAATTTTTTAAAAAATGGATGTTCTGTCCATTCCATTCCATTCCATTCCATTCCATTCCATTCCATTCCATTCCATTCCATTCCATTCCTAAAATTTGTCATTCCTCCCCATTTCCACCAGATGGCAGAGAGAAATTATTAGATCAGCAAAGATGTTTCCCTTAATTCTGAGCATTAAGACAGAAGATTTAAACAGATTTCATTTTTTTTCCAATGAATCTAAAGACTCCTCAGCTAATTCTTTTCAAAGGGGTTTTAAATTCTTGTCAAAATGCTTTTTTATAACATAAACACCAAGCTTCTCTGTATTCCAAGTTCTTCTCTACAGTCCCTTTCCTTCCCTTCATCTTTTTTGCTTATGAGTGAATTTGGTTCTGAAATCTCTGTCTGTATTCAGACTCAGAGAGCAGTATTATAAAACTTTTAAAGGTACAAGGTTGGTGCTTCCAGTGTTATTTCTTTGATTTCTTTTTTCTTTCTCCAGATGGTTCTACTTTTTCCCAAGATAAAAAGTCTTCCTTTTTCTTCTCCTCCTTTTGATGTTCATCTTGGCAATGACTGACAATATTACATGACAATCATCTATGTATTATTTCACTTCAATTTCTTCCCAAAATGTTTTCTCTTGCCCTTTTTTTGATGTCACTTCATAAATCATCCTGCCGATCCCTTTTCTTTCCTACCAGTCAGTAACACAAAAACTCTGCCTTTTCCTATTTTCCCTCTCCAAAGACTAAAAAACAAAGGCGACCACATGACAACTTACCTAATTAAGTACTTCTGCTGTGATACTGACTTTTAGAAAATGTGAGCAAAGATACTGGAAGAAAAGGAGTTCTTGACTCCGTTACTAGTCTGAAGCCACAAATTCAAAGAAAAATTTGCAAAAATTCACAGAAAGTTAGAGGCCTACTCAGACCCCTGCTGAACTTGAATCCAAGTCTCTGCTTTCTCCAGATGAATACTTAGATTCTGGTTATGCATCTATCTTTGCTTATTCTTCTGTGGAATAAAATGCTAGCCATGTAACCTAGAAAATTTTCATCTAAACTTAATTGCATCATACGGAACCACTGGGGTACATCAGCCAAATCATTGCCAAAACTGCTTGGGCTGTTTTATGACCAGAAGACCCTTATAAGCTGCCCAAATTTGGCTTTTTTCATCCCACCTCTGTTGCATTCTTCTACTTCCAGTTAAATCTATATTTGAGATAATATTTTTAATTCAACTTTTCAATTGTTGAAGCCATGAAATCACTTCATTTACATTCAGATATTCAGGGGCTTTGTAGATCCCTGCAGTGTGTGGCCAAAACCAATTTTTTTTTATATTCCAGATCTACACTGTCTCTGTAATGGAGGTGGAGCAGCAGAGCAGATGTCTGCTGGGTTGACCTTGGCTGGCCACCAGGTGCCCACCCAGACACTTGCCCTCCCCCTCCTCAGCAAGTCAGGAGAAGAAAGTAAGATGAAAAAGCTGATGGGTCAAGATAAAGACAGAGATTGCTCACCAACCACCATCATGGGCAAAGCAGATTAGACTTGGGGAAATTTATCACCAATAAAAATAGTGTAGGATAGTGAGAAACAAAAAACAAAACTATGAAATCTCCCCACCCTTTGCTTCTTCTTAGGCTCAACTTCACTCCTGATTCTTCCACCTCCCCACTCCCAGTGACACAGGGGAATATGGAATAGGAATTGTGGTCACTTTATAACACTTTGATGCTCCTTCCTCATGCTGTTCCTCTGCTCCAGGAAGGCGCAGACCATTTCCCAAACCTGTGTGAAAGTGTCCCACACACAGGTCTGGGAATCTGGGAATCTGAGAATTCACAATGAAGTTGTGTGGACTGAGGAATGTGAAAAGGCAAACGCACAAGTCCTGACCCCATGTCTCACAAGAGAATTTAACTGAGAGAGCCACTGAACTTTACGTGGTTCTATTTCTCATGGGAAAACAGGCTGACTAACACTTTTTATCAATATGTATTGTCAGTCTTGAATTTTAAAAACCCATTGTCTTTTATACCTTACTAAATCCAGGAAGATAAATAAGAGTTAGGTTTCACCCCTTTTTTCCAGGGCCTAGAAGGGTGGAGCAGATGGAAAGTCACCCAACGTGCCCAGCAGCCACCACAATGGTTCTCAGGTTTACAGGAATAAACAATGATTTTTATTATAAATGGATTTGCATGCCAGCTGAGGTTGGTGGAGATTAAGCATTACAATTTCAAAACACTTTTTTTTAGGTGAATCATCAAGTATGGCTGTAAGGATTAGCTATTTTAATCTTCTTAAATTGCTACATACATATTACATAGGGAAATTACATATATCACTAGGCAGGTTTGGGGAATGAAGCATCTCCCATGCCCTTAGTAGGACCGTGCTTGTACACCAAAAATGTTGGGGATGTCACTGTGAGAAAATTCCTGAAAATATTTTGAATTCCTGAAAATAAATTACTTTATAATGGAATAGAAAGGTTTTTCTAGCTTTTCTAAGAAAACTTAGTTCTACTTAAGAAATGTAATGTATTAATTACAGCAATAAATCAAGCATTTAATCCAACTGCCTAATGAGAATCTGCACTGAACGCAACAGGAGAAAATTGGGATTCCAGGTTTCACAACACAAAATAATTTTTCAGTTATCTACATGAGTAATAATCTGTCTTGGCATTTCTCATACATCCTCTAAAGGGATTAAAAAGATTAGTTTTTTCAGTTGACTACTATGCAATATTAAACACAAATTAGCCTATTGACTCTTAGAGACTTTGGCATTCATGTTACAGCTCTTACATCTGAATATTTAAGTTTACTGATTCCTAGGGTTTTTAAAATTTTATTTATCTTAAAATAGAGGTGAAAATATAAATGCTTCTCTAATGTTCTACATTAAATAAATGCTATAGTTGCATTTGTGTGCATTTATATACATGTGTGATCACATAAATGTGTAATACATGTATGAAACCACACTTCCAATCTGGAAGTGTGGTTTCCAACCAGTGCTTCTTCCAACCAGTGCTTAAGTCATCTGTTTATGTCTAATTAAACACAGTGCAGTGAAATTGAGTTAGACAATCTACAGGTATTCCCATCCAAATAGCAACATAGTGCTTCTAGTTTAGAAGTTTCCTATATGTTTTTTTGTGCTTGTAAGTATAGGAATCACTGCCTTCTATAGATAGTGCCAGATATTGTTTCCCAGTACATAATGTACTATTCTGGTCACATAACCTTCACAAACCTCCCTGAAGTTTTAGGTAAGACTGAGAACAGAATCTGGCTTCTGGAATTCTCTCCATCTATCCAGTTTCTAAGCAAACGACATGAAATTAATTTGGTGACATCATTTCAGTCTCTGTTGAAAAAGCATCCACACTACATGATAAAGAAACAGTTAGATTTTGAGCAAAATATTCTTGCAGTCTCTGAAAAGGCAGTTTTGTTGAAGTCTAGAACACATTAAAAGGCAATGTAAGGAAGCTTGAACTGACGTGATCCTCACTGAATGCTTGGTCAAGACAAGCGTTTAATTTTCCACTCCATTTAATCTGACATATTTTATGATTGCTGCATTTTTTCTCTGAAGTGATAGATTTATGAGTAATAACACAGTGTGCTACTTTCTACACAATTTAAAATGAGTAACTGCATACTTGGATGAATCTTTTACTGGAAATTGTCTTTTAACTTGTGAAGAGAGGAATGACTATTCAGTAAGTACCTGCTTCATGAATTTCTTCTTGTCCAGTGTAAGAGGAAAACACTTGCCCAAAGAACTTATATTGCTGCTCTCTGAAGTTGTTTTGCAGGTAGTCCATCAGCATAACATAGCCAGACTGCTGCATTGTAAGCACTTCACAGAATACAGCTAACTAGAAGATGAGAGGGAAAAAAAAAGTTAGAAGCCACAAAAATTGACTAGAGCCTGCTAATAGGCAAAAACTCTGGGGAAAAGATATTGCATAAAGTCTCACAGTTGAGTTATCCTGCATGGCACTGAACTTTTTTTCTGTTCTATCAGTATATCTAATGTTTTACTCCATAAGTATTTTTCAACCACTCTGCTGTTGGATCTATGCTCTGCTCAGCGTCACTATGTGGCCGGGGGAATATCCAAAAAGTGTTTTGTACTCTTTTTTATCTGAGCTTGAACTCCAGACAGCCTGGAATATGTTCTTACCCTATTTTAAGACAAGAAATTGCTCAGATTCTAGTACTAAACTATAAAAAAGGTAAAAGATAACACAATATAATAGATGCTTTCTAATTTAACAGCTGCATGAAAAACTTCTAACTAGATAAAAGGAAAGCTTTGTTGTTGGGCTGACAATGAATGTCATGAGCTTCTACCATATACATGGCAATTTCTTTTTGGTATTATGTATAATTGTTTGGTTTAACTACATTAAAGAAATTACCTGGTTTTCAGAAATACTTATAGTATCTTTAAACACAATCCATTCAACTGTTTCAGAGCATGGAGGAGCTGATAGAGACCCATTATAAGTGTAATATTTGTCTGTTGCATTCGGCAGGAGATTCAGCAAAATAAATGGTTCTAAGGCAGCCTGTTTTCCTGGAAAAAAAAAAAATAGAGTCAGATAGTTAAAATACTACAGAAGCAATTAATAAATACAAATCACACTGTCCAAAAGAACTACCATTATAGGAACATGCTAATTTAGAGGCTTTTCAAAATTTAATCTCCAGAGAGACTAGCATACAAATAAATCATGAAGTCTTCTATTTTGTTTGAACAGGTGTAGCTCAAACCAAACTTCATTTACTTGGGAAGGTGTAGTAATTTACTCCAGTAACAACAGTATATTGGTTCACAAGAATTTTCTCACTGTAAGCTTATGTGCAAGGTGCCAAACCTTTGTCTCACTCTTGAATTTCAAAGAAAAACATTTGTTAAATCTTTGTCCTAGGTAGGTCTCATGACATGGCTTCAAACTCTCCCCCAGATTTAATCAGGTTGCTGAGTTTTTTGCAGAAAATCACTGCCTGGGGAACTGCCACCATGTTAGACCTGAGGGTTAATATTTCTCATGATCGCAGAAGCAGAATTCCTGTGGATCAGGATTCTTTTTTAAATGGTGATAATACAGTGAAAAACTGTAACAGCTTTACACAAATCAGCAAACAATGCAAAGATCTCCTCCAGGAGAATAGATCCTGTGAAAATAATATCACATCTTTTAGGTCAGCAGTTAGTACTGAGTACCTTGTCAGCTGGGAGTAAGCATGAGGGATTGCTGGAAGTCCATCCACAGAAAGCCAAGTGTCTGCTGGTATGGCAGTAGGGTCCAGCAACAGCAATTGGCATAAATGGTAACAGCTTCAGCAAGGCAGACTATTCAGTCTGTGACAATTATCTGCTTTACTGTCCGGTGCATCCAAAATAATGCTGCTTTTCATGCCTTGTAATAGAGTAGATCCTTATACATCTTATTTCAATCTAAAGTCACTCATTTCAAGTTTGTCCCTAATTGGTAAGTTTTTACTGCTGAATATCTAATGAATTTTCAGACTGTGCATTAACTCATACTTTTACAGGTATGCTATTTTTTCAGCTCTGTACAGATTTTTGACCTGTCTATGTCTTCATAATTCCTTACAAATTTGGTGAGAGCAGCAAATTTCATTAACAGTTGACTACAAGGGATTGATGCTTTTCTTCTCTGCAGTGGCTTCTCCACTGAGTTAAGGTTTAAGAGCCGACTTGTCCCCTCTCATTCATGTATCATGAAGAGGGAACATTTAGCAGCATTGAGCAAAGCACATCCTTCCATTTCTTCTGTCAAAATGCTAATAAGCCTTCAGACATTATCACCAGAAGCTATCATTGCTATCTGGTATCAGCAAAAATGAAGTCCATTTTATATAGATGGCTGGGGACATGAAACTTCTCATTCATAACAAGAATCCTGCTATAAATTTTGCAACTTTGGATTTTAGAATACCCTTTAATGAGACTCACAGCCTAGATTCTCAAAATCAAACACCTACAAAGAATGATGAAAACCAGAAAGTTTGTCTAGAAGGAACAGGAGTGCTCCTCTGCAGAGCTTGAGTATTCATCAACTGTGATTCAAATAAGCACAATACAGATATGACTGACAAGGACACAGACAAGGAGATATTGTGTGCTTTTCTTCAGATGAAACATCTTGATTTGGATATGACCTCAATTTCCTGAAATCATCTGCATTTTATTCAGGAAAATTGTATTCTAAGCATTGATGAAGTGCCATGTAGTGGCTGTATCTTGAATCTTGCTGCTGATAGTTTTACAGCACCTTCCAAGGCTGTAGGACAGCATCTGTCTTGATGTATACTAGTTTCCCTTTTTGTTTCACAGAAGATGACACACAAAAGTAATGAATCTTAACTACTTTATATTTTCACCCCCTATGTCTTTCTAATTTATGAAAGGTGTTCCCTTTTAAATTTGTTGAATAGTATTTGTCTTCCAGAGGGGGAAAAAAAATCTTGATTTCAATGCCACACTTTTGAAGGCTTTTAAAACAGCTTTTTTGCATTCAAGCACCATTACATATAGGAAAACTGAGACAAGGTTTCCTTAAAGTCATGGTCATGATGTAAGAATATATCCCTGTTCAAGACAGTGCTCATTCATATTTATTCTTTTGCAAAGACACCATGAAACTGAGTTAGAAACATAGCCCAGATCTCTTCGTGCACACTGAAGTTGTGTCCTGATTAGCAACCGCTACCAATTTAATATATTTGGACTATTTTGGATTTACACAGGAGCTACTGAAAAAAAAATTCTCTCCTCTGAGTCTACTGAACACTGACAGTCTCACTCTTGTAAGACTGTTCTTGGATACTTACAACAGTCTTACCTCACTTCCAACCAAATATAAAAATCCTGACATAAATGATTAAGAAGACTTACATAATAAAGCAGATTTATCTGGATTTAGCATTTAAACAGTTACAAATTTCTCATGATACTTATATTTATTAATTTACACTTCCGTTGTTACAAATATTCTTGGGGTAAATTAATCAGAGAAACATAAAATATTTCAAGTTGGAAGAAATGTGGGAGGATCATCAAGTCCAACTCCTTGCTCCCCACAGAACTACCTAAAACTAAACTATATGACTAAGAGCATCCAGATGCTTGGTGCCATGACCACTTACTTCTCTGGGGAGTCTGTTCCCAGGCTGTCACCGATCACCATCTCAGTGAAGGGCCTTTTCTAATACCCAGTCTGAACTTCTGCCACAGCTTCATCCCATTCCCTCATGTCCTATCACTGGTCACCACAGAGATCAGCAAATGTTTCTTCTTCTTCTTGCCCCACTTAAAGAAGTTGTTGACTGTGATGAGGCACCCTTCTCCAAGCTGAACAAAGTCACCTCAGACGCTCCTTGTCTTCAGGACCTTCCACAATCGTGGCTGCCCTTCTCTGGATGCACACTAAGAGGTTGATGTCCTTCTTACACTGTGGCACCCAGAGCTGCCCCCAGCACTCGAGGTGAGGCTGCCCCAGTGCAGAGCAGAGCAGGACAATCCCCTCCCTTGCCCGGCTGCTGAGGCTGTGCCTGATGCCCCCAGGCCAGGGCTGGCCCTCCTGGCTTCCAGGGCACTGCTGGCTCAGATCCAACTTCCCATTAAACCAAACCCCAAGCCTTTTTCCAAAGGGGTGCTCTTCAGACTCTCACTCCCTGGTTTGTGTACATAAACAGGATTACCCTTTCCCAGGAGCAGAATCTGACACTTGCTTATGTTAGATTCCATGTGGTTGGAGATTGGTCATTTCTCATCTGTCCCGATGACTTCTGTAATTTCTAACAAAATAGACATGACTGAGCAATACAGAACCATGCTCATCAATGTCTTAAGGTTTCATAATCACACTGAAGTGGAATTCAGTTAATCAGTAATCAATAAAAAATGGAGGCAAACTTACCAAAACGACTAACACTATCTACTCCACTAATGATTGGGTTATAATCTGGATTATCTTCTTGTCCAATCTGTTAAAAAGAAATTGCATATTTTAAAAGTACAAGCTTTACCAAAAAAGATTGAAAGTTACAGTTTACCACCAAAGTTATCGATGATTTAAAGCCAAAGAAACTTATTTTGCCCATTTGTTTTTCTGAAAGAATAAATTAGAAAGATACATGTGATTTTTTTAACTCGGTGATCACACATTGGAACCAGTTAAATTCAGTTTGAACATCTGCTGTGTTTCAAGGTTTATTAAATGACACAAAGATATATTTTGTTTACCTCAAACAAAATTGATAAAGCTCTTAACTTTCCACTTCCTTTAACTGCCTCTTCAAAATCTGTAAACTTATCTGCATCATAGCAGTAGATTTGCATCTGCAATTAAAAAGATATTTAAATGTTATATATTAAAAATTTGTAAAAATTCAACAATACAATTATTTATATTCTCATTTTGAGGGAAAAAATAGCCAAACAAAAATTTTTAAACAAATGTAGGAATTTTTTACCCATCTTGTTTGTGTTATCTGAGGATGCAGAATGGAATTCATCAATAATTAGCTATGTAAAAACAACCTCTCCTGGAAAACTATTAAGGATGCAGGAATTACCCTTTCAAGGAGCACAATGCTTTCCATGGATAATAAAGTAAACTGAAATAACTAGACACCTGACCTAGAATACTTGGTGAAATAAACCTGTACATCAGTGATAAAACATGAATAATATGTCAAGATGTCCCTAGTGTATCTTCCTTGCACTAAGTGTAAAAAAGCATCAGTAATATAAGATTACCAGGCACTTTGAGCCCACATCTGACTGCTGTCATAAGCATTGGTTTTGTTGCACTCCTTTCTCTCTTTCTCCAGATGCAAGTGGGAAATCTACTCCAGTGCTGGGAGACCAACATGTATGGGGGAGTGACCTGCTCCTATGAGCTTTCTGTGAGAGGATGATGGAAGAGAGTATTCTCTGTGAGGCCTTGTCAGGACAAATGGAGTGTGATTGGAAATTTTTAAGTGGCTAGTGAAGTAAAAGAAATGACACTGTTCAGGGGCTGCTCCTGGCTTACCACTCTTCCCCACGTATAGGCCAGCCTGGCACTATTGCTTTGCATTCACATAGGAGTTCAAAATGCTTGGAATGAGGAACAGCACAGCTGCCTGCCACAGCTGCCACTTGTTAACTGGAAAATGACACAATGCCACGTTGAGGGAAGAGAGTTTGGCCTTTGTGCATCCCACGAAGAGCTGCTCCTCTCCTCCACCCCACTCCCATGCTGCTGCAACTCATTGTCCCAAACCAGCCAGGGGGACACTGGCCTGGCTGCCTGTCAATGTGGCTGCACCCAGGACCTGCTCACATGGCTCTTGGCACAGCACTGCCAGCTCCTTCCAGCCCAGCAACATGGACCACGCTTTGTATCTGTAAGGCCCAGCAGCTCCCACGGGCTCTCAGCAAAGCCCTGGCTTTGAAAAGTTCATTTACAATTTACACAATAAACTGATGTGGAATATGATGGGCCAAATTCATAGGAGTTTAACATTTAGTGGGAGCTTTGTCAGATTAGCAGCACTGACATCTAATATCATCTTAGAAGTTGGGAAAAAATGCAGTTTAGACATTCTCAACATGCCACTAACACATTACACTGCCCTTCTAATATGCATAATTTATTCTTAATTTGGATTAAGTGAATGATTACATTTGCAAATAGACCTAAGAGATAAACAAGGGAATTTTGTAGAGTAGTAATGTTGCAGAATGTCAAATTGTTGAAATCATCAAAATCAGTTCTATACTTTACCTCAAGAGGAAATTTTTGTCCTTCTAGACTATGTTCTGATCCATCTGATGACGCGTTGCATTTTCCCCAATGAAAAGTGATCTTGCTTGCTTTGAATATGGTGTCTAACCCACCTCCACTCACATAATAATCACTTGTCAGGTTAATTTCCACTGAAAAAATTGAGGAAGAGGGAAAAAAAGGGAGTGTCAATATAAAAGCCAGCCAAGGCATCTGTAACGTTCATATTTCAGTTTTAGGTGCTAAAAGTTAAATATGATATGCTTATTTCTCTGTATTTCATAAGCAATTTGGCAGGAAATTGGTTACTTAAACTAAGTAACAAGTGTGGTAATTCAATATTAGCATGGAGAATATGTTTCATTTCATTCTGTAATTCATAAAATAGTAATTAAATGAAGTGCACTTGGTTTCCTGTTATGTGAAACTAGACACAGAACTACACAAAAATGCTCAGAAAGCTGGTCTAGCCACCAGCTGGCTGTCTAAGGAAATAAATTCCTGAAGTACATACCTTCCTGAAAGGGTCTGTGTTTCTAACCTGTGTTTCTAACAAAAAGGAAAATGCACACCTGCCCCCCATTTTTACCACAATTCTATATACAAATCATGGGGCAGCACGACAAAAGAATATTTTAGTCAGCTCCTAGGAGGACTGTCCTGACATAAGACTCCTTAGCTGTGGAGTTGTCTCCCATTGGAAAATTCAATGGCAGCTCTTCAGCTGGACACAGCTGTAGACAAACTGTAGATGGGACAGAGCATTTGTCTTCTGGAGACAATGAGCAGGATGGGATTGACTGAAGCCCTACATTTTGGCTTTCCCATCTCCAGCGACAGTGAACTGCTTGACCTCTGGATAAAACAGCACTAACAGAGTTCATTTTCACTACATTAATTTCCTCAAAACTTTGAAGACCATTTAAAAAAGCTTAGCAGCTCCTCATATAATAGGTAGGTGAGAAAGAGCTCAGTTCACTTTTAAGGACTTCAAAGAACATTTTGTCAGGGGCATTTTGAAAAGACAAAGCAATATTTATTTCAGCTAGTAGGGCAGGAGGGAAGCAAGTGATTTTTGTAGTGGTATGTAGGAAGTACAAGACAGAAAACAGAAATTAGGAACAATGATGCTAAACTGAACTGAACTGAACTAAAACAAACTAAACTAAACTAAACTGAACTGAACCAAAATGGCTGATCTAGGGGTCCCACTGGAACCAGCAGAAGGTCAAAGACAGTTGTTAAGAGATACCTTCCTTCACACCTATGCCCAAAACAAGGAACAGTACTTCTAACAAGCAGCTTTTAGTTACTGTATTCCTGGATTTATAAGGGATTGTAAAAACATTTGTCTGACAATTTAGATGACACCGTAAGCTCTTTTTCATGGCTGGGAAAAATAGGCACTTGCAGGTATAAATCACTTCTTTCTAAAATGTATTTCTGAGATTGGTAAGACAAATCAGCACACAAAAGCACCTATTTCTCTTCTTTGACTATTAGGAGGTGTCTATGTGAGTAATTCAGATGAAAGTTTCTATTTTATACGTGTCTATGTGTAGGCGAGATGAATCCCAACCTAGTTTTTTGTAACTTCAACTCATCCATGAGATGTTTTGAGATGAGTAGGTAATTTATTCATACTTTTAAAAAATTATTTTTGCCTACCCACTACAGACTCTAGATATATAGTAATAATTACCATAATTTCACAGCAAATGCCAACTTACTGTTTAGATTTAATGACGTGCCCGTGATGGGATGATAGTCACGGTGTGATTGCTTTGGCTGTATCTGTCCACACACATAATTTTTGTTTGTGTCATTTCTGTTTCATTTAGCTACTGTCATCACTGTTGTTTTGTTTATTTATTTAATAGATAAATTCAGAATGCACCAGCTAAGTGAAATGAAAATGATTCCTTAAATGTCCTTGGTTGGTTATTTGTCCTATACCACTTTTCAGACCTCTTAACCCCAAACATGAAATCTGACTTTTTTACCTGTTTTGCCAGTGTTGCGAATGAAAGTATCTTCCAAAGTTTCCTTTTCCCATCCGTGGAATTTAAGTTTCTTCAGATTCACATTAACTTGGGTTAGGTCTTCATCTATATTAATAGGTGATTGTTTGGCACCATTACAGGCAGAATATTTCTTGCCCCAGTTCTTTTGGTTCAAAGTTCCTAGAAATCAAAATATGTGGGGTAAATACATTCAACTGCAAACTGGCATCCATACACTTTTTATTGTGGTAATGTTAAAATACAGTTTGCAATCTGAGATCAGAGTACCTGCCCTTCTTTTAGACTTTGTCTGTAGCAATATTTAGCACACCTACCACTGATTCCTACCTTCAGCAGTTAAGTCACACACTGACCACTCTAGACATCAACACATCAATACATTCTTATGAATCTCTAAGGAAAGCGTAGAACAACAACAAAACCCTCATGAACAATGTACACAAAAAAACCCAAAAACTTTCAGATTAATAGAATCAGCATGCAAAAACCCATGGGAATTGCTGGAAAACTCTCCTATCCAAATAACTTTTAATCATACCAATGTTAACGTTCCTTTTGCCCAATGAAGCCATCTATCCAGTAAGGTTTTTAAATATAAAGAAGCAGTAAGATGTTTCAAGAATTTCTTACACAGAGGGGAAAAGGTAAACTGATTTTACTCTGGGAAAGGAAAAAAGGTGAGTGATGCTCAGTCTGAGAGCCAGGCTGTATGGCCCAGCTGTGCCTGTGGAGCGCTCCCACTCCAGCCATCCGTCTCCCTCTGCAGCTGCCCCAGCAGAGAGGAGCTCCTGTGCTGCAGCAAGAGCCTTCTCCAGAGCACAGGGGCTGCGTGGCATTTCACTGGGGCCAGTCCAGACACCAAACAGAGACACAGCATGTCCTTCACCAAAGACTTGAGTATTTTCAAGAAATGCGCAAGTACGCCACAAATCAGTGTGTGCAATAGCATCAGCTCTGACAATCTTTTGTTTATGTAACATGCTAATGTAAATGGAACAATATTTTGTGTATGCCAATGTGCTTGAAAACATATAGATATTTTTTCCTGACAGAGAATTCTGGCAATACTTCAAAATGCAAATCAAAACCAAGAGAGAATGATACAGATGTAAAAAATTGGAATTACTGCAGTTAAATTCCCACTTACTAGCGGTTAAGAACCAATATTAGTGTATGCAGTGCATATATTTGAATTCTACCAGCTATGCTGAAATAAACCAATGCTCATTTACAGGCCAGTGTGCCACAACCAAGTCTGTCAGTGAAGATTTGCTATCTTGTACACAAGGCAAGGACAGGTCTCCTATTACATTCAGAAAACTCATAGAGGGAAGAAGATAGATATGCAGCCAGTCCTGTAACCATGACAATAGGCAGTAATACAAGATGCTCACCTGGATAGCCAACTAGAAAGAAACCTGAACTAAATTATTGAACAAGTACAAGTCAAGAGAGTTACCAGTATCACCTTGCTGCATCAGAATTACTGCAGATGGTATGCAAACACATTTACTGCCTGCAAATAGCAACAGAAGAAACTGGCAGGCACAACAGTCAAACAACCTAAGGGAGTTCAAGCCACAGGCTTACGAATGTCAGCATCCCACAGGTGGGGACTTGAGCCCTGTACTGAGCAAGCACTAGTCCCATTGGAAATGGCACACTGGGCAAGCTTTCAGCTCCTCCTCAAGTCTGATTTGTTCTTTAGTTGTCAGCTATAATTTATCACCTGGAAAAACAATGCAATATCCTGCTTTGTAATGCACTTTCACAAGAAAAGAGTAGATAATATTTCATCTCTTTCGAAAGTGTCCCTTAAGAAATTCTCAGCTCAAGTCAACCAATACTTGGATATTAATCTTCTCAGGTCTTCTACAGTGAATTTGCTAACAAATAGTGAAGGCTTTTAACATCAAGAAAGAAATTTTTAAAAAAATATAAATTAGAATAGTTAGCTTTTAAAGAGAAAAGCCTCCAAGCAGGGTCAGACAGGACACAAATAACAGCTCTCAGCTTGCCCTGTGCATTGTTGCAAACAGGCTCCTGTTTCCAGGTCTCATTTCAGACAGCTCAGTGATTTTCCAAGCTTCAGGAAACTCTTTAAAGCTGTCTCTGGCACGTTTCTGCCAGCTTGGGTTGAGATGGCTGCCCATCTCTTGGAGTGAAGCTGCACTCCCTACTCCATGCTCTATTTCTTTTGCTCTTTTTGCCAAAGCTGAACACTTCCTCAGACTCCTGCAGTTGCCCCAAGGCAGTAGAAATCTCCATTCTCTTTCTATTGGCATACCCAATCCTGCAGCTCACCTGCAGTCTCTCCTTCAGAACAACATCTTTTTTATTTTCCAACATGCATTTCTGTTATTTTACTCTTCCCGTCACTGACATTAGAACTGACTAAAAACACTACTCTTTTATCTTCCCGCTACAGCACCTTTGGGAAATTTCTTCCGTGCTTCTTTTGATGAAAGATAATATTGCATTTTTTATCTTGTCTTTAAATTCCCTACTGTTTATGATTATGTTCAGTAAAAACAAGCAAATTAAAATCAGAGAACCTATAATCTCCTTCCAACTTTCATAGTTTTGTATTTTGTGGTTTTATATGCTGAACTTAAGTTCTTCAACTTGGTAGTCATTACTTGTGGCTCAGTGTGTAATAGATCCTAGCATGCATCTCGTGATAGAATTTGCAATCTTTGTTCATCCCAGAAGACAGTGTGCAGCTGTAGCATTGATAAAAAACTATAGAATAAAATGTACAGGAAATCAATGGCAGGGTCTGATCTGGGGCAGGAACAAGGGGAATTCCCTAAGGAATGGAGTCTGAGAAGGAATGGAGAACTGGAGTCTGGTTATGATGACCCAAATTACGTTTGAGCAGCAAAATAAATGTTTATGCATGAATTCTGCAAATGCTGGAGCAGATATTGGGTATGTATATTAGCAAATAGTCCTGAACAATATGAGTAGCTTTATAGAGGGAAACAGTTGAGGTTTAGGACCAGATGTCCACGTCAGATGTTTTTCGGAAGGTTTTTACCTCATTAGCTGTGTCTGGTCCCATGGGCTGAATGCCCATTGGCTGCTGAAGGGTAAAAGGTACTCTCCTGCAACACAATTCCTGTTTGGCACCAGTTAGGATGAACCCATGCCACACACTGTGAGACAACTCTGTCTTGCAAACCAAAGCTTAGTAAGTAGGGTGCAGACAGGAGATTTGCTTCAAAAGTCCACTCCGATCTGAACTAAAATGTTAACATAAATTCATCTGGTGTAGGCAGCAGGTGGTGGAACTGCTGCAGTTTATATAACTCACTGAAAACCAAAGTAAAAATGAAAGAACTGAATGTTTTTAAACAAGAGCAGATTGTTTTACTATAGGTGTTATAATGGAAATCATAAATCAAAGCTGTGCCAGCCATTTTGAAAAATATTGTTGAAACTGAGCTTTGAAAATGAATTCTCCCAAACTGTGCTTTGGAAATCTGAGGAGAACAAAAATACACACAATATATCTTCAAGAGTGCACAGAGGAAGAATGTTTGTCAAAGGTGTCAGAACTGATATAGAACTGGCAATTCACAAAGAATGGAAATAAAACTGAGCAAAGAAGATTAGATGGAGGGCTGCCTATACCATAACAGTCACCACTCTTGTCCAGGGCAGAATGTCTGAAGAAAATTTTCCTGGCCTCTCTTTCTAGGAAATGTTCATATCTAACTCTGCTCCTCAGCCTTATGATCCTATGAATCCCTATGATTCCACTCTTACAATGTTGGCTTCTACTTCAGCTCTCACTGAAAGAAAGAAATAGAGGTGCTGGAGCATGTCCAGAGAGGAGCAACAGAGCAGGTGAAGGGTCTGGAGTCAAAATCTTACGAGGAGCAGCTGAGGGAGCTGGGGCTGTTTAGCATGGAGAGAAGGAGGCTCAGAGAAAACCTTTAATGAAATGGATGTGAATCCTAGGGTTTATTTTATAGATGAAAAACAGCAAAAAAGAGAGATGGATTCTTTACCTCTACTTAATTTCTTCCTCTCCCGTTTTCATCAGCATTTGCTTTCATGATGTTAAAATTACTTCTATAAGTATAGATTTGACACACATAGGAGATTATAGATAACTCCTCTGTGTGGACTGTTAATAATGGATTTGCCTTATCCAAAAAATGTTATTGACTTATCACTTTGAAGTGTTAAGTGATTTCAATTATTTATTTTTAGCAAACATGTTTTATCTAAGATATGAAAAACCAGAAAATAGGCCACAAAAAGATATGTGTACTTACACTGGGGCAAAGTTTAAATTTAGATGCCAAATCAATATTGCTCTGAACTCTAAAATATAGAATCATTATACCAAAAGTTGCACAATCCACTCTCTAATCCTCCAAGGCAGAAGAATGATTTTAGTTCTTAATCTGGATGAGTGCACTACTGGCCCAAAGAGAGAAATTCTGCCAATATGGGTATTGGGAATCTTACTACAGCTCACATTCCAAAGGCTATAACATAACTTTTCATTCTAGGGAAACATTATGGTCATCAAAAAATGGATAACTTAAGTTTCACATATTACTGAGTAGAAGGAATGCTTCTGTATTATCTTGATCTTCACTGTAATGGTTTAAGGGTTTTGGTTTTTTCCCCTCCAAAAGCCCCAACTACTTCCACAACCTGATCACGATCAGTCTCGTAAGTTTCTAAAAATTCTTAGGATTGGAAAATCTGTGAATTTAATGAATGAAATTGCTTGCCCAGACAGAGCTGTAATTACAAAGAAGGAGTTTTGGCTTCCAGGTTTGGGCTTAGCCATTTATTATGCCTGTCTCAGAGATGCAGTGGCCTGGAGGTTTTCCAACACTGGATTTCTTGCCAACATCTCAGTCAAGTTTTCAAAAATAAAATTGTACTGGTTTGATTAAAGAACGTCAGCCCACAGAGTAGATCCAGAAAAATTTGATAGCACTTAAACCCTCAAAGTTCAACACTGATAGAGTAACTTGCTTTTAAATGAGCAGAAGTCAAATAGTATTTATCCCATGGACTTTTTCTGTCACTCATATAGTGACAAAGAAATTAATTCAACACA
Source organism: Dicaeum eximium (assembly GCA_013396995.1). Lineage (NCBI taxonomy): Eukaryota > Metazoa > Chordata > Aves > Passeriformes > Dicaeidae > Dicaeum > Dicaeum eximium. Next base: position 172,517 of record VWZP01010965.1, on the reverse strand, counting down.
TTTTCTTAATGTGGAGTGTAATATTTCAAATAAAGCAAGCAGAATCAACAGAAAATTCTAGCTGTTTTGCAACCAGATTCATTTATGCAAGCCAAATCATCTAATCTCTTATTCCATTTAGCCCCTTATTAATAATTTTTGTATCTAAAAATCAGCTTACCTAGACTGTATCTTGTGCATTGTCTATGTGCACATAAGCATGGATTATCTGTAAGAATACCCTGAAAGATGGCACACAGGGACTACAGTCAGCTCAACCCTATCATGTTAATCTTTCCTGCTCCTCATTTAAAATGTCCTAGACCATTTATCTCTTATTAAAATCTGTCATAGAAGATGTGTCAGGAAAATACTGATGAAACATTTTGATATCTTCAGACTATGTCTCTTTCTTCCATTTTTGTTTGCCTATTTTTGAAGATAAACTATATGCTTTCTTCATATCTACAGTCACAGAGACATTGCTCGATAAAGTAGTCAAAAACCAACCAAGTAAGAAAAAAGCTTTTGTTTTTTTTCACTTTATCCCCAGAGAGAATAAGCTACATGTTGAGATACAGTGGAAAACTAATCAGTCCTATTAATACAGGCTATCTGGTATTTTTTCTTCCTGGGACTCAGTCTGATGATTCATAGTCAGACTAAGTGAATTACTGAGTAAAATGTATAGGAGGATGAATGCCAGTGGACAGCTTTCTTTTGTAATAGCAACTGTTTGCCCTTCCTCTTCTTTCATTGCCAAAAAGATCTGGCCATTGCAGGCTAGTTAGAAAATATACAATCCAATACTTCTGTGCTAGAGAAATACAGATTATCACAGATGCTCCACCTGCAGTGCACTCAATGGGACAGCTGTTCAGACTAGGAGAAGGATTATGGGAGAAATTCAGTCACCCTTTTAAGGTACCTCTTTTCCATTATTTTCATTTCATTGCTGCTGAATCTGCATATAACTGCAGCTAGAAAACCATGTAGTTATGTATAATGAAAACTTGCCACATAATTTTTTATAATTACTGTAGTGTTATGATTTAAGCAATATTTTTCAACTAAGTATTAAGGAAGGAAGTTTGGCACAATGCCAAATGAGAAAATGTGCAGTAAAAAGTAACACATTCTTCTTCCTGCTTTATTTAATTCTTGACAATATATGAAGCCCTAATTGGGCTTCATAACTTCCAACCTTGTTCCAAGGAATTCAGATTGTAGCAGTTATTTCCTTTAACTTCAGTAATACTTTAAAGCATGACACTGAATGCAACACTGTTGAGTGAAATGATCATTTCAAGATCACAAATAAACAGAGCTGAAAACAGAACTGGAATATATGAAACTGACTCACTTTTAGACTAAGAAATAAGCACCAAGAAACATGGCCTATGGCTTATTTTCATATAACATACACACATTTTAATTAGCTGTCAATGTGTCATGGCAACATTTGGTCTCCCATGAGAGTGTTTGGTCTTCCACAAGAAGAGGACTCTTCACCTGTTTTTCAGCTGTTTCACATGCTGCTAGCAGGGAAGGAAGAATAAAATGGGACAATCACCAGCTTTGTCCCCTCAAGCCACCCCTGATTTGCTACATAAAACCAGCATTTTTCAAACATGGTGCAGCCCCATGAGCAGTTCATCTGTACTTCCTAGAAGTAGAGCTTTCTCCCAAACATATGACTACTGTACATAGAACTAGTGGATGTTTATTGTCTTCCTGTTGGTGAACATGGGCATAAATGAAGCTTATGGTGGTACCTCCCTCTTCCCCATATCATGCAAGTACCTTTTTATGAGATATGAAAGAAACTGTGTAGACACAAAGGTTGCACCAATTTTAAACAGGTCTAAAAAATGCACTTTAGAAGACTCTCAGCTGGAGCAAAGAAAGAGGAAGCTATAACCTACTTCAAGCACAGCATTTAGCACCTGTCTGACAAGTGATAGTTCATGCAGTCCCAGGAGATGAGCACAATGAACTCATCTTCAGCAGCGAGAAACCTAATTTTTGCTGGACTACAGATCACCATCTAAGTCTAATGACTCACATTATGGCACTATGTTAGTCTTCACTGTTCTCTCCTCATTACTACAAAGTAGAGCCTACTGTACTTTAGAAATTATCTTGTGTGACAGAACCAGGCACCCCAGGCACACTGATGTAGAGAAACAAAATGCAGTGATGAATTTTAGAATAGAGTATACAATCTCCTTCTCAGCTCAGCAGATCTAACAATATTGGCTTTCACTGAGAAAATCAATATAGTCTCCGTTTCTCTTATATTCTTTCTTTTTCTTTCTTCTTTTTCTCTCTTTTTCTCTTTCTTTCTTTCTTTCTTTCTTTCTATCTCTTTCTCTCTTTTTCTCTTTCTTTCTTTCTTTCTTTCTTTCTTTCTTTCTTTCTTTCTTTCTTTCTTTCTTTCTTTCTTTCTTTCTTTCTTTCTCTTATTCTCTCTTTCTTTCTCTCATTCTCTCCCTCTTCTCTCTTTCTCTCCCCTGCTTTCTTCCCTCTATTCTCCCTCCCTCTTGGACCATTAAATGTTAACAAGCAGTCTGTGTAGTTCGTGAGAAGTCCTGTTATGGTATATCATAAGAGCATTTTTTCCTGTTATCAAACTCAGGCATTATTATGTTGCTACCATCCAGGAAAATAACCTGGGTCAGCACAAGCCTATCTAGAAGAATAATACATTTCATACAGGCCACAGTCATGAGTTCTGATCCAAAGCCTGCTGAATTATAAAAATAATCCACAAGTAGGTTCTCTGGGCTTTGAATCAGATGGGCTGTGAGTATATACTGACATGACTATTGAACAGCAGTAGTGGAACTGTGAATGCAGAAGTCCCACAAATAGCCATCAAAAAGGTCAGCATTTAACTCTGAATAGCAAAAAGACATTTATTTCAGCTGTAAATAATAACATAAAGATCATAAAAAGCAAGGACTAGATAGATATAAACCAAAGCAAGACAAATATAGTTATAAAAGACTACTGGATTACATCACTGACCAGGGAGTCCTAGAGGCTGCCTGCAGCTAAATTGCCCTAATGTCCAAAAGGACATACCAGTAATTCTGGTTCTTTCCTCCCTAGGTTCTCATTTTCACAGAGTTTCAATTTTTTATAAAAAGAACCTCCTAAATATCTCCAAAAGAACATAATACCATAGGAAATTTGGATTACTTTTAGCATATTTTAGCAGGATTTCATATCTCACTTCTATGGGAATTTCAATACACATTCTGTTTGCATAATGGTAAGGATAAAATGAGGTGATGGGCAGAAATGTGTTGTACAGTATTATATTGAGCTATATGGATTTCTTGTACAGAGCCATAGTTTATGCATGCTTATCTACACAATTGCTTATCATATTTTATTTTCTGTTTTAGAAAGACAATTCTAGTTCATAAAATGGTGTTTTTGGCAAGGATTTTTGACTACAATAACTAAAGACTTCAATGCCCTTTCCTTTACCAGCCCAAAAGAAAAGAAAATCCTTTGAAGAATGTTAAGAATCAACCCCCTCCTAACATTACACAAATCTTCCTTCATTAATGGTATTATTTTATTTGGACTAAGTATAATTTCAGCATTACCATTATGTTTACATTTTCTTCAAACAGTTTGTACAGATAGTTTCAGAACTGCCATAGACAGATAGTTTCAGAACTGCCATAGTGGGTCAGTGGATGTACATAACTGTTCCTCTGATAATCAGTATTAATTGAGATTATCATATCCTCAAAAACAGTCTAATTTCTCTCTTACAGAGAGATATTTTACCCAGTCTTGATGTGATAACAGCATTATGTAAATTACACACCAGATATTTCTTTCAAGTACTTTTTACATAAACAAGTTGTGCAGATCTCTGTTTTTCCTTTGCAAATATATAAAAAGTCCTAACCATCTTTTAAAACCTTTCAGTATTAAGAACTCTCAAAGTCTCTTTCAAAACTGGGTAGTTATTCTCAAGAATGCAGAGATAAAAGCTATTCAGCAGTAGATGCAATCCACCTCAGATTTGGAACCTGCTGCCATTGACAGGATTTTCCTTCACAACTTTTCCATTCTCTCCTACAATGGAAAATGTTTGAAATGAAGATGGAAGCAGCATCAACTGGACAGAAGTACACCACTCATGCATCTTTGGGCAGTTGTGGTCTCATTTCTCTCTCAATCAGCTGGTAAGTTCTTGTACTTTCTGTAGCCTCACTGTGGTAAAACTTACCTAAAATGTCTTGCTGCTTTTAGGAGCACATCTTTTTACTTCATATTTTCTGAAATGAAAAGTTCATTGCACTGGTTGTGTTGAGAAACAAATAAAAACTGTCGCCTACCTACTTCACCTAAGAAAAAAGTTCAGAATGGTGAAGTTTTCGTATCAATATTAAATTTAAATTCACTAAACCCTTAAACAGTTTAGCATTTTTTTTTAAATCCATAGCTAATACACAGAACGATACAATCTAATATAAAATCTTCTTCTATGAAGATTGGTATAATCATTTTTATTTGTCATTTCTCCATGAAGAAAATATTTTATCATAGACACATATAGGAAAGTAAAAGAGGATCTGAAGATCATGTTTCTAATTTTTGTCAGATTATTACCTAGGGATCAAATATATAAGGTACACTTTTTACACCTGCAAATATTGTATTTTTACTTTTTACTAAATAAATCATTTAAGCAGGAAGAGATCTAGCATACTTTGTCACAGTGGAATAAATTTGAGGAATGACTCTTGGTCTGTTTATCTACTTTAATCAAGAAGTTATTCTGGCAGTCTCAAGAGTAACACATGGTATTCCTGACCCACTAATATCACCTAACCATCAAGTGTCTACCCAGCGCAGAGCAGTAGTTTTTCTTCTGCACAGAATTATGCTATCACGCACATAAAGAATATTAGTGAGTCCTCAGAGGGGACTGAATGCACACAAGTGACTTCAGTAATATTAATAATAATAATGATAACAGTAATGAAAAAGGAGAGAGAGAGAAATAAAACCCAAGAGGAACAAGTGATGCACAATAAACTTGCCATCACCCACTGACCCTGTTCCCCTGCAGCATTTGGCTCTGAGCCAACTCCCTGGGTTCATAGACTGAGCCTGATGGTCTTTAGGGAACACCACTTTGGCCAGTTTGGGTCACCTGTTCCAGCTGTGCTCTCTCAGAGGTTCTTTGCACCTCCTCACTGGAAGAGCATGGGAAACTGAAAAGCCCTTGACTTAAGGCAAGTAATACTTTGCAACAGCTAAAGCATTAGTGTGTTATTCTCATACTAAATTCAAAACACTGTAGCAGCTAAGAAGCAGATAATTAACTGTATCCAAGCCAAAACCAGGACACATGAAAAACAATCAGGAAAATTAGAGAAGAAACCTCACCTAGTATGCAAAGTATAAACCAACCACTCACTGATTTGAAATACTATTTTTCTGTAAGAATTTATCTTTTGCTTACCATGTGTACTCTACACCACAATGTATCAGTCTGTCCTCTCTCTCTAATTCTTTAAGGACCTGTGTGTGACTTCTCCCTAATTAGGGTAGCTGTGGAAAACTAATGTAGGTGTTGATTACAAGTGGGGTGGAAAAAGTGGCAAAATGTTATGATCATTAAAGAGAAGATAGTAGAGCTGAGTTTCTGGCTAAGGCATATCACACAGGGAAGACATAGTGAAGCCCAAGTACTGAACCTTCATCTATTGGTATAGTTTTGAAGATATGAAAAGGTTAATCTCATTCTTGAAGAACTTGCACAACATTTACACAGAGATTTCAGTCTAAGGGACTGATCAAAAAAACTCTATAGGTAAATTACATGATTCTTCTGCATCAATTCTAAAATAGTGAATAAGGTATTACATTAGAAGAAGGTGGGAGCTTGGGGGTGGGAAAGCGAGGCAAAAGAACTACGTAAATGAAAGTTTCTGAGAAAATGCACAGACAGATTTTTGCATATGTAATTGTGAAGTCTTTGAAAATAATTTCTCTCTGCTGTAGGCAACAACAACTTTTCCCTTTATGAGAACAAGCTCTACCTTGGAATAATACCCAGAATCTTTTGTTTCCAGTACAGCTTACCTCCCTGTGGGGTAACATCAAATCTAGAAAACTCACTGAGTGGAGTTTCCATGGAATTGTTTCTGTAAAGAACAGATGTTTTTGACTTCACAGAAAATACTGCCAGTTTGTGACTGTGAGTCATAGGAGATGTGCTGAAAATTATTTTTTTTCTATATTGCCTGTACTTTTGCTAAATATCCTGTCACACTGCAGTTCTGATAAATAGTTCCTTGACTCATTGTTGTATTTGAAACTCTTATTCCATGGAAATTTACCATTGCAAACTTTTATTGAGACCCTTGTCATCTCTTAGCTTGCCATGTTCTTTTACTTCCTTCCTTCTCTGGTTTCATAATGATCTGCCTTTTGTGTGAGATTCTTACTTGGAATCACAGAACCACAGAGCAGTTGAGGGTGGCATGGATCTCTGGGGCACATTGTATAATCCTCCTGCTCAAATTAGGTTATCTAAACCCAGTTGCCTAGGACTGTGTCCAGATGGCTTTTAAATACCTCCAGGCAAAGTGTTTCCCAAAGTTTAAAGGGAACCTCCTGTGTTTCAGATTCTGCCTGTTGTCTTCACTGGACTCTCTCTAATCACAGAATCAAAGAATCACAGAATGGGTTGAGTTAGAGGGGACCTCAGAATCATCTGGTTCCAACCCCTCTGCCATGGACTGGGGCACCATTCAGTAGACCACATTGCTCAGAGCACCCACCAATACATCCATGACTCCCGCACTGAGGAGTCCAGGCACTCCAGGTACTCCAGTACTCCAGGTGTGGCCTCACCAGGCATGAGTACAGGAGAAGGATCACCTCCCCCTTCCTGCTGGCATCACTCTAACTGATGCAGCCCAGGTCAACATTAACCCTTTTTTGGTGGTTTTTTTTTT